>WOVY01001047.1:0-25000 GCA_013436015.1 Rhipicephalus annulatus | reverse complement strand
TGTCCAAACCCAAACTTGGTCACCAGGTTCATAATTAACTTCTCGATGGTGGATGTTGTACCGCCGTGCATCTGCGCACTGTTGAGTTCGGATGTGCACACGGGCCAGTTGACGTGCTTCCTCAGCGCGCTGAATGTACTCATTGATATCGGGGGCTAATTGGTCGAGCTTGTCGATGTCCTCATATGGAATCATGGCGTCCAGCATAGTTCTAAAATCTCGACCATAAACGAGTCGGAATGGCGTGAAGCGTGTGGTTTCCTGCGTTGCAGTGTTATACGCAAATGTTACGTACGGCAGGATGTCGTCCCACGTTTTGTGCTGCACATCCACGTACATAGAGATCATGTCGGCTAGCGTTTTGTTTAGCCTTTCGGTTAAACCATTAGTCTGAGGGTGATACGCAGTGGTCTTTCGATGGGTTGTGTAACTCAACCTGAAGATATCATCCAAAAGTTTCGCTGTGAACGATGTCCCTCGATCAGTGATGACATATGACGGGGCGCGCATGCCGTAACACAATTTGATGCATAAAAAAACTGGCAACTTCAGATGCGGTCCCTCGTGGCAACGCTTTCGTCTCAGCGTAACGCGTCAAATAATCTGTTGCGACAATAATCCATTTGTTGCCAGAAGAAGACAAGGAAACGGGCCTAGGAGGTCCATTCCCACTTGTTCAAACGGTGTACGTGGTGGATCGATCGGTTGTAGATGACCTGCCGGCTTTAAATGTGGTGTCTTGCGACGCTGGCATTCACGGCATCCCTTCACGTAGCGTTTGACACAGGCAGACATTTTAGGCCAGTAGTACAGTTGTCGCACCCGATCCATAGTTCTCGAGTAGCCCAGATGGCCGGATGTGGGCTCGTCGTGGCAAGCTAATAAGACGTCATCGCGGAGGGCTTTGGGCACGACGAGAAGATGAGATCTGTCACCAGCACCGGCGTTCCTTTTGTATAAGACGCCATTTCGTAGGCAAAATGATGGCAACGTTCGCGACATTGGACGAGGAATGGGCGCGGTGCCACCTTCTAAATGATCTATAATCACTCTTAGATCGGCGTCATTTCGTTGATGAGACATCAGATCCGGTCCGCTGACAGTTGCCACGAAGGCGCCGTCCTCTTCTACGCTAGTACTGGCGGATTGGAGAGGTGCTCGTGATAGCGTGTCGGCGTCTTCGTGCTTTTTGCCTGACTTGTACACGATGGTGACATCAAATTCCTGTAGTCGCAGACTCCATCGTGCTAATCTTCCAGAAGGGTCTCGTAGATTGGTCAACCAGCACAAAGCATGATGGTCAGTCACCACTTTAAATGGTCTTCCATAGAGATATGGCCTAAACTTTGTTATTGCCCAAATGACCGCGAGACATTCTTTTTCTGACGTGGAATAGTTGGATTCCGCGCGAGACAGTGTGCGACTTGCGTAGGCTATTACCCGTTCAATGCCATCTTGTCTTTGTACCAAAACAGCTCCAAGGCCGATATTGCTGGCATCAGTGTGTACTTCAGTGTCAGCATCTTCATCGAAGTGGCCGAGCACGGGAGGGGAAGAGAGCCTGTGCTGTAGTTCCGCAAAGGCAGTCTGCTGGTCGTCAGCCCAGACAAATGGTGTATCATCACGCGTGAGGCGTAATAGTGGCTCCGCTATGTTAGAGAAATTTTCAATAAAGCGCCGGTAATACGCACACAGACCCAGAAACCGTCGAAGACTTTTCTTGTCTGTTGGAGGTGGAAAAGCGGTGACGGCATCAGTTTGTCAGGATCAGGCCGAACACCAACGGCGCTCACGACGTGACCAAGAAACTTCAATTCTTCGTAGCCGAAATGACATTTCTCAGGCTTGAGTGTGAGATCGGCCGATCTAATGGCTTCGAGCACATTTCGAAGGCGACGAAGATGTTCGTCAAACGTTTCTGAAAACACAACGACATCATCGAGGTAGACGAGACAGCTTTTCCACTTGAGGTCTGCCAGGACGGTGTCCATCATTCGCTGGAATGTGGCTGGAGCGGAACAGAGGCCGAAAGGGAGCACTTTGAATTCATAAAGTCCGTCCGGCGTTACAAAAGCGGTCTTTTCCCGGTCACGTTCATCGACCTCTATTTGCCAATAACCGCTTTTCAAGTCGACGGACGAAAAATACTTCGCACGTCGCAGCTTGTCCAGAGAATCATCGACTCTGGGCAACGGGTACACGTCTTTCTTTGTGACATTGTTCAACTTTCTGTAGTCGACACAAAAGCGAAGCGTGCCATCTTTCTTTTTCACAAGAACGACTGGTGATGACCAAGGGCTGCTTGAAGGCTGTATCACGCCATCCTGAAGCATTTCCTTAACCTGCGTTTGAATCGCGTGCCGTTCGGTTGGCGAAACACGATAAGGCTGCTGCCGTATGGGATGCGCGTCGTCGTAGGTGATAATACGGTGTTTCGTTATCGGTGTTTGACGTATCTTCGAAGAACGTGCAAAGCATGTGTGGAACTCCAGCAACAGCTCGCTCAAACGCTGCTTCTTCGCTTCAGAAAGCGTTGGATTGATGTCGACGCCGCGGAGAGGCGTTTCAGCAGTGCCGATGGCCTCGGAAGCAAAACACTCGGTAACATTGGCGACTGGGTCGGCGTAGGCGATGACAGTTCCAGGAAAAAGGTGCCGGTGCTCGTAGCTGAAGTTTGTGACAAAAACGTTGCAGTGATCATCACGAAGGTCAACAAGGCTTCTCGCTACGCAGACACCCTGAGACAGCAAAAGCAAGTGATTGCTTTCTACGACTGCTTCACCGTGCATCACTCCGTCCAACGCCACCTGAACCACAACAGTTGCACGGGGTGGTAACGTGACAGCGTCGTCGACGACGCGAAGAGACACTCAGGAGTGGCTGGGGTCGGCGTAAGCTGTTGTGGCGTTTGTGGTCGCGAAAGTGACTAGACGTCGTCGAATGTCAATTATAGCACCATGCTCCCTGAGAAAATCCATGCCGATGATCAGGTCTCGAGAACACTGCCGTAGAACGCTTAAACTAGCAACAAATGTACAACCGCGGACTTGCAGTCTTGCCGTGCACATACCGAGTGGCGTGACGATATGCCCGCCAGCTGTACGAATTGGCGTTCGATTCCAAGGCGTCGTTACTTTCTTGAGAAGGGCGGCCAGCTTTTCGCTAATTATGGAATAGTCCGCACCAGTGTCCACTAAAGCACTGACTTCGCGACCATCTAGCAGAACAGGAATATCTAAGGACACTCTTCCGCAATCAGCCGGTGGTGTCGTTGTCGATGTATCGTCGTTATCTTCAGTCCGCGTCGATAGGGGGCCTTGAGCATGACCAGTGTGAGCGGCCTTGCCCCTGAAGGTCGCTGAGGCTAGTTTTCCCGACGTGGGCTAGGTGACCGGCCCTGCGCCACGCCCGCATAGGTGCGATGATACCGCATATGCACCGCCATCCAACGGACATTCCAAGGACTAAACGAGAGGTGGCACACACAGTCTCTTACGGCTTGCGCTTCGTGTCTACTTCCCACCTCTAACCCCCTCGAGTGCATGGTATATACTAGTTCACTGTATTCATGGCACTGCGCCCAACGCTCGCTAAACCTTCCTAAAACCTAGAAGGTTACGCCCAGCTAGTATAACGTAGCAACCCTTTTTTGTCAGATCGTGCTCAATGTACATGCCAATGGCTGCTGAAGGGGAATGACAGACAGGAGAATCCGGCTTTTATTGAACGCGCACGTTGCGAATTTTTTTATGGTTCAACAACGTACAGAAAAAAATCTCTCACCGGCACCACTTTGGAGGTCAAAATGTAAGACTGGTTACACACTACGACTACTACTACGAATAGGAGAAATGAATGGGTGCCGCTATAAGGAGCTTCACCCCTAAAAAAGAAAAGTGCCCAGGTCACGAGACGCAGCTGACTTATTTTAACAAGGGTGTGTAGCTGGGTATGTTGCCCCTGTCCTACCTC
This sequence comes from Rhipicephalus annulatus, assembly GCA_013436015.1. Lineage (NCBI taxonomy): Eukaryota > Metazoa > Arthropoda > Arachnida > Ixodida > Ixodidae > Rhipicephalus > Rhipicephalus annulatus. The sequence continues at coordinate 21,028 of WOVY01001047.1, read as the reverse complement.
CCTGCTTCGCTTACAGCGCTTTCGTCGGGACGAGAGAAGAGAGAATGCAATTGCAGCGTGCAACAAATCTTTGGAACCTGTTCACGCACTGGTCAGATTCTTAAAACAATTTTTGTGGCATATAATTTGTAAGTCAATAAGCTCTTCCAGTAAATTCATTCCATGGTTATTTGAAAAGTGTATCAGCGCCCCTTTAGAGCTAAGAAATGGTTTCTAAGTGCACGCACTAACTAGTATATTGAGTACTTTGCAGCCTTTTTTTTTCACTAGCAAGGATACTTCGAAAGCCTGTCGATGCTGCCATTTCTAGCCAGCTAGATTTCTTAGTTTCTTACACTATGTAAGTGTTAAGCGTCCTATGATGCGAGGTGATTCGTAGATGGGCATGGCATTACCCTGTAGTTGTGGCATTGTGACGTCAAATTGTGACAAAATTTATTGCAGTTGTTTACGTTGCAATAACACTTTCTTTTTTTGCGTGACAGCACACACATGTGTAAAAATTGGGGGCTGAAGAGTTTGTTAACAAAACGTTGATGATTCGCGTAAGTTTTATGGCTGTAAACTGGTACACATTGCGCTATTCTAAGCAAGACAATTATTTGGCGGTCAAGGTGTTATATGGTATACACGTCGCGTATGTAGGGGTGTTTACAGTGCGCGTGCGTGTGTTCTTGAATATAAATCATGTATTGCCGGCAATAATATTTATTATGTCTTTTTACCGTATTTAATAAGTCATCAATAATTAGTCTTATAGGACAAGGTCGGGCCATTTCGCTACTCCTGTGACGGAGGACGCGGATGAAGTATTTGAAGAATTCCGCGAAATTCCGTTTCGGCGCCATGACAAAACGTAACCACGATGAAACACCTTGCTAGTCAGCGACGGTTGTGCAGAGTCCTGTTGCTGCTAGTGACAACGGATGAAACTTTTAAGACTCAACGAGGAGCATGTGCACATACGTAGTTTTGTGTGTGATACATGTACAATAACTTACACGTGCGTATAAAAACACCTTTTTTGTTTCGCTTGATATATTCGCCCCCAGCATTGTTTCCTTGGCATCAGAGCGACCGCATTCAAGTGTCACTTACACTATGCTCAAAGCCACCACGGTTGCACAATGCCGACGCCGGTGAGTTTTACTTGGATCCAGAGCACGGTGACAGGGTGCCGTGTTGGTTGCTTGAGAGACGGAATGCAACCGTAAAAGGCGGCGCACGACCGATCAAGTGGTCTTCCAGTGCATGAATTAATGGCGTGAAAACAGTGACACCACATTCGCCGTTGTCGGGGCATCTAGCGCGCGTTTACTTGGGCTTGCTTCGACGTTGGCGTTCTGTTACTCGCTGTCGATAATCGGAAGGAATGATTTCACCAACGGTTTGGCGCTGGCACAGCGTGATGAGCTCTATTCCAACGATTTCGATTCGACACGACGGGATTGCTCTGTAGTGCACGTGGGTTTCGCGCCGGAGCGAGAATGCATGGTTGAACGAAAGGAAAACAGCGATATCTTCCGCAGCTCTTGCGGGAGCATGGCTCAACACCTTACCGGAGAAAGAGTCACGCCTTCTGCTTCCCATTCGGGTGTAAACAAGAGAGGAGACTTTGCCCAGTCAATATGGCCGACTTCCAGTTTCACCACGGCGTCACAACAGATTACTTCAGGGCCTCTCCTCAGTTGTTTCCTCTTTCTGGGCTGCCACTGTGCCGGCTCCCCCTCTCTCATGTACCTTGCAGTGCAAGCGCCATCTTGGTCGTCTTCTGTCATGCGCTTTTACTTCACTTGTGCCGAGGGCGTCAAAGCAGCATGCTCCATGACGACACCGTCTTACGCTCTCCCGTACGCCGAGTAAGTGTATGCCTGTAAAAAGCGGAGGGCATGCCTGTGTGCGCAGTTTCCTGTCGGACACCATAGAGGCGCTGCTGCAGCTGCTGGGTGCGGAGGCAGAGGCAAGGGGGTGTGGTTGGCTCGACTTGAATTTTTTGAGTTTTTATATACAACAGAAAATCACAATAAAAACGTGAGGCTTGTGGCATCCTAGCATTGCTTTTTTTTTGCAGATTTCGTCCTTGTTGAAACGGGGAACTTATTCAAGGTTTATCGCTAACTTTGCAGGGCGCAGGTGAAGTGTCTGAACAACCTGGGGTTTCTCTTCCCCATTCCGTTCGACACGGCGGTCGCATCCTTCCTCGGTGCTGAAAAAGCGGCCGTGACCTTCAACAACTTGTGGAGCACCACGCGCTTAGCCGGTATCAACGCTCTCCATATCGGCAAAGGCTACGATATTAGTAAGGATGCCCTTATGGCGTCATCTATCGGGATCTCAGGTGAGTATGACGTCCCAGTGAACTTCATTCTCACTGTTACGATAAAAAGTTCAAAAATAAAGGCATGAAAAAACCTGTAATTGCCGAAGCATACCTGGTTGAAAGCCTGTGAGCATGACGTTCCACCACTGTCGAGGCGTGACCACTAACTGTTGTTTCAAAGAACGCAAGATAGGGAGAGTTGGTTAGGCATCGTCTTAAAGGGGCGCTGCGACACTTGTTCAAGTGTCATGCAATGGATTCACTAAAGGAGCTTATGGCCTCATGAATCCACCCCTGCAAAAATGTTTAGAGTCCGTCGAGTACGAGCGGAGTTACAAAGATATGTCGCACGCTGCCATTGAATTCTATCCTCTATTGTTTCGACGAAAGCACTTGAAGCTAAGCTCGGAGAGGGAAAGAAGGTACGTCACACGCGCCTCGTGACCTTCAGCACTTTTCATTTTCTTCGATTACGCGGATCGTCACTGCGATCACGCACGTACGCGTGAACAAGGTCGTGGCCTTCCACTGCGACCTGAGTAAGAACCAATTGTGCGCCATGCTCAAACTAACGAATGGCTGATGACGAAGGATTTTTCAGCTTCTATTCGGTCGTTCCAGGGACGCAGGCCACGCCGTGCATCCGTGCTGCCAAGCTGTCACACGGCGATAATCTGCGACGCAGTTTGGTCTCTCAGTAGTCGTAAACGTGTCTTCACGCTCTGCGACGCTGACCTGCACGCTCACGAGATCACCATTTCAATCTACCACTGCGCCACCTATAGTCGCTGGAATGATGGAATAGTCTTCTGTTGAAAGAAGAGAAAGCCATTTTTATCTGAGTTTGAGAACTGATTGTGAATATTTGGTGCCACGTGCTGTGCTATCATAAACTACTCGCCTTCTCTCGAGAGCCTCAACAACCGATCGGCAGCGTTTTCTCCCCATGCTACAAGTGTTGCAGGGCACCTTTAATAAGGGTGCACACAAAACATGCTCGAATAAACGCCAAGGGGATTTGCAACCGTTAAATTGGTCTTCGTTCATCCCACGACGTCGTGCTTCGTCCATACGTTGGTGGAACTGTTATATTACTTGATGTTTCTAAGCGAGAGGTCACGCCGTTCAGGGTGAACCAAAAACTATCATCATCATGATCGTCTTCTACATTTCAGCGCGTTGCTCGGTCGGCATGCGCTGTCTTCGTCCTCCCCTTAATTTTCAGAAGACCTACCTAATTAAATTTAGGTAAGGTTACCTTTTATATAGGACCTTGCTAAGTAAGGCCAGGTTAGTAAAGCATGCGTGAAGTGTGGGCCATACAGACTTTCCAGGTGGTGCCAAGTAGCCGTCGTTTAACGTCTGAGCCCTTCCCAAGCAGTTCATCCAAGGCCTCCTATAGAACTTTTAACTGAATTCTTTCTGGGTGCCATCATAGTCCTCTCTGGATAGCTGTTAACTCTCCCCCCAATACACACTGCTGAGGCTATGACATCCGCTTCTGCTCTCCCGCGCAGCAGCCCGAAAAGGAAGAGATTCTCCTCTGCGTTAAGAGGTCAATAGACTAGATGCTTGCGACGTGAGTCGTAAAACTGGTTCCCAGGTTACGTGTGCTCCAAACGGATGTAGCTACCCTGAACTACGGGGAATCTCCCGTTCTAATGGGAAAGGAAAAAAACCTCGCACGCGTGTTTCTAGGAGAGACGTTGTTTGTAATAGACCGATGGCACCACCAGTTGCACTACACCACCACTGCCACAGTGCATCCAGGTACTTGGAGTACTCGGTACGTTCGGCTGCTTTCGCGAGCGACATCAACGACCTTTAGCAGCCGTATTTGGATTAACTGCAATGGTTGGTTTCACATGCTCTGTGCTTGGATGCTAAAAAAAAAGCCTGGAGCAAAATGACTCAAATATTTCGCGTGTTTTCAAAAGATATTATACTCGACCATCAACGAAGTCTGATGGAACGGCAAATTCTATGTCCTTCCAACGTGCAGTTCAATGTATTCGCGAGTTGAGTGTGTATAACATAAACGCGTGGTAGTTCAGCAGTGTTTCAAATACAGTAGTATTGCTCCATAACAAGCTTTTTGCGTTAGTGATGCCTGGGCCGATCGGGGACAGCAAAACTGGGTGTCTTGTTGGATCGATAACCATAAGCGTTGGCACACTGGATACAACGTGTTTTCAGGGTAACACAGCGATCACCTCTCAATTTCGACTGCCTAAACTGTCTCACGCATTAATTGAGGCATAGCGAGACTCGGCAGTAGCTTCGTGACGATACTGTCTGTTGCCTTGACGGGAAAGTTCACTGTTCATGCCGTGCTCATTACCACGGGAAGTAACATACGCTGATATCAGGTTTTTTTATAATAATAGTTGCAATCATTTGTTCACTTGTCGTTTGCTTTATATTCTGTGTCGTTTCGAAAATAAGCTTAATTTGTAATTTTAGTGCTTGTCGGTATCTTTTCCTATCCCTTTTCCCTTCTTGCGCCGTTTTCAGTATAATGAACCACCAACTTGACCCGCAAATTCAGGCTGCTCACTTTGTCCCGTTTCTTTTCGCTGCCATGTTGTCTTAATGAATCCATACATTTAGCCCGCTTATGAACTCATGTAAATAGAGTAATCTAGTAAATCTAGTAAATATGGCCACGCCAATGTCTGTGCAGAGACTTCCGGACTGGATGACCCGAGCTTCGTCGAGAAATACGACGGAGACTTCTTGGCCAACCTCATGCGCTATCGTCACCTTGGAAGAACTGCGTTCGAGGCCTCCGACTTCCGGAGCGACTCCACGAGCAAGGGCGGTTTCCTGCCGACCCAGTACTTCAGCCCGGACTACTACTACAAGGACGCCACCGAGAAACCGATCAACTCCGGCACATTCGGCGTGCTGGCGGCCGCCATGCTGTTCCGCAAGAGCGTTCCGCCCCTCGCCTCCAAGCCCAAGGCGTACGCCAAGTGCTTGACGGACTATTCGCGCAACACGCTCAAGCTGAACGTGAACGAAAGCGATTGGATGACGTTAACGCGCGCCCGCTGGGCCACCGAGGTGGCACTCGCAACTGCCCAGCCGGGATCGTCTTTGCATCACCCCAAGGAGATGATCGCGATGCATTACATGCGTGTGGCGCGTGGGTTCTGCGGCGAACTTGAGGAGAACAGGGTGCCGCTCAAGTTCGTCGCTCTCACTTCCCAATCCTTCGACAGGGCGTTCGAGTGCGATTATCCTTTCCCGCCCATGTCTTGTTGAGTACGTGATGGAGCGTCGTGTTTCACCGTTTCGTAAATGTATGTCGTTGTACCACGTCCATTTTCGAAAGATTCTTCCTTTTTCGTCTGTTCGTGTCTTTTTTTTTCGTTCGAAATCTTCTCGAGGTCAGCTCTAACTTCACTTCTTTTCTAAGACATTGCGAGCGAATATTAGGCGTTTTTGCTGTCAATCACATAATTCTAAACGTGCTTCAGCTTCCATCCAGGTGTAGTAACTCGCCTTTCACTAAGCCATGTTTGTCAAGCTTGTAATAATATGATTACAAAAGTGAATAAGAAAAAAATGGTGGGTCTGAAAATAAAGTTCACAAGTTTAAAGTATTCTGCGTTAGTCTTGAAAGAGAACAGTGGCTTGCGACAGGTAGCGAGGCACTGAAAGTGGTTGTGGTATGTATATAGTTCGATTCCGGAGTCCAATCAAGAGGTTGAAGTACCCAGCAAAGTAATAATGGGATCCAGCGCACTTATAAAGCATTTTCAAAAAATGAACGGTCCATTATTATCGCTCGAAATTGAGGTATGTAACATCAGCGGTTTGACAGAGGCGGCTACATTATAGCGACAACCTTATGTATTTGGAGGACAGTTCAATTAAAAGAGCCTTAAAGCTTTTTTTTTCGTTACATACTTAATGTGAATTGTGACCTTGTGTTTGTCAATGTAAAATAAAATCGGGAATGTTCTAAAAAAGATATCGTATGGCTAATACTGGCGTCGTTAATTGCTACTAATTTCCGCGACACTTCAAAACACGCACCTAAAACCGTAAAAAATTGTTGCCCCACAGTAGGATACCACTTGAGATGACGCGTACTCAAGTTTCTGTGGACCTGGTCGCGCAGTTTCTAAATTGGGATGGGAGGTGAGGAATATGTCAGTATGGTTCTATGCGAAAGGCGGCCTTATCAGGGGGAATGAAGAGCCAATGGTTCTTGTGTGGGATGTAATCTGAAGTTTATTCTTCATCGCCTTCAGTCACAGCGCAAAGTACACAGAATGCCTCACAGATGCGTAGCGGGTACCTCTCTTATCAGCGCAATGATTAATCGCATTGTGGGTGCTTAAATCGTCATCGTCATGACGTGCAGTGGGTACCCTGCATGTGCTGTGCCACGATAACAGAAACAGAATGTCTGGTTTGGAACGCGCTTCTTCTTCAGGGTCATCGTCATCGAGAGACTCAACCCGAAAGAGCACTGCCTCTACGCATCCAAATCATTTTGAGACGGCCCGACAACTGAGCTAGAGTGGCGAAAAAAATAGCCCTCGTTTGCCGCCAGTTGGGGTTGACTATACTCACTTTTCTTGTGCAATGGCATATGGGGCCTCTGTCTGTTAGCCTAAAACTCAGGTAAGCACCGATATTTACTTTAAAACCAATCTAAAATGTCTTAAAGGCAACGTTGGTAACTCATGATTGGTCAGCAAAAGAGCCCACACATGAAGCAATGTCAAGCAACACAAGCATTTCGCGTATATAAGTTTGGTGTGAGTGATCCTTTCAATTTAGGACGTTGCACGAATCTATGAAAAATAAATTATGGGTGCAACCTCAAAGGGGACCTGCAACACATTTTGAGCATGGTAAGGAAACACAGCCGATTGGTAGTGGAGGTTCCTGAAAACGGGCGTATCAAATATTATAGCACAGCAAGTGACCTAGAATTGACCATAAATTCTCAAAGTCCGCTGAAAATTGCTTTCGCTTTGCAGAAAAATTACGCTATGGATTCAAAGTCACAACGTCCCGGGCCTATTAACCAAAGACAGATTTGAGCAAGGTGTGTTTGGTCGTTACTGGGGACGCCGCGGGAGGGTGCGATTTGTCCACGCGTCCTAAAAGGGAAAGTGGCAGGTCAAATGACACTCCTTGGTTTCGTGTATTTGTGGACGGGAGCAAATGCCAGAGAGAAAAACCAGGCAATGGTAGAGTGTATATCAAAGGACATTCAGGAGTTAGGAAGAGAGTGCGAGATACTTATACTAGGAGACATGAATGCGCACATATAAGATATAGATGGGTACACCAACCCGACAGGCAAAATGATCACGGATATGTGTGAAAGGCTTGATTTGATCATTTGCAACAGTACCGAGAAGTGTGAAGGGCAAATAACACGGGAGGTAGGAAGGCTGCAGTCGACGATAGATTATGCACTGATGTCACATAGGATGTATGATAAGCTCAGGGGAATACACATAGATGAAGGTGGCTCCTGAACTCTGGGTAGTGATCACAAACGTATCAAGCTAAGTTTTGGAAGAGCAGTGAAAGTGGGAAGGAGACTAGATGAGCAAGTGCAGGAAAATTTTTATCCAGAAAGGCAAATCGAAATAGCCACTAAACAAATTGAGAAAGTAATCACGGAGGATAATAAGACAGTGTGGACATACACGAATCCAATTAGACTCTTTGAGCTAGAGCTTGCTCAGACGCGTGACAGGTCACCCCGGAAAAGAAGACACAAACCCAAAAGTTGGTGGGATGAGGAAGTTAAAACAGCCATAGCAAAACGTCAGGAAGCTTCTAGGAAACACAGACATGCTAAGCAACCGGGTGAACCGATAGATGATGTTGAAAGAAAATGGGATAATTTTCTAAGCTGTAGAAGGGATGCATCCCTTCTGATCAATGAAAAGATTAGAAGAAAGGGAGCTCAGTGGCTGGCAGAAGTACATAAAAAAGATAGAAAGGCAGCTGCGAAATTTTGGAACCATCTAAACTCCCTAAGAAATGAGACGAGCCTAGAGCAGAGTTTTATAACTACAGCCCAAGGTGCTAGGCGAGAAGGGGACGAAGCTATTGAATATATAAGAACAAGGGTGACAGAAAAATTTCAACAAAGAAGTACTTTATGCACCACAATAGACAAGGACGAATCAAGTGGTGCAATGACTCCATTTTCACAACGAGAGTGGGAAAGGGCTGAGAAAAGGGTTCCTAGTAGTACATCAACAGGCCCAGATGGCATTCCAATCAGGCTGATAAAGACATTAGATCCGAAGTCTAAGCAGGCTTTGAGAGAGGCAGTGAGCAAAATAATAATCGATGGTGAAGTTCCCGATGGATGGAAACTTAGCAGAATGAGCATGATCTATAAAGGAAAGGGGGACAAAGCGGACATAAACAACTACCGTCCTATAACAGTGACATTAGTGGTCTACAGGCTGGCAATGCAGATTATAAAGGAAAGACTGCAGGCATGGATAGAGGATGAGGGGGTGCCTGGGGAACTGCAGAATGGGTTTCGGAAACAAAGAAGGTTGGAAGACAATCTATTCTCACTGACGCAGTGCATAGAAATAGGAGAAAAGGAACACAGGCCCCTGTGGCTAGCATTTTTGGATATCAAGGGAGCGTACGATAGCGTGGTTCAAGAGGAATTGTGGGGAATACTGGACACACTAGGCGTGCAACATGTAGTCACTAATCTTTTAAAGGGTATCTATAAAGGTAACAAGGTAGGTATAAAGTGGTAAAAACAGGTATCAAAGCCTGTAGCGATAAAACGGGGGCTTAGGCAGGGGTGCCCCCTGTCACCCTTATTCTTCATGATGTACCTACAAGGATTAGAGGCAAAATTAGAAGGAAGTGGACTGAGCTTCAACCTCTCTTTAGTGAAACAAGGAAAAATTATTGATCAGGCACTACCAGAATTAATGTACGCAGATGATATAGCGCTATTGGCCAACAACAAGGAAGATATGCTGAGATTGATGGACATCTGCGGTAATGAGGGAGATATGTTAGGTTATAGATTCAGTAAGGAAAAATCAGCAGTCATGATTTTCAATGACAACGAAGGTAGTGAGCTTAGAATACAGGAGGTCACGCTAGAGATAACAGATAAATACAAATATCTGGGCGTATGGATAAGCAATGGGACCGAGTACCTGAGGGAACACAAAATATACGTGACGACTAAAGGTAACAGGAATGCAGCAGTGATGAAAAATAAGGCACTGTGGAATTACAATAGGTATGATGTTGTAAGAGGAATATGGACTGGCGTTCGGCAATGCGGTCTTGTGCATGAGATCAGAAGTTCAAGCAAGATTAGAAATTAAGCAACGTGGAATAGGTAGGCTTGCTTTAGGAGCTCACGGGAATACACCAAATCAGGGAGTACAAGGTGATATGCGATGGACATCGTTTGAGGGCAGGGAAGCTAGCAGCAAGATAAAATTTGAGAAGCGATTGAGAGAAATGGGGGAGGAGCGTTGGGCTAGGTAGGTTTTCAGCTACTTGTACATGAAGAATGTCGATACAAAATGGAGAAAGCGAACCAGGAAGTTGACTGGTAAATACTTAGAAAACAGCAGGTGGCCAAACCAAAAAGAACTATCGGTTAAGAAGAAAGTGAGGGAAACGGAGACTGACGTGGAGGATTGGCATGATTAAGAAGTCCGCACTAGAGATCTATCGAACTGTTAAGCAGGAAATTGCCAAGGAAAGGATCTATGATAATACTCGGGGTAGTTCTCTACTGTTTGAGGCCAGGACGGGAGTACTGCGAACCAAGACATATCGGGCCAAATACGAAGGGGTAGACACAGTATGCAGTGCGTGTGGAGAGGAAGAAGAAACTGCCGAACACTTGATAATGTTCTGTAAAAGGCTTCACCCTATAGTTCAGGATGATGGCGCAGAGTTTTTCAAAGCACTTGGGTTAAGGGACCGGGAGGGCAAAATAGACTTTAAGCGGGTCGGCTTAACTAGAAGGAGGTTATGTGATTGGTGGCTAAAGTCAAGGCACGAGTGAAAATTAAACTCTTCACTGCAAAGTACAAATCCTCAAACTCGCTTTTTAAGGAAAAAAATACAGTTTTTGGTTCATTAAGTATTACGGCTTGGTGGCGCTAGCCAACGCCCGATCTAAAGGCTACAGCCACATCCATCCATCCATCCATCCATCCATCCAACCATCCATCCATCCATCCATCCATCCATCCGCACGCGGTTCTATTGAAAAGCCACGTGCTCGGAGAAGAAGAAGAAAAATTCGAGGTCATTGAGCACGCGTGACGCATTTTCTTCTCGCTTTCATATCTCTCTGCTTAGCTTCCAGTACTTTCATCGAAACGAGAGAAGAGAGAAGGCGATTCCGGGTTACGACAGATAACTGCGTTCGTACTGCACAGATTCTGAAAATTTTTGCCGCTCTGGATGTCTCAGGCCATAAGATCCTTTAGTTTATCTGTTGCATGGCTACTTGAAGTGCTGCAGGGCCCTTTTAGGCGATAAGGAGAGTGCAGTGTGGATCATTGAAACTAAATGGTGGAACACGTTATTTGAAATGAAAAAAAAAAGAAATAGAGTTAGACAGAACATTCTATGAGACAGAAATCACCCCGACTCGTTGCGATTAACTGACTATTCATTGAGAGATCAAGTGAGGGAAGGCAAGCCAGAAAACTGGGTGGTCAGATGAGATTAGGCGACGTTGTGTAAAACATCGGAGAAACAAGGTTTACGACTCATGAAAACAAGTGGGGACCAACTGTGGCAACCCCATTGTGTTTACAGAAATCTTGGCACCATGAGTATGATAACACTTTTGAACGAAGAAGGCAGATGCTATTATTAGTATTAAATTCTTTATGAATGACATTTGGTGAGCCCGAGGCATATCCTAATGAGTCAAATACTACAATAAATAGTGGCCAAACTTTGGGAGTTTCATTAGGGAATGTGTACCTCATCAATAAAGCTACAATGAGGAAAATGGTTCACACCAACTCTCAATATTCTCGATTACATGATCAATAGCACGATAGGGCTGCTACAAAATACACCAATGTCGCAAACGACGCAACCATGCGCCATGAATGAATGAATGAATGAGTGAATGAATGAATGCATGAATGAATGAGTGAATGAATGAATGAACAAATGAATGAATGACCTAATATACCTCGTTCTTGGCATAGGCCTATTGTGGTATGCATACTCTTAAGTGAGCACCTGCAAAAAGGTAAGTTAAATGGAAAGAAACAATTCACCTCATTATTCTAAAGAACACATTTTTTAAATTTTTAGTATGGTGATTCGGAAGAAAATTTATTTCCTAAACGAAACGACGTAATAATTTCCTATAAACAGTTAAAACACTTATTATTCTTTGTTTCAAAAAACACACAAAAAAACTCGAATGTTCCACTAACATGCAAGTCAATTCTTCCGATTGAGCGCGAGCCCTGGTCGAGCCCCATAGTGGGTATTGCGCTTCGACAGTGACGACACAAACGATCTTCTCGGAAGCCATCGGTTGCATTCAGCTGCTGGATTCGTGCCCCTCTTCTTTGCTAATTCTCGAGTGTCATCATGTCCGATAAGGCCGCTGAGAAGCCCGCAGGACCTCGCAAATCGCGCTCCCGCTCTCGGAATAAGGGGCGCGGAAAGGAGGCAACCAGCAAGGAATCGGTAAGGCAGGACTTAACTCAATGTCTCACTCTGTATATCGTCTATTTCATGCATTCCGCGTCACGTAGGCCGTAAATAACGCGAGTATGGCTGTCGCCACTCATGCCCAGGTGACGAATTTTGCGTGAAAAGCGAAAGAGCCGTGCGCTACGTGTGGTTGGATGAAACTAAACGAGAGACGGAACCTAATCATGACGTTCAGCTCAAGAAAAGCAGGGGGAAACACAAAAAGGGCATGACACAAGCCCTGCCTAACACTCAAGGTTAACGTTAACCTAAATATTTAACCTTAACTTTACGACTCCAACGCTCTCATAAAAGCTGCTATTTCGTATATTCAGCATACCTCATTAGGCGCTTTGTGGGGGTTGTGAAGAATTTTTATGCGTTCACGTTTGCACGTATATGACACGTTTCATCCTTTCAACTTTCAGTTCTTAGACAGAGCTTGTGTCGTGCGGTCTTTTGTGGTTTTGTGCGCTGGTTGTGGTGAGTATGTTCCGACTAGCCCAATTTTTTAATTTACTTCGAAAACCCAATGACACTAGCAAGCAATGAAACTAAAAAAAAAAACCTTTACATCAGAGGATAGGGCATTCTTATCATGCTAAAGGTTTTATGAGCCCAAGCATCTTCATTATGCAACAAACGTTTTCTCGACATTTTCAACAGACTTGATTTATAGAGATGAGGAACTCAGCCGGCGTGAAAATTCACTTCTTGTCGGAATATGATTACCACGGATGTCGAGAAAAAGTTATTTGCGCAAACAGAAATACGGCTTCTTCAAGGGAAAACCAGAATGCACAGAGACGGCACGCAAACGATCAGAAGCGCTGTTCTATACCACATAAATTCCATCGTGAACTTACTTACAGCGCAACACCAGAAAAAATACAGGACAGGGAAGGAGCAAAAGAGAAAGAAAAGACAGCGCTGTTTAACACATAGAAAAGAGCCCTGGGTACTAGAAATATACTGATCGTAAGTTGGGCCAGTTGGTTAGGATTCATCGTGAACTTACCTAAAGCGCAACACAAGAAAAAATACAGGACAGGGAAGGAGCAAAAGAGAAAAAAAAAAAGAGAAAGTCTGTTTTGCTCCTTTCCTGACCTGTATCATTTCTGGTGTTGCGCTGTAAGTAAGTTCACGATGGATCCTAACCGATCGGCCCAACTTACCGTCTTACTACTATACCACATAAGTTAATTAATGGCTTACGTACGGGTTACTTTGCGTTGAGGGGTGCTGTAATGCATGATTCCCGGGATACCGAATATCGCAAGCCGTGTGTTTAGATGTTGGTGCCCCATACTCTTCTCGACAGGGCAAAGGTGGCAGTGGTACCGGCCCAGGCAGCCGAAAGTCGGCCCATCGGCAGAAATCCAGCATCGCCCGTCAGGGTAGCGGCACCTTGGTTAATCCAGTTCCCGGCAATGCGGTGGCCACGAATGAAGCCTCGGGTAAAAAGGCTCCATACAGGCCCGTGACGCCAAGCGTCGTCGTTCCTCAGGTCAGTTCACTTTTGACAAGCTATAGGCGCCAATGAACGAGGATTGATTGATTGATATGTGGGGTTTAACGTCCCAAAACCACAATATGATTATGAGAGACGCCGTAGTGGAGGGCTCCGGAAATTTAGACCACCTGGGGTTCTTTAACGTGCACCCAAATCTGAGCACACGGGCCTACAACATTTCCGCCTCCATCGGAAATGCAGCCGCCGCAGCCGGGAATTCGAACCCGCGCCCTAATGAACGAGGATTGTACACCCATCAACAAGATAAGTCGGTACGCACGAGTGGCGACCGTAACCAAAGGATGGATGGATGGATGAATATGGCTGTACCCTTTAGATCGGGCGGTGGCTAGCGCCACCAAGCCGTAAAAAAACTGCATCGCCGCGCCATCTGGCGTTGAACGTCCGGGGACAAGATATCGAAGTGCACGCGCGCATTCTTCTGCACTCGCCGTCATGCATGTTTTTCTTTTTTTTTACTCGCTTGCAAGAGGCTAGCTTTAGCGTTGTGCTAAAGGGCTCGCTTTCTCTGCTCGATCAATCACGTGCTCATTTCGACGGGAGTGCGCTGGCGGTCAAGGGTACGCTGCTTGTCTTACCTTTATCAGACAGAGAACGCGTAGCATCCACATCTTCCTATCATCTCAAAGCAAGCTGAAGAATTCTTTTCGCTCGACGCCTCTTCCATTTCAGTGCCCTCGTTCGTACTTCGGTACAACACTGTATATGCTGTCCTCAAAAAGAACATGCACAGAAGGCAGCTAATCTTGTATGCGGCAACGCTTTGTCACTAACAGAAAGTAACTTATGTTTAAGTGGCCGCGGAAGTCGCATATCGATGAAGGCGAAATGGTAGAAGCCCGTGTACTGTGCGTTGTCAGTGCCCGTTAAGGAACATCGGATGGTCAGAATTGCCGGAGCCCTCAACAACGGCGTCTCTCGTAATCATATCTTCGTTTTGGGGGCATGTAACACGAGATTATATTATTATTATTATTATTATTATTATTATTATTATTATTATTATTATTATTATTATTATTATTATTATTATTATTATTATTATTATTATTATCTTTATGCGGGTAGAGTGAACAGCGCACGCTTCACGCTAACTCCTTTCCCACTGAATGAAGCATTGGGCGGATGGGAAAAGGAAACCACCCCTAGCGCTAAGTGTTGCATGCGTTCAGCTGGTACGCTGCAAGCGAATATAAGAACACGGAGGTGATCATGAAAGCACACGCATGCGCTCGCACTCTGCGATGTGTACACACCATACTCTCAACCCCTGACCGAGCGGTGATGCAGTTTAATCTGACCGTGTTCGTCGTTCGCGTTTGCCGATTCCTTTTCCCACGGGTGGCAGCATAGTCCATTATTTTTATTTTCCTGTGCTGACTTCTGCCGTCTTGTTAAGGTATCAGTGGGGACTAGGAAAACAGCGGAAAACTGCTATCACCAGAACTTCTTTTTTTTCTTTCGGGGTTAAACGTCACAAAACCACGATGTGATTGAGAAACGCCGTGTGGAGGGCTCTGGAAAATGTCGGATCATACGGAGGTCTTTCAAAGTGCAGCTAAAAATATAAGTGCAGAGGACTCAGACATTTTCGCCCCAATTGCAAATGCAGGTGCTGCAACCAGGATTTGATCCTGCGACCTTAGGGTCAGCAGTCGAGTGTCATAACCACGACACCACAAAAGTGGGGCGGTATCGCCGGAACAAACACCTCCGAGATCGAGAGGCGTTTCTTGACTTTCGTGCTAGGGGAGGTTCGCAAGTGCCGCGCATCAGGAAAGAGGTTCACTTTCACATTTATCGCTTTGAAGGTAGTGGTCAAGTTGATTTAGAGGGAAGTAAGTGAAAACAATGGGACCACGTTTACTGCATAACGTCCCTTGGAAACAGACTCGCTCGCTGGATTCCATGCCGACCGGTTGTGCCCTCGCGATCTCCGACTACAGTGGAGCTCTGGCCAACTGGGTTGGTCCTACGCCACCTCCTGATGCCGGTCCCCGACGACGACAACAGCGCAGCTCTGGCCGGCTGGATTAACCGTACGTCATCTCCTGTTGCCGACAAGAGCTCTCGTCGAGTGGTGCCTCGTCCTCGGACTTCTGCGACCGTGTTCTTTTTTCCAATCTCCTCTTTACTTCAGTCGCTCCCTGTCCCTGCGCCTCTCTCTCTCCCAATACATATATATATATATATATATATATATATATATATATATATATATATATATATATATATATATATATATTGCAACGAGCAAGGTTGCGTAAAAACACTGGTTATTATTCCAGAAACGTTAGCCGCAACAAGCTGGTACAGGCAGGAACCCGGCAAGCATGAGCCACACACGGACGTCAACGTCTTCTTTCACGCTGGCACAGGGCTGGCGCCACTATGCTTCGGTACAATTACTCCCCGCGCAGAAAGGAGCCAACCTGGCGACCTAGGGAAAGGACACGACAAGGGGGTCATAGCACGGTTTGAGGCGTGATACGTGTACTTTTTCACGCCCACGGCAGCGTTGGTCCGAGGGTGTATCAATGGGCTCAACTTCATAGTTGACAGGAGATGTTTGCCGCACCACACGGTAGGGGCCATGGTATTTCGACGAAAGCTTCGGGGAAAGACCAGGAGGGGTAGACGGGACCCAGAGCCAAACCAGCATTCCTGGGTTATAGTGTACAGTAGACGCAGAGGAATCGTGGTCAGTTTTCTGGCGCCATTGGTCTTGTGCGGTAAATGAGCGAGCGAGTTGACGACACTCTTCGGCATAAGCAGCTGCTTCGGAAACAGGCGTCGCTTCGGAAACATCAGGCCTGTAAGGGAGAATGGTGTCCATGGAGCATGATGGCTCACGTCCGTACAGAAGGAAGAAAGGAGAAAAGCCAGTGGTTGTTTGTGGCGCAGAGTTGTACGCGTACGTGACAAAAGGGAGCACTTCGTCCCAATTAGTGTGGTCGTCAGAGGCGTACATGGCAAGCATATCTCCAAGGGTACGGTTAAAGCGTTCTGTCATGCCATTGGTTTGGGGATGGTATGCCGAGGATTTCCTATGGACAGTGCGACATGCCTTGAGTAGCTCGTCGACGGCATTCGAGAGAAACACGCGTCCACGGTCACTGAGTAATTCACGAGGTGCACCGTGTCGCAAAATGAGATGGTGAAGAAGAAAGGACGCAACGTCTTTCGCAGTGGTAGCAGGCAGCGCAGATGTTTCAGCGTAGCGTGTTAAATGATTCACGGCGACGATAATCCACCGGTTGCCTCGAAGAGAGTTGGGTAGAGGACCATAAATATCAATTCCGACGCGGTCGAATGGTCTCGCTGGGCAGGTTAAGGGTTGCAAAGGGCCAGCAGTGCTGTGAGAAGGCGTCTTGCGTCGTTGACACGTGGTGCATGACCGAACGTACTGGCGAACGTGCCGATACATGCCGCGCCAGTAGTATCTTAGACGAAGGCGAGAGTAAGTCTTAAATACTCCAGCGTGGCCACACTGGGGGTCATCGTGAAAGGCAGCGCAGATGTCCGAACGCAAATGACGAGGGATGACAAAGAGCCACCTACGGCCATCCGTCACGTAATTGCGGCGATACAACAAGCCTTCACGGACAACAAAGTGTCTTGCTTGACGAGAGAGGGAGCGTGAAGTCGTTTCTGACGAACTGTGAGAGAGGACGTCGAGCAAAGAATTGATCCAGGGATCCTTGCGCTGTTCGGATGGCATGTCAGTGATGCTCAACGATGACGAATCGCAAATGGCAGTTGATAAGCAGGCTAGGTCAGGAGGCAGTGGAGAACGGGATAGTGCATCGGCGTCTGAATGTCTGCGTCCTGAGCGATAAACAACACGGATATCGTATTCCTGAAGGCGTAAAGCCCAACGAGCGAGGCGGCCAGTATGATCTTTCATGGACGCTAACCAGCATAAGGCATGGTGATCTGTGACAACATCAAACTGGCGTCCGTAAAGGTAGGTGCGAAATTTTGCTATAGCCCAAATGATAGCCAAGCACTCCTTTTCCGTGACGGAATAGTTGGACTCTGCCTTCGTTAGTGTACGGCTGGCATAGGCGACAACGTACTCGTCGCAGCCATTCTTGCGTTGAGCGAGAATGGCACCGAGGCCGACACCGCTTGCATCCGTGTGAATTTCAGTGGGTGCATTGGGATCGAAGTGGCGGAGAACTGGCGGAGAGATGAGTAGCCGGCGTAGCGCCGTGAATGCCTCATCGCAGTGGAGAATTCCAGCCAGAGAAGGTCCGTGCTACGGGAGAGAAGCTGAGTCAGAGGGGCAATTATAGAGGCAAAATTGCGAATGAAACGCCGAAAATAGGAACACAAGCCTATGAAACTACGAAGCTCCTTTAGAGTAGTAGGCTTGGGGTACTCGGCAACGGCACGCAGTTTGGCAGGATCTGGTGATATTCCTTCTTTTGAAACGACGTGGCCGAGAATTGTGAGTTTGCGGGCGCCAAACCGACATTTATTGAAGTCAAGTTGCAACCCGGCTGCCGTAAGGCACTGGAGAACTTGTTCCAGACGGGAAAGATGAGTTTCGAAATTCGCCGAGAATACAACTATGTCGTCTAAATAGCAAAGACAGATGTGCCATTTAAGTCCCCTGAGGACACTGTCCATCATTCTTTCAAAAGTCGCAGGCGCATTGCAAAGACCGAAGGGCATTACATTAAATTCATATAAGCCGTCAGGGGTCACAAACGCCGTTTTTGGACGGTCTGGTTCAGCCATTGGTACTTGCCAATATCCAGAGCGCAGATCCAGTGAAGAGAAAAACTCCGCACCTTGAAGGCAATCCAAGGCGTCATCAATGCGTGGCAGGGGATAAACATCCTTGCGTGTGATGTTGTTTAGTCGACGATAATCCACGCAAAACCTGATGGAGCCATCCTTTTTTCGCACGAGGACCACTGGCGAAGCCCAAGGACTGTGTGAGTGCTGAATAACACCACGTTGCAGTATCTCGTCGACGTGTTGAGTGATGACGTCACGCTCGGCCTGTGAGACGCGGTAGGGGCGCTGACGAAGTGGAGTATGATGACCGGTGTCGATATGGTGAGCGACAACTGACGTGCGTCCCAAGGGAGGTTGTCCGTGGTCGAAGGAGGCGCGGAAACGGTCAAGTAGTTGAATGAGCTGATTGCGCTGGTCTTGCGTAAGGCCAGTGTCTACGCTGCGCATCAGAACGTCTTCGTCAGGTAGTGAGGGCGCGGTGCCAGCTGTGACAGCATCCACGGACATCGGTGTCGTATCAGAACGGGCATCGAAAGGAAAGATGTCATCATAAGTGTCAAGACTCCCAATGCATTCGCCATGCAATAAGGTAGCGGGACAAGGGAACGGATTGCACACGTACACGGCACTGGAGCCATCGGTAAGTGTTATGACGGCAAACGGGACGACAAGGTTCCGGCGACGAGCGCATTCTTGTGACGGCATAAATAGGGCAGTTGAATCGGAAACGGAGTTGCACAAAAGAGATACCGCGGTGACCGAAAAAGCAGAAATGACGACGTCAGCGGCGACGATCACCTTTTTGGGTGAGCGAGGGAGATCTATGATTGTCGTGCTGAATGGAAACAAAACGAGTTGAGCACGAGCGCAGTCGACAACCGCATGATTAGCGGAAAGAAAGTTCCATCCCAGGATGATTTCATGAGACGCATGTGGAAGGACGACAAATTCTACGATGTAAAGCACTCCTTGAATCACAACACGAGCAGTGCATGTGGCAGAAGGTTGGACGTGTTGCGAACTCGCCGTGCGTAAAGAAATTTCAACCAGTGGAGTCGTCACTTTGTTCAGTTTGCGGCATAACACTTCACTGATTATACAAATGGCGGCACCTGTGTCGACAAGAGCAGTTGTGGCGAAACCGTCCACAAACACGGCAATCTCGTTAGGGGGCGATAGATGAGGCCTTGGAAATTTCGTCGGTGGCGCAGCTCTTGCCTCAGGAACTGCGACTGTTAGTTTTCCTCCTGGGCGTGGTTGGAACGGCGAAGCATGGGGGAAGGAGACCGAAGACGGGGTGAAGGAGATCGACGTCGGCTGAAGTCTGGTCGACGTGAGCGGGGGTCATGTGAATCAGGTGTCACATGCGATTCTGATGGCCGAGGTATGTTGCCGGAATGCTGCACATCATTAAAATAGAATCCACGGCGACGACAGTAGCGCGCGACATGTCCTGCAATACCACAGTTGTAGCAGACGGGCCGGTTATCCGGAGTACGCCAAGAGTTGACAGGTGCTCGAGGTGGTGGAATGGGCCGATTTACCGGATAAACTGAAACTGGTGACCTGTAGTAGTTGGTGGCTGGACTGTATGAAGGGAGCGGCGGTTGGGCAGAAGGTCGGCGGACGGCTTCTGCATAAGTCAGCGGTGCAGCCACTGATATTGGGGATGTGGGCGAAGGGAGAGCCTCGGCAACTTGCGTCTGAATAGCACGGCGAAGTGAGTGGTCCAGTGTTGTGGGGGTCTCGTTGATGGTGGCGACAAGAGAGAGCTGCCGAGCAACTTCCTCCCGGATGTACTGTTGAATTTGAGGCATTAACACGCTGTAGTCGGGGCCACTGCTTTTGCACTCCAAGGCCGAAATATCAGCTGTCTGCGTATTAGCGCGACGTGTAGAAACTCGTTGCTTGCGCAGCTCATCGAAATTTTGACATAACTGAATCAAGGCCGTGACGGTCTGTGGGTCTTTGGCCACAAGCATATGAAAAGCGTCGTCATCAATGCCTTTCATTATGTTCTTTATTCTGTCAGCCTCCGTCATCCTGGCATCAACTCGGCTACAGAGGCAGATCACATCCTCAATGTAGCTCGTGAAGCTCTCACCATTTCGCTGAAATCGTCCCCGCAGTCCCAGTTCAGCGCGAAGCTTACGCATGGCTGGACGACCGAAAAACGAGGTGACGGCCTCTTTGAAAACCGACCAGGTGGGGATGTCGGCTTGGTGGTTGGTGAACCATAGGTTGGCCAAACCCGTCAAGTAGAAGATGACGTGAATCAGCTTCGCAGGGTCATCCCACTTGTTAATCGCGCTGGCATGCTCGTACTCTGCCAGCCAGTCCTCGACATCTTGATCTTCAGTGCCGTTGTAAACTGGTGGGTCACGCAGACGAAGTACACCAGAACACATGACGGGTGGCAGCGTGGAAGAGCCTTGTGGGGGATCGACGCGCTCGGTCATCGTGGACTGAGATGGTAGCTTACGGCTGCGGAGCTCCAGGACGTTACCCAGCACGTTTCCACCAAATGCAACGAGCAAGGTTGCGTAAAAACACTGGTTATTATTCCAGAAACGTTAGCCGCAACAAGCTGGTACAGGCAGGAACCCGGCAAGCACGAGCCACACACGGACGTCAACGTCTTCTTCTTTCACGCTGGCACAGGGCTGGCGCCACTATGCTTCGGTACAATATATATATATATGATATAT
>WOVY01001046.1:160000-199850 GCA_013436015.1 Rhipicephalus annulatus | reverse complement strand
CGAAACTTGTGCATTGCCCAGTGGTCGTTTGGCCGGACAACGTCTTCAAGTTCAAATGCGTTGTCGCTTTGCCTCGCACTTTCGCAATCTTCAAATCTCAGTTGCGGCTCAACTGATTGCAGCGCAGTTCTTTTTGACGGCTGGTCTTCACAGGTTGGTGGTGAAGCCGCTCTCTTCTTCGTTGACTGCTCCGGTGTGGGCTGCTCGTCAGGACACTTCAGGAGATGAGGTATAATTATGGGTACAGCATCACTGCGAAGTTCCGGCTTTCCCCGCTCTATATATACTTCTCGGCCTTCGATAATATGTACATATTGCCTTAGTATGTATTTTTGCTCGAAGTGCAGCTCGCAAATGGCATCGGTGACTTGCAAGGGCCGATCAGCGCGGTTGAGATTCTGGTCCCATAGCCGGCGTCTTTCTTCGTCTTGAGGTACTCCAAAGAGTGAGAGCTTGGGCTGGTTTTTTAACTCTGCTGTATCCGGTTTGGCAGCCTACGACACAACAGTAATTTCTACGCCTAGACGTGCTCATCCTCTAATCTTTTGAAGCAGCTTGGAACGCTCCGTTATGCAACCAGCAGACACATATCTGCGCACGCAAACGTGCCGTCTGCCGCGTATTCTTTGTCCAGACGGCTTTGCTCAAAGGGAAATACAAACCTACGCGTTCACGAAAAAAAGCATACATTTTATTTCATGTCACTTGTTTTTGTCTCTAATAATGTGTAAAAAAAGAACCAGGAGACAAATTGTGAAAACAGCGCACGAACGACGGTGCATCGAACAGACGACGGCGCGTCGAGCAGACGACAACATCGAGCGCTCAGCGTCCCCGCCAGCGCGTCGTGCGGCCCGAACCGCCGCACGACTCGCACGCTCCCGCCGAAACTGACGTCACTTCAGGAGAAGGCTACTGCAGCGCCACCAAATTTCCGCCGTTTTTGCTTCACCCGCACCGCTTGCCGCCGGCCCACAGTGGACCCACTCCCCCATTCTAGTACACTCTAGTTAAAACGCACTTTTATTTTTTTTACCTTTCTGCGCAACCACACGTTGTTTTCACAGGACTAATTATTATATTTACTCGTTATAAATGCTTGAGTGAAGGCCTAACGGTTCTTGAGCAAACGTCCAACCAGGCCGTTAAACCATGGTTTGATTGCCTGAGTGATAATTAATAGGCATCGCCAAGAACGAAATAGTTAAGTACAGTGGCTAGACAAGTAGATGGAACAACACTGGCGCTGTGAATACAGGGTCACGTTGATTCGTGTAGCGGTCACTGTAATGCACTATGTTATTTTTTTTACGATGCAACTAAACTGCATTTAAAAATTTTAGGAAGTAGGTTATTTGCATAACGACCCTCTTTACGGATAAAAGTACACGTGCGCGTGCGCATATCGAGAAGCCAACGTATGTTTCGACATTGCGTAGCCATGAGATGCATTTAGAGTAAAAGCCTCACGCAATCACACAGCAAGTAGCGTCTGTCTCCGTTTACGTTATACAACGCTCTTTGCAGAAAAATTAACAATCTCATTTCAAATCCCACATCTATACATACCTTAAGTTAGACGTAAGGGTGAAAATACAAAAGCATTATCAGCACCTGCGTCAGGCCCACATTTTTGGCAAAGCTTTTTTCAATGCTGATCGCAGAATGAATTGCTGTACCGCTGAAAAGCTGTCACAAATCACTAATCAATTATTCATCTAATTATTTTGACGCTTTATATCTAAATCAAACGACTAGACAGCAGGTGAAATATGGCGCAAGCTTATGAGACGTATGCTTCCAGCGTGCTTCCACAGGGTGCGCATCTTAAACCAGCGTGTTTGCGTACCGCTGCAAATAAAACATTAGCGGCACTGATTCAGCGGCCACGTCGTTTTACAAGCTTCGCGTCATGCGCACAGCGGCGCTCATTCATGGGATGACGCCATTCGCGAACTAACAGAGAATAAAGAAGTTCGGCACCACGTGACCGCAAAACGGGCGTGAAGTATCGAGAGGTTCGAGGTGTCCCAGACACCCGTTGTAAATCTCCGCCGATGCTCGCTTATAGAGGGAAGGAAAAAAATTGTGTAACGCGCGGGCCGCCCAGTTTCGGCTTAGCAAAATAAAACCAACCGCACATTCGGGGCCAGCTCAGGGAGAAAGGTCAACTGCGTGAGTGGTCGGGCACGAGCCGCGTTTCGCCGCCGTCGTTTACGCTCTTTTTTCGGAGACCACCGCGTTCGCGGAGCGAACTCGCAATTGCCTCCACACAGACCAACCAAAGGCGCTCGACCGTCCACCCTGGCCTATGCACCGAATTAAAGCAGCGATCTGGAGTGCGGAGGTCAGAGGGCAAAAAAGGGGTAAAGGTCGTTGGGAGTCAACGAGCGTGTTTCTCGGCACCCTGAACACATGTATATCCACGCTTTCGCTGTGTCGAGTGCGCAGGCAACGAGTTAGCCGGGTATGGTTAGAAACACGCGTTTCTTACGTTTGCGGACGTGTTCAAAGCTAGCCGCGATCGTTTAGAAACGCTCAAGAAGCGCGTGCCGCGGACCACGCTGGCGACGTCTACCGACTATACTCCTGGCTTGAGATAGCCCCGCATATAATCATGCATCGCTGGCGGCAAGCGGTGCATACGTGGATTCGGGCTAGCTCAGACACGCATTCCCGGCATGCGGTGCTTATGGAGTCCGAAATTCGCAGCTCTAGCGTTCTACATGCAAGCGCGTTGATCTCCGTATACAAATGTACTCGCAAACGCACGCGGCCATATTCGTATGCATACATGCAGTGTGAAACAGATTACACCCCCCACCCCCACCTCCCTCGGTACAAAGAGGCATCTATGTACGAACAGGCCTTCGACGGCAAAAAAGATAGGAACGAGAAAATAACGGACCTCTACATAGATCGCTATTTATAACCACCGTACGAACTCATTTTGTCGGCTGTTTTTTTTTCTTCCTTGGCATTTTCATTGGCTGGGTGCGTGGTCGCATGTTCTTGCGTGCTCGGTACTATACATCGCCAAGGGGCACTTCGAACACCCAAGAAATGTGTTACATTCGAGAGGCTAAACCCCTGTTCCTAATTACGTCTTCCAGAAAAGTATCAGTTACAGCCTCAGAGGGAGAACCCTCAGGTCGCCGGCTACTACACCTCAAAGAGGCAAAAAAAAAAAAGGGCGCGGGTTTTCTATACTTCGTGAAGCCTAAAAATTTGAGCCCGTCTTGGTCTTCCACGTGGCCGAGGCAAAGCAATGCAAAAAAAAAAAAAAAAACGCTTCTTTTAGCACGCGCGATACATATACACCCGCATATTTTACAAGCCCATGCATGACCCCTGTTAGGCCGCACCACGCGACGCGGGAGCGGTGGTTTATGGCCCGAAATTGAGCCATTACAGCCACGCCGGCGAAGTAAGCCGTGTAAGGTTCGTTATACACCTATTTCACGAAGAGCTTCTGTCGGCAGAAGCGCAATGCGGTGTATATTGAAGGCCGTTTGAGCAACGACGTTATTATGCCATGTTTAGCGCGTCGTGCCATCTACTCAAAAACATAATTATCTCGCTTCTTTTATCTCGCCCCTTAACTCAGCCTTGCATCGACCTTTCAACGCGTGATCAAAACTTTTCCGAAGAGTTATACCGTAATACTTGTTTCTCGAACGAGAACGCTGTGAATAAATCACGATTGGCGAGGTTTTGTAACTCTTGGTTACACCTCGACGGTCTAATAGCGTGCCTTTTGTGTGGTGACGAATGCGCGTTCCTTGTATATAAGCCTGAATTGCCGGCCGATTACAAGGTGCTTCCAGCACACTTCTGTCGCTGCTTTCTTGGCTATTTCTCGCTCACACTTCATCTTTATTGACTTCTTTTTTCTTTTCACTTCACGTGTGCTAGGCTTCGGTAAGAAAGATGGAAAAAATACTAACAATGCTGGACAGTATTCCTCTTTGTAGTTATACATGACTCCTTGTCCTTCAACTGGAACATTAGAACGCGTAATCTCCATCTCCTGGAGCCGAAAATGCCACACGAGTGTATGTGAGACGAAAGACAGTGAAGCTAAGAAAGGTATATGGGACACTATTCGTAGTTTGTAAATGCGGAATAGTAATTACAACATCAGTGGAATTGAAATAAGATCGCTGAAAAATTAACGTGCTGCAGGTATAGGAATCTGCTACCTTCAGATAGCGCGACAAATGCTCAACCAAGTGAGCAGTGAGTGCTTACGTGGCACAGTGACGCCCGATATAAGTTGCAACATTGTGCCCATGCTGAAACATGTTGCAAATGCTGCACGGTGGTACCGACGTAGGAAAACAGTTTGTGACGTAAACACAGCTTCCGCATTTGGTATTTCAAGCACATATTACGCGTTGGTCGGTGCTACAGTGTATAGACTTGGGACCTCTTCAATCGCAGCCAGCGTGCTGACAGTCACACTGAGAGCCAGTGTATATGAAAATTTGTCTGAACTTAGTGTACAACTTTAGACATGCTACGCCTAGCCCGTAGCCGTGATCTAAACAACTACCTATACAACGCAATTTTCAAAAATTGCTGGAATGTGAAGACATGTTTTCACTGTCGTATAAACTTCAACGCCTGCATGTGCGAACGCCAAGATCGTTGTTCCACAGTTGCGTTCTAACCCACTGCTTATGTGCGACTGACTGTCGACTTGTAGTTCGAAAAAAGAAAAAAAAAGAAATGAGCCACACAAACAGAAACAGAAGGAAGCATTGAAAGCAAATCAACTCTAATCTGCTTGACGCTTATTTCGCGCTATTTGGCCGTATAGTCTCATCGTAGAGCAAAGCAAGCCGCCATAAACGCGCCCACGGTTCAACGTGGGATGATGCAGTTTCGGGAAAATTGTCTATAAACGGTCCAGTGGCCAATGACGCTGCACCCAAACACTTCGTTGCACCAGGAAACTCAGGCAACCAACCTGCAGTGACTGTTATAGAGTGATCGGTCTTTCTTTGGAGGCATCTGCGAAGCAGCTTTACAGGCATGGCATCGCGGGAGTGGCAAGTGTAGCGTCCAGATGCACTGGGCCAGTGCTGTGTAAGAGACGGCAAAGCCAACACGGAAACACTGCATGAGAATGCCGTAACGAACGGGTACTTATAGCGGTCCATCATCGGGACGAGAGCGTGAGCACTCGCACAACGACCGGGGTGGGCTTAGGCAGCGCCGAAAAAGAAGGCATGTGCTCCCGCGTTTTAGTCTGCACATGTAATGAGGAGGGCAGGCCCCACAATCTCTTCGCCCTCTCCCTCTAATCAAGCATTCTCGCACCCCTCAGCCCACCCTCCCCAGTATTGTTTAACGCCGTCCCGGTTTTCCCACGAGTGACTGCGGAGCTCTCGGTTGAGCCACGATTTAAAGGTTTCCGCGAGAACAACGATCGAGCGGTGGTGCTCGTCAATAACGAAGCTGCAAAACACAAAGAGAATAACAAAGCTTCCGTGGGTGGATAATCGGCTACTGGTTTGCTTGTTCCGAAATTACTGCACCTCTTCCGCGCACTCCTTTTTCTTTTGTTTGCGGATTGTGTACGTGAAGAAGTCGCGGTTATCATGTAAAAGCGCTGGATCTATCTATCTATCTATCTATCTATCTATCTATCTATCTATCTATCTATCTATCTATCTATCTATCTATCTATCTATCTATCTATCTATCTATCTATCTATCTATCTATCTATCTATCTATCTATCTATCTATCTATCTATCTATCTATCTATCTATCTATCTATCTATCTATCTATCTATCTATCTATCTATCTATCTATCTATCTATCTATCCTATCTATCTATCTATCTATCTATCTGTCTATCTATCTATCTATCTATCTATCTATCTATCTATCTATCTATCTATCTATCTATCTATCTATCTATCTATCTATCTATCTATCTATCTATGCCCATATCTTTCTTTTTTTTTTCATTCCCCGTGAGCAGAACCACAGTGTCTGCTACATATGGTTAGTTCCTGACCGACATGCTGTTACACTTTCATCAATCTATGCCTTCCTATGACTGCGCGTCAAGACCTGACTTTAGCCCCGCCGCGGTGGTCTTGTGGCTAAGGTACCCGGCTGCTGACCCGCAGGTCGCGGGATCGAATCCCGGCGGCGGCGGCTGCATTTCTGATCGAGGCGGAAATGTTGTAGGCCCGTGTGCTCAGATTTGGGTGCACGTTAAAGAACCCCAGGTGGTCGAAATTCCCGGAGCCCTCCACTACGGCGTCTCTCTTAATCATATGGTGGTTTTGGGACGTTAAACCTCACATATTATCGATCAAGACCTGACTTTACAATCCCATCCCTCTGCATGGGGCATATGTCGTGGGAATTCCTGGCGTATACTGATTCAAGCAGCGTTCGGGCAGCTTACTTCATAACGCAACACTTCCATCACCCTATACGCTGCCCCGCAACACGCCCCATCGATGTTCGTGGCATTTCGAAGAAACATCACCTTAAGCGCGCTTAATTGGCATCCCTGTCAGTCATCTCTGTAGCGTCTTTATGCATGCCCTCTCTCCTTGATGGACTTCTTTTCCTCCTTACGAGTCCCTTATTCGATTAATCCGTTCCTCCAAGTACATTCTTCTACTGGTCGACGACCGAGAGCTCCAAGAACGCGCATGTCGCTCGTGAGCCTCAACAATGTATAAGTTTCGACGGTACGCTCGATTCGCAACGGCCCTTCTCGCAAAGCGCCACCGTGTTTCTCTCCTGGCACGCGTTGCCACGGCATTTGGCGCGACGCACAGTGTATAAACTTTGTCCAGGCTCGCGTTACGTGAAAAATCTGGCCCGCGAACTATGCAAGAATGCGCGGCGGGGCCGGGTTCGGCAACGCGGGGTTACTGGAGCGGCGGCGCTGAGAGGCCTCTCCCCGCGCGCCCTCCAGGGGCAAGGCTCCGTGCCTGCAATCACGTCAGCGCTCCGCGACGGATTAGGCCCGATCGTGCATGCAAATTAAGGCGCACGCGGGTGTGAGAGTCCCTGGAAGAATACTAATGGCAGCTTGCTGAAAAGAAAAGAAAAAAAAAAGAAACTGGCTGTAAGCCACCGCCGTCGGGAATGGCTGTGGCGATCATTCCTGGCCACCGCGGAGAGCGCTGTCCGTGTGTGGTATGAAGGATTAGTGCGCGCGGTGTTTTTCTTGCACAGACACGTCGGTTCTTTTTATTATTACTTCAAAAGAATTTTACCGAAACTGTAAAGCTCATTGTCCAGTTTCGTTTCCACCTGAAAACCAAGGAGCCAGGGATAGTTGGGAGGTCTAAAGCGGTCGTGCTCTCCGTTGAACCATTTAGACCGGCCGGGCGGGTCACACAGGTGACGTACACATTCATACATATTAATCGAATACACTCAGACGAGAATTACGTACATTTGATCTCTGCTGCTCCTTGCCGTGCAAGGTTTTGTGGACGGTGTTCTTTCTGTCCATTCTTTTTTCTTCTATAGTTCGTAACTTCGTCTTTTAGCTTTCAAAACCAAATTATTCGGCGTATTTTTAAAGTTAAGTTCTATAGTAACTCTTTTGGGGACCACGCTCTTTCAGTATCTCTCATCTTGTAGTCACCGCTAATTTTTGAGCCAGCAGTGCCACGGTGGCACTGCTGGCTCGAAAATTAGCGGTGGAGGTTGATCGTTGCAGTCTAAGAGACGCCTTCCTCACTTCACTCTTTCTGACACTTACAGAAGCTCATCCCATAAAACATGTCCAAAGTTTTCCTTCCTTGCGTTACGAAACCTTGGGAATCGCGAGTTTTTCATTTCGACTATGCCTAAGCGGTGAATTCAGACTCCGCTTGCGATATCTGCTGTGATTCACCTTGAAGTACAGCAGTGTAATCAACGTTATGACGTTATCACAGGGACTACCCGTATAGAAAACACATGCGGCTTGTAAAAACATGGGCTTCAGAACGAGACGAGTGTACGCGAAAGATTACGGCCGTGCAAAAAAATTGCCCGCAGCTTCCCTCGGGGGAACACTGAGGAGGATGCGGAGCATATAATTGGTTAACGGGGTGTTAAAGTGCGACTTACTTGGGTCGATGGCTAAATTGGTTAACGTGGTTGTGAAATGGGGTGTTAAATTGCGACTTACTTGGGTAGATGGCTAAATTGGTCAACGTGGTTGTAGGAGGGGGTGTTAAATGAGTGAACACGTACACACGTATGCGAAAGGGCGGCGCTGGTCGAAGGGACGTCGATCATTGTGTTTGTGGATTCGTTGGAATTCATTTCACCGCGACCTTGGACGTCGACGCGCCGTACAAACCAACCGACGAGCGGCAACTGAGCGAGCGAGCGCCGACCTTGAGTATATATACAGCGCGACGGCGCATGCACTGTCAGCTGTTGAATGTTCTCGAAGCGCGACGGCGCATGCGCGTCCACTGGAGAATCAGGAGAATTGTAGATGTCGAACGCGGTGTGTAGAGGAGGAAGGGTGCACAGATGGTGGAGGAGTGAAGCGCGCGCGGTGTGTAGAGGAGGAAGGGATGCACAGATGGTGGAAGAGTGGGCGACGGCGCGACGGCGCATGCGCGTGCGTCAGCTGTCGAATGTTCGAGAAGCGGCGTGGACGGCGCGGACGGCGCGGACGGCGCACTACAAGGCGCGAGTATAAGATGCTCCGCATCTAAAACGAAGAGGGAATAGTAACGTTATATGAATTTTAGCGGCTAAACACCAAGATACAATTATGAGGCCCACCATAGTACGGGGCCCCGAACCTTTTAACCACTGGTGTTCTCTAATGGGCATTGACATCTCACACTACACATCGCACCCAATCTAAGTGTGACCACCGCGGCCGAGATCCAACCGGCTACTTTCGGGCCAGCAGCCGAGTACTGTAACCGCTGCACCACCAAAACGGCCGACGAAGAAGGAACCTAACCCTGAAAGTTCAGTGAGATTTCAAATTAGACAGGCAGATGATGAGCTACTCACAAAGAAAAATTCCACGTTTCTCCGTGTTCTTTTTTTTTTGCGCTCCTAATATTTGTTCGAGCTCTAGCTCTCACCTTACTCCTAATCTTTCTTCTTTCTATCTCTCTTGCTATACGTGATTATTTAGTATATCTTGGTGTTTTTATAGTCACTTTCTTTCTAGGGGCAAGTTTTTGGAATCACCCGGCCTGTTACGGTTGCTAGACTTCCCTTAATCTCTTAAAAGCAAACTTGACATCAAGTGCATCCCATTCGCTCCATCGTTCTTCAGTGCACTGCGTCTTTTGCCTTTTGCTTTTACGAGTTGCCAGTAAGAGACACGATCACCTTGGACTTTTCAGTGAACTTTCATACTTTGTGGCAGACATTTCAACTGAGTGATTACTTGTGTTTCTACGAATTCTGTGTGGTGTGGACACATTTCTGTATTGAAACACTCGGACTCAGTACGTAAGTGTTGTGTCATGTACCTATGCATAGTCATGTGTTTGTTATCTAATATGCGATGTCGACTCTTGTGTAAGAGAAGATGAATAGCCGGCGCTGCGCATTGTAACCAACCCCTCCTTATTTATTCGAATAAAAAAAAGGCCAACGAGCCAGAAACATTTTTCAATTGTTCTGTTTTAGTTCGCTCCATGTCCACCTCTTTTTCACTGTTCTTTTTTTCCTCTCTAGAAATGGATACGAAGGGCAACTAGCAACATTAGTCAAATATTTTATGTGCCCTGTCCTTCCCCCACACTGTTTTCTTTATAGAAGTTTCCGCAGCTCCAGCACCACCCCTGGAGTTACACCGAAGCGGTTGCCTGAAAAAACGAAAATATTTCTCGCATCCCAATCACAAAGTATGTACAATTGAGTTTTCGTTCATCTTGGTATACAAATCATAGTACATATACTCCTCTTGTTAGTCACTTGTACAAAACCAAGTGCGAACAGCGGAACTACAAACTTTGTGCTCGGTCGGTGACCCCCCAGAGAGCTAATTCGCGTACACAATACAAGAAATCTTTGGTGACTCGACCCACAAAAGAGTGAGTCCTGATTACAGCGCACGAACTTTGTACCGAGGCGTTGCTCCGCACAAGTGTCCGTGCGTCCATTAAAGCACTATCAAAAATATAACGCACTAAGTAGCAAGAGGCATGGAATTTGGAGCCAGAATGCGTACATAGGCTTATGCGCGTCAGGGAAGCATTGAAGTGAGCTCGTTTCTTCGAAATTTCCCGGTCTCTGCAGTGCGCGTTATCCAAAATCGGGGCGAAGAACGAACAATTTTCGCATGGCAAGACACAGCCCGAGGCCTAGGCTCCAAGTTAAACACTTCCTACTTGGAATCACAAATAATGCCGCTTCTCTTTCCTGTTCGAATTCTCGAAGTTATCAAAACGCCTAAACGCATCACCCTATGGAGAGAGAAAAAAATATGGAAGAAAGAAATTACGTCCGCGAGCCCGAAGAACTCATTTCCAGATGGCCGTAGACGGCTTGGTGTCAACGACCGGCAAGCTTTCCAAACTAGCGCAGCCTGGTTCGCATGTTCAGTCAAGAAACAAGCAAGAAGAGATATTGTCGAGAACGCACATTCTTGAGTTTTTCTTCAGATACAATCGAGTGAAGCGAGCCAAATGGCCAAGAAATGCTTAGGGACGACGCACTCGGAAGCCGTAATGGTAGTATAAAACATAAAGAAGTAAAGAAAAAAAGAACAAAGCCGGATGATGGAAAGGAATACAGCGGGGCGACCATGCAATTATCTCGCAATCTCGCGGACACTTTTTTTTTTCTTGCCGGTGATACCACCGTGAAGCGACAGCCTGCGACGCGTTCATTTCATTCGTAAGCCCCCCCCCCCCCCCCTCCCCAGGAGTGTGACAGTCCTCTACGGCAGTTTCGAGATCGCCAATCCACACTCCTTCTTTCTCCATCTTTCCTCTGACCCCCCCCCCCCCCCCTATTTCAAGCCTCTCCCATCTCATCGTAAACGTACATACAAAAAAAAAACGGCAAGCGATTTTTCAGATCTCAACCTTTCCCCGCCCGGGACCACACCCCGCAATGAGACACACAGACAGACAGACTCGTCGTTCAAGCGCACAGGACGCGGTCCGTACGTCTGAGTTTTCTACGCTTCCTGTCCATCTTACCCACTCGTGCTAACGTACATGGGCAGAGGACCACCGTAAAGAGAGAGAGAGGAGAAAGACGTGTTTTGAAGGTATTCCACAAGGACTTGTTTTTGGGCTAGTTCGTGCATACTTGGTGCAGAAGAGTGAGGCGCAAAAAACATATTGTGAAGCAGGAAGAGCAGGAGAGAAGACAGAACAGCGCCGTTCTGTCTTCTCTCCCGCTCTTCTTGCTTCACGATATGTTTTTTGCGCCCCAGTCTTCTGCGCGTGTTTTGAAGAAAACGGAGAGGACGATTCTACTCCTTCGAATGAATCTCTTCCACAACCTCTCCATTCTTTGCCACGTTTTCTTATGGTTTTCCAGCTTCACCCACAGCGCTGAGAATCCGGCAGCACGTGGTTTACACGACTGCGTCTTTTTAAGCAGTGAGCCTAAACTTCCAAGACAACTCGAATTCAGTAGCCTTTTCCTGTCTTCTTGCCTGTCTCTCGCTCCCTCTCCTTACAACGGTGCTCAGGTTTGTCTCTGCTCTTATTTAAACGTTCGGATTGGCTGATGGAAACAAAACAAAAAATGAACTGACCGCAGGGTATACCATTGCGATGAAGCTAAAATCAAAGGGAAAAGGGGGGCTGGTGGTGGTAGGCAGAGGAAAAGGAAGGCGTGCCTATGATTAGGAAGAATCGGCCTTAGGAGTGGAAAACTCGTTCCGACTCTGATTGCCCCACTCGAGTAAGACAGCCGCGACGTTATAGAGGAAAACACGGTGAGAAAGAAGCGGGTAACAACAAACGTGGGGGGGGGGGGGGGAGGCGAACAACAATAATAGCGGTGATAACAAAACAGAGACTGGGTTGAAATAAAAGAAGGAAATGAAGAAAATGAAAGAACGAAAGAAAGAAAGAAAGAAAGAAAGAAAGAAAGAAAGAAAGAAAGAAAGAAAGAAAGGAAGAAAGAAAGAAAGAAGAAAGAAAGAAAGAGAACGGCAGTATATATACGCGGCAAAACCAACCACAGTAGCTGGCTCAGAGCCACCGCCCCTGCTCTTCAAGACTTGCGGCCGCGCTGTCTTCTTGCCGCGTGATGACGGCATTACGGCGAGGGAGCGGGACACAAACAGACGCACGCCGAATTCGCAGCGTATATATCTCCCTGCGCGAATGAGCGCTTCGAACGGTCCTCCCTTATATTTAAGCGACTAATTGCAGTTTCTAATTCGGTGCCCCGAGAGAGCGGCGTTGCACCTTAATGCACCCGTCTGTCCTTCGCTAACCCCATCCACTTTTTTTATTTCTTTCTCGCGTTTATTTTTTTCTCGTTCCTTCTGATCCGTTCCTCCTGGAGCTTTTTTTTAAATCTTTTTGTTTTCTGTGAACGCGAATAGGTTTTGGTCAAGCCTATGTTTTCGCCACATCTCTCTTTCTTTCTCTCTCTCACTCAGGTCTGAGCTCCCTGCTGGTGTAGGAAGGAGGATCGGGATTTATCTACGATTTTATACACACCAAGCGCATCCAAGCGTTGCGTCGTGCAATCTTTATTCCGGGCCATCACGTTTCTCTTCCAAGCATGTATCTCTCTCTCTCTCTCTCTCTATGTTTCATGTACCAGTTTTGCTTGGCACTTTTCATCGTCGAGTTCATTCAGAATCGGTCTGCCCTGCCAGCCGCAGCCATTTCGAGTGCAATTTTGAAACTGCCCCATGAGTGCGCAAACACACACACACAACACACACGCACACACACACACACACACAAACGCACGTGCGGGAACTGTTTGTCCATGTGAAAGAACGCGTAGCTCCAGCCCTCTTTCCCTCCCTTATACACCCACATCAAGGATGAATAGCGGTGCTTGCTGGTACGGCCGTGTCCCGACGAAAGGAATGCGTTCGTGAGCGGCCTGTCTTTCTCGAAACCCTCTCGGCCGTGAATCAACGCCGCCGCCGCAATGCGTTGCAGGCCGGCAAGATCTTCCTCACCACGGATCGCGGAGGTCAAACATTTAATACTACGCGCATATCAACACTGCCGGCTTACGTACGCAACCTTTCGCTCGATCGAAGGTGGCGCGGTCGCTCCACCTTAGCAAGCACGCCGCGCCCAATGCAAAAGATGGCATCCTATTCGCGAACTGTTTGAGAAGAATCTCCGCTTGCCACTGCGGCGGCCACTGTGCCAATAATTTGTTATCCGTCACTCCTTTCGGCCCTGCAATCTGTGCAGGGCGTTTGCGATAGTTGCCGTCCGCGCTCCCGTCTGCTTGATAATCTTCCGGTTCGCGCGGTACAAGTGGAGCGGTCTCCTCACGGTCGAGTCGCGGACAGCCAATAAATTGCCCCGTATCGAGAGGCGCGCCGCTGCACATCAATTTTAAAGTCTGACATTAAACGCTCGTAACGAGCCACATCGAAGGCAATTTAACGAATTCGCATACGCAGCGCAAGTGCATTTATCTGCGAGCTGTGATGCCTATATAGATCCTTATCGCAACGAGTTACGCCGTAAGTGGGTCGACTTGCGGAACTAGCGAGTGTGAGCGATTACGCTCCGTATCTTAGAAATCGATCACTATCGTATCTTCAGTGCTTTTCCAGAGATAAGAATAATTAAATTAAAAGGAAAAAATAAAAACTTCGAGGTGAGGGTAGAGCAACGATTTTGCTATCACGTTTGTGTAATATATATATATATATATATATATATATATATATATATATATATATATATATATATATATATTATACTAACAACTACAATAATATTATTTGTAAGAAGAAGAAGAAGAAGAAAACAGACTAAGCGACAACACAGACTTCTACTTTGAACGCCAACTACAATACCATACCCTGGCTTCCAATGAAGAGAGGTGATGGGGAGGGCTGCGAAATATTTGCGAAACAAAGCTTTTACCGCTGCAATTAATCAAAAGAACGCTCACTGCGCCCTTTCACGCGTCGTGCCGCGCGTCCTCTTCTATTTCGTCGTCGGCGGCGCAAGTTATTTCGCTACTACGACTAGCTACCAGGACCACCGACTGAAAGAATCAAGAGAAGGTGGCAAAAGCGGAGAAAAAGGGTGTCTCGCGAACACCGTCGTAAGCGGGCACCAAAAAAAAAAGTTTCGTTAATGACGCACCGGGCATGCGAGCAGCACGGGTGGAAAAATGTTCCTTTCCGTTCAGCTTCTGCCTAACTCCATTTCCAACACTTTGTTCACTACTCACATCCAAGGCGTGGGTGGCACTGGAAAGAGCGCCACGCTGCGGCAGAAGCGACGGCGAAGGCAGTCCATAACAAAGGAACAAATGACAAAGTCCCGCTTTCAAGTAACGTCCTTCCTCACTCCTCACCGGTTCTCTGCCTTGTTTGTGTTTTGTTTTCTTCGTTCGCTCCACATATCCATTCTCTCTCTTCTTCCTCGCCTTCTTGGTGGGAGGCAGCGCAACATAGAAATAATAGACAAGAAGGAGAGAGAAAGAAAGAAGATAACCAGAGCCGGCATAATTTTCTGCTCCCGCCGCAACAGCTCCCACCGCCATCGCTCCTATACGCTGTCGTTTTCACCAGAACAGTTCATTAATTTCTGCGATCTTCGCTACCGGCACCGGCGCACCTTCGCTAGTTCTTGCTATATTTTCCCAAGACCGTCTCTCTGGATTTGCCGAGCTAAACGTCGCGCCAGAAAAAAGATGAAGATTGAAAAGAGAACCACAAATATTTGTTCTTCTATACAGATGTACGTATATCTATACTGCATGTAAAACGCGCGCCATGTCAGTGAACTCGGCTAACGAAGTACAGCGAACAAATGCGTCAGGCGCATTTCTCAGACAGCTTGGTAATATTATTATTGCCCTTTAGCTCGATGTCATTCTGATCATAGTCGTCATCGTTGTAGTCACTGTTGTTGACGTTGATAGTGTTCATATGCACAAACAGCGAAAGGTAAGCAACATCAGAGCCACCAGATAGACCAAAACTATGAACTTGGTTTCAAACTAAAAGAAACAGGAGAGCGACATAGTAAGTTGAGTATTTTAAGGAGTACTATTCTTGTTTTTGAGCTAAATGAATGTCTTTAATTTTGATTGATTGATTTGTCGTGTTTAACGTCCTAAAAACCACCATATAATCATGAGAGACGCCGTAGTGGAGGGCTCAGGAAATTTCGACCACCTGGGGTTCTTTAACGTGAACCAAAATCTGAGCACACGGGCCTACAACATTTCCGTCTCCATCGGAAATGCAGCCGCCGCAGCCGGTATTCGATCCCACGACCTGCGGGTGAGCAGCCGAGTACCTTATCCACTAGACCACCGCAGCAGGGCATTGTAGTTTTTCGTTCAGGTTACATTGTAGCGAAAATCTTGCCTCCGTATGTTTTCTGCGTGCCTTACTGCGGCGGTATTTAGAGATTTTTTAATTTTGCAGTATGCAGCACCTCTATGCCAACACATTCTCACTCACTCTCTCTCTCTCTCTCTCTTTCTGTCGTTTCGTTAAGCAGAATGTGTACATCACATTGATTTTAGGCTTCCTTGTTCCAAGAAAACTGAACAAATTGGTTTCTATATATACTTCCTTCCATGAGGTTAATGGTTTGCTTTCAGTTGCTTCCGGCGTATTAAGGGCACAGATGAACGTGGTTTGGATATACGTATGCCAACAATAGGCTACCTCGCCAACAATAGAAACAACCCGATCCCGTTTTATTTTCCGATCAAACAACTTTCTTCGTCTCTTCCACCCATTTTCGTACATATCGGCGATTAGTGGACATAACGTGACTACTGATTGCAAACGAAATTTCCTCCAAATGCAACTGATGCAAGTTTCTTTCTCAATCTTGATATTTACTTTATATCTACACACTTCCGCCTCCTCACGCAAATGTACGCGCCTACTGTGTCCAAAAACGTCCGCCTCTCTCTTTTTGTCCGCGTATAGCAGCATAATATGCAGCACTATTTCAAATCACACAGCAAGCGTATAAGCTGCGCTTGGTAGCCCCACTTTAATTCCTTCATTTTGTCTTAGCTTTATCTTAACGCTTTCATCATTAGGACTCATTATTTCCGAGTCTCAAAGAGGAGCGAGATAAGCGAGATAGAGAAACGAAGGAAAATAAAACGCGAGCTCTTTCTTTTTCTATCGTCATTTGATTTCGAGACGCCCGCTCCAGTTTTTCCGGGCCGTTGTCTCTTTACAAAACTATTGCTCACCCTGAGCGCGAACCAACGTTTGTTCCAGGATGGAGAACGGAGCTTACCCGCAATGCTCCACTGCACGTCACAGGAGCTGACGGGGCCGGTGCTCTTTTTTTTTCCTCGCATCTTTTCGTTCTAGTTTTTTTTTTCCTTCTCCTAACATCTCCTCTTTTTCCTACCTGTGTGGCGCTACGCTCTTTCTCGAGTATTGCATGCAACATTCCAAAGGATATTCTTACAGGTGCGCTCTTCGGTTAACTGATTCATTCAGCTATACTTGGACAAATACATTCGATATTTCAAAGGCAGCTGTGTTGTTGGCTCTTGCACAGTGAGTAATTATTGCACGACTGAATGATGATAAGGGGTGAAGTGAATATCTGGCAGATATTGCCGTTGTTCGCTGGGGCTGTTGTGAAGCCATTGGTAAGATGTTTTAATTAAATGTATATCGTACGTAAATAGGTACCTTAACGCAAGCCTATGTGATGAAGGTTATGATTCTTAGAGGTCTCCACATTCGTAATCAGAAGGGTAGGCCAAGAATTGCATGGATTTAAACGTCATCTTGGAAATTTCGATTTTTTCTAAATCTATTCATATCGACTTCAGTGGATTATTGTATTTATGATTATTGTTATTATTACACTTATTTATTCAGGTTAAGCACTTCAAGGGAAAGACAGAAAAGAGAACATAACGTATGGTGAAGGTGCATCAAAAAAGAAAAGGAAATCTTTTTTTTTTCTGACAGGTTTTAAACGGCAGGTTACTGCACGCATTTACCAACGATACTGGCACCAAAGCATTAGTGATAACGATTGGGCTATTATGTTCGTAATATAGTATGTTTCTAAAAGTACTGCATGTAATAGAAGGCAGAACAGACTACAATGCAAAAATAATCGTAGCGATTTCGCACTGCAAATGTTCCTTGAATCTTAAGAAGTACCTCCGTATTTAAAAGTGTTCAAACTACTATTTTTTATTGCTTTTTTTTTCTTTGTCTACTAGCTTCGAAGCAGTAACACCTCTGGGTTCCTCTTTCTTTTCACTGTTCCATGTGCATTCAGACCGTTACAAACATTCACTGCTTTTCGTGCCGACCATCATGAGCGCCTGCATCGTCCACTGCTTCGTAATGACCACTTTGTCCCCCTTCGCACGGGCGCCCGGGAAAAATAAAGGAACGCATTGAAAATATAAGGAACGTTCTCATTCAACTCGAAAGTATATATACTACAGCGTTTAAGGAGGATTTGCCAGGAGCGATTTGGAGAAATTCGGTGCCTGGCCGGGTGACCCTCTTTATTCTGGATTCGCACGTAGTTCCTCTCTCTCTCACTCTCTCTTCTGTAAGTGTTTCCCGAGACGGTCATTTTTCATTTGTGAACTATAAGCATGACTACAGAAAAAACAGGAGTCATTAAGCATCTTGGCGTATACGTGGGTTGAACCGGCGTGCAAACGTGATTTACGACCTCAAGTTAGCCTCTTTTTTTCTAGGCGAGGTTGGGGCGTGACTGTCTTCAAGAACATTTAGTTCTCTCTGCAGTTTGCTGATTGATTGCTGATTGGGCTCTAAACCCATTTCCTATATCCACGTGGAAACATACGTAAAAATTCATTCCCCCCCTTTCTGGCTTCACCCATGCCGACAACATTAGGCTCTTCTATGAGAAAAAACAGAAGACGAAAAGAAGCGACAATTCTGTCTTTTTAACACGAAAGTGTTTTACGACGAATTCCAACAAAACTTCAATGACGTATTTCCGTCACGGAAATGACGTACAGTCAGACACGCTCTTCTGGCTATCGCGCCACTTTATTTGGTTCCCCTCACACGCTTAGCTACTAGAGCCAACACGGGCATCCATGACCACAATGACATGTTTAATTATTAAACACTCTTTAATTACGAACGTTATTAGTCAGAGTGGCGATGAATCATTAAGCGTCAACGTGGGTGCATTTACAGTGAATGGTACTTGAGCTGTCAAAGACGAAAAGACAACGTATAAGTTCTCTTATTATTATAGTACAGTAAATATCAAACTACTTCTCTCAGGAGACGTCCTACTTTCGTGTTATACCAGCTACTATGACGAAGGAATCACCCATGTTTTTTTTTCATGCTTCCGCTATGTTAATACTGACTGTCAACTAAACATTGAATAACTGCAATAATTCATAAAAATCGATCAGTTCACGCAAACCGCAAAGAGAAAAGGAATTCTCGAAAAGAGTATTCCGACGTGACGCTCGGACTAAGTACACCAGTACTCAAATCTAAGTACACCAGTACTCACTTATGGTGTCAATTATCTACAAAATATCTACAGCTGTCATACCATAAAAAACCCAATCCAAAGACTTTTCTTACATCAAACTAAGAGGGATTCGCTTCAAGTTGGTGACATGCGGGATGCTTGTGATCATAAACCGCGCGCCACCTAGGAATTCTCGCGTTCGCGTTAATCAGACGCAGCTGTGCGCTGACACTCCTCGCACGCATGCCGACGTGAGCGCCACCTCACGCCTCTTGTGTGTTGTCGGTTTATGCGGCGACAACGGCTGGTGAAAGCGGTGCCTCGGTTCACAACGCAGTAGTGACGGTCCCATAAATTGCTCGCACGTCCGCACCTGCGCCTGTTTGGGAGCACCCGAGAATTAAGGCGACATAGTGTTGCTGAGACAAATCATGCCATTGCCTGACGAGGATGACGTAGAAAACAGGAGGAGAGGGGTTAGGGGATGAAATATCACTTGTGTTGTTCAAGTCGCATTTGAGGCACGCGTGCACCAGACGGGACAGCCTTCTTGCGGCGCTAACTTTACAAGCTCTAAATCTACATGGCCGTCTGTCACCGGGACAAAACTATGCTTTTGGTGTGCGCAAGGTCAACAAGGTTTTGTATGAAGTATACGGAGATATTTTGAACAATTTTCGAAAATCGTGTAAGAGTAGCACATCGTTGTAAATGGAGCCTACTTTCTCATTTTTTTTCATAAATAAACAACAAGTAAAACAATGGGGAAGTCTATATGTTCTTGGAGTCTGGTTCATGCCGGAGACGTAGTTTCAAGAAATACAAAGCTAATGAAGTCAGTAAGAAAACAATACTTTTTTTATGCCCACATCCGAACTTCACCTTAGCTGACTCCGTTTTCAATTGTAGCTTTCTGGGCGAGTTTGCACGTAGTAGAAGGCAAATAGATGGCCAGCAGACCAAACGAAAACCGGAAAATTCAAACAAAAACACAAAAGCAGGAAGGATGTCAGTATTCTTCCTGTTACTGTCCCTGTTGTCTGATTTGGCCCACTGCCATTCCCTTTACCTGACGTTGTTGTTGTCGTTGACGCTTATGATGATGATGCTGACGATGACGATGATGGCGTTCGTGATTTTGTTGATTATGGTAAGGGTTATGATGATTGTGATGATGACGTTCATACTGCTGTTGTTTTTAAGCGTAAATAAATGCATCCGGTCGAGTCTGACATGCTAAGACGTCGTTGGAACATTAGCAATCTTGATAACCCTCGATAAAAAGTAGTGAGCCTTGACTGATAAGTCTCTCACAACACATTGCTTCTTCACAAGAGACCCGCGATGGCCACATGCGCAAAAAAAAAAAACAATCCACGAAACCGGGCCAAAGGCTGCGGCAAAGAACATGCAAGCTTCATCCTCGTCGCCGAGGCAGTCTTTGAGCTATCGGGGTCCTCCTCGTAATCCCCTCGCCTCACTCCCTCTCCTCCTTTCTCTGCATTCATCCTCCTCCCTGGAACCGCTAAAATAACGCAGCGGCCACTTCGGGCATGACATATGGCCAGTGCGGCCTGACCGTCGCGTCCCTAATTGGGGGTCTCGGCGCCGAGTCTGTGACCGCTCCATTTGTTACGAACGATGCGGCGCTGAGCGGACAGACATGAATGTGCGTGCGTGTGCGCCTATAACGCCACGCCCGCGTGTTCGGACCGCGGACAAGCGCAAACGTGAGAAGAAAAGGTCGCTTCTCTTCATTCTAGATTTTTCCTGACACGATATCAACATGCGGTCAACATAAAGTTCAAACTTTAACACTTCTTTTATTGACTGTTAGAATGAATGAATAAAACAACGTTTATTTCACTGTATAAGACTGT
This sequence comes from Rhipicephalus annulatus, assembly GCA_013436015.1. Lineage (NCBI taxonomy): Eukaryota > Metazoa > Arthropoda > Arachnida > Ixodida > Ixodidae > Rhipicephalus > Rhipicephalus annulatus. The sequence continues at coordinate 179,347 of WOVY01001046.1, read as the reverse complement.
TAGAAACAATTTGAGACAACGCAGGAAAGCGTTATGTTAAACATCTAATAAAAAAAAACGGCAAACGAGCGTACATGTCTGCAATACCAAATTATCTCGACAACCGTAAAAATGATTCATTAATGATCAACGATTCTTATACAAAATTTATAGGGAGACCGACAACAACCACTTAACGAAAGAATCGAACCAACACATCGAATGTGTAAGAGCTGATATTGGCATATTATAGCACGCTTCTAAAGCGGTGTTATACTTTTGCGAGATTGCTAAGGTTAAGTACACTATTATGATATTTTTTACTGTTGGTTGAATATATTGAATATTATGGGGGGGAAAAACCTCCTGCCCACCACCACCACTACTATCTATCCCGATCCACGGTGCCGAAATATCTTAGACACCCCATGCTTTTAAAAATTACGAACATATTCTGACTCAATCAATCATTTAACCAATAATAATAATAATAATAATAATAATAATAATAATAATAATAATAATAATGTGGCTAGCCGGATTTCACAATAAAGTTGTTTCATTATATCACTTTACGCCCCAAAACCATAATATAACTATGAGAGACCTCATTGTTGAGGGCTACGAAATTTTGGCCAAACAGAGTTTCAAATCTAAGTACACCAGTACTCACTTATGGTGTCAGTTATTTACAAAATATCTACAGCTTTCATACAATAAAGAACCCAATTCAAAGACTTTTTTTTACAACAAACTATCATGACTAAATGAAAGCTATTGGTCTCATTCGCTAACGTAGTGTTACTTACCTGTGATGAAGGTGTTGAAATTGTAACATAATAAAGAAACACAAATTACTGAGTGGACCTTACCAAGGCAGAAGCTGTCCAAGATGTATGTTATATGGTGGTCGGATAGGTATTTCGGTGTTGTCGTTGTATAACTGAAGGCGATATGTGCATACACACGTACAGGTGTGTTGTCTTACTCAACATAAATATGTATACATTGTGTTACAACGTGAATGCATTCGCTCTCGTGAGTACCGAGACGAACAAAAATCCAAAGCCGCTTTCCGGCCTCACCCGGGATTTCGCGGCCGGTTTGTCGTGTAACGTTACGCATTAAAAGGAAGAAAAAACAGGGGGTGGGGGAAGCAAGAGAGATACAGCGAAGCAACTACTTCCATAGGAGCGTCAAAGAGCTAACCCCGCTTAGAGCGCCGCTTTCAGATCCAAGCGCTTCTTTCTCGGAGATAGCGGGGCTTGCGCGAACGACCACTTCAACGGCGTATTCATCTCAATTTGTTCCCGCTTCGTTCCGGAAAGCAACAGCAACGCATTCCGACAAAACAAAACAGGTACAGCGCGCGCGCGGGTCCGTTCTGCGCCTGTCGTTTCGCAAATTTACTTTCCTGCATCGCTTCTTTATGCATTCCGCGTGCTCTTTGCAAACAGGAAGAACAGCCGCTCCGGCGTAGCTTCTACGGAACAGTCTCTTTACTCAAGCCGCGCTTCGCTCATTCGCAAGACGTGTTTCTTTTTTTTTCGTTTCTATTTTAACGTTCCTCTATGTGCAAGTGTACACTACGGGGCAAATATCAATTCGTCACTACAATTAAATGAAATCATGCTTCTTTTTTCACTCTTTCTTTCTCCCTATAGTTGAGCTTTTGCTGTGGAGGATAGTACGTGTCCGTTACAGGACGTGCATTCACAAAATTATCAATGCGAAGGCTTTAGACGACTCATCAAACGAGATAATTGACCGTCGGCTTCAAGACGAGTGATGCGAAAAACAATCATCGCGTGATGACGTACGTCACCACATCACATCAGTGTGACGTCAGAGATCGGCAAGGTGTCTGACGTCACTGTGACGTATGACGCGTTAGTGACGTCATCGCTTTGCCAAAGGTAGGCCGATAACGGAAGTGACGGCTTACATTTGATTTTCACTATCGTCACTCTCTTCCCTATTATCAAATAGCGACAGCAGTGAAGCAAAACGTTTTGATTGACAACGAAGGAAGGAAGGAAAAACATCGAGAAAGAGAAGGCAGGGAGGTTAACCAAACACATGCCTTATTTGATGTACCCTACTCAAGGGGAATGGGATAACGATGATGCAAAAGTAGCAGCAGTGTGAAACACTTCTACAGATACGGGTCCAGGAAACACCTTCTGAGACCTACGCAAGCCTGCATACGTCATCGTACGCCATCCCGTTCACATTTGATTCAGTCATCCTTTGAATCTCCCCCGTCACTTCCAGTTCCGTAGGGTAGCAGACAACGTATGTCAAACTGGTTAACATTCTTGCTTTTCTTCATTTTACTTTCTTTCTATTTACATCATTCTTACTTTCTTTTCTCTTCAGATAGTTTACTCCGTTCACTTTACTCCGTTTCTTCCAAATTTACACTATAAGCAACGCACAAAACACTCGGGCTTACAGAACGCACGCAGCACAAAGTCACCCGCGAAGACCACGTTGGCGGCGGATTCGTGGCTCTTCAAAACCTACGATCACAGTCATCGCCGTCAGAGCCGTTGAGGAGCGAGAGGCGGGAGAAGAAGAGAGAGAGGAGGTTTTATAAACATTTGGATAACGTGGGCCAGATATATCACCGTGTCGCCACCAGCTGCGCTTCCTGAGGTATACGGCAAGACGGCGGCTCTTCCAACGCGGGCCGCACTTTTCACGCGGTCCCCCTCCTTTTCTCCTTCAGCCCGGCGACGACTATAGCGTAACGTCGTCGACTACGGAATATAGCGCGCACACCGCACGCTCACCGCGGCGGCGTTTCTAGAAAAAGCTCGGTCCCTCGTAAATGATGTATGCCCGCCGGGCTTCCGCAGAGACACCCTGGTAATTAATACGCAAAAAGAAATGGGTTTTTGTTCGCTGTTTTAGCTCTGCCATTCATTCGTCCCGTACGCCGCTTTTCGCCTTGCGTTTTTCAGAGTTGTCCTGTTTCGTTTTACATCAGGCGAGAAGGTAAAAAAGCCAAATATATAGTCGCTTTCGTCGCCAGGTTCGTGCCGCACCAATTTATCATCTTGGTTTCCACGTGCTTATTTTGTTTTAACCCACGCCAAAGATGCAAATGTATGCGCAGAAGCTCTCTTTTTTCACGTTCCCTGGTTTGTTCCGTTTTTTTTTTTGTCAACGAAACACTGGGCGTGATAGGCGCGCGGGCGCGTGTCGCGGCAATCTTGATAAAAATACACACCTACGGAGACAGAGATTTATCTCTAATATCACGAAAAATGAAAAAAAAAAACTACACGATAAGATTAGTTTGCCTATGAGGAGATGCTTGTGGCACACGAGTACAGACAGCTCGCAGGGACGCATACAAGATGCACCCACCTGGACGCGAACGCATTTATTCGTTTGTGGAGAAAGGCAAGGAAGGTAATAACTGAAGGTAAAGATAAAAGAAGGAAGCGTAAATATAAAGGCGCGTTTTTTTGTTAGGCACAATATTAATGCGATATAACAATCATGCTAAGGAAAGTACGGGAAATGTTATTAGATGTAATTGTAAAGTAAATGTGAAGAAAGAAAATTGGCAGGGACTAGATAGGCGACCTTCGAATAACGTGTCCGTTGCTTCAGTCCCTACCGGTGACAAGCCATCGTTTCGTCCACTTTTCTTTTTTCACATTTACCTAACAACTACTTTTAATAAGATCCCCTATACTCTCCTTGGCATAATTGCCTGTAGTTGTCATTAATATGGAGCTTTTAAAAATATGGTGACGAAACAGAAGTGTACATGACGGAGCTATGAGCTCAGTGTATCTGAGGGGCTATTTGCGAAGCAGTGTTTTATTTTATTTTACTTATTTCAATAACACACGGGTGACAGAGCAATCTAAGCCTTCATTGCCGTGTAACATTTTAGTTCACGCGCGAGCTCAATCTTCATTCTTTTTTTTCCTAATGCTGGAAGGCTAGGTATTTTGGTCCCAACGCGGGAGCAGCCCCGCTTTGGGCTAGGACACTAGCACGACCTATTGGACCTCAATAAAGTTCTTTGATCCATCCTTCTACGACAAGGGTCTCAAACACGCTACCAGTGGAGCTTTCATTGGGAGCCTGGCCGGCATAAGAATGTCTTCACCCGGTATAATTATTTTTGTAAGTATCTATTGTTATAAGTACATTGTAAGTATCTTTATAAGGTTTCAAGTGTTTTTTTTTTTTCGTGAAGCATCACATGTGGTAACGGGCGTGTCAAAATATAACCAAAACAAAAACTGTTTTTGAAAATCTAGATTCCAGATTGTATATAGCCATTCTGACGATCGGCACGGATAATTTTTTCAAATCTTGACGCCACATCCTCGTCACAAATTACCCACGTGACATTGGAAAGAGCCGCCTTAGAAATGTCAATGCTTGCCGGCATTTAGTGCTCCACCTCCCCCTCCCGATCACAGGTTGGCAAAACTTGCATGCGCAGCTCACTCAGAGTCACTCGTGCAATATATTTTGCACTTATGACTCACTCGGACTCAGACTCACGGCTCAATGTGTGTCTGAGAATGTACGAGCGAGTCTACTCATAAGTGAGTGCGCCGACCTGCACTCCAAACACACGCGTGCTCTTGTTTTCTTCCCCGTCCCTGCACTTCCGGGAGTAAATTGAGTAGCTGCGGCCCGGCTAGCTGAAGTGAACTTGAAACCACTCTTCTACACTTAAGCGTTTAAATCACTCAGCCTTGTTAAATTTCCAAGATCTCTCATGGCACTCTTTGGCCAAGCATGACCTTTGCGCCAAAATATAGCATCGTCATCATCACTACCATCATAATACGAGTGAGTCAGAGAGAAATATAATTGCTGAAGCCAACCTTCCAAACCTTATTTTATTTCAAAAGTGTAAATAGATGGCCTAGCTAGTATGGGACCATGGTAGCGTGTATATCCTGTGTGTCCATCCTGCGTTTCTCGTGCTGCATTCTACCATGGTTTCCTTTCATTTTCCGCGGGGTTTGCATTTTGGTAGGGAACAATTTGCGAAAACAGCCTGGTGTACTTAAATGTATACCAACACGGTAAAAAACCTCGGGTTGTAAAAATTAATCGCGAGTCGTCCACGACAACATTGTGCATAATCATGCCTTTGTTCTGGCACGTGAAACATCCGAAGTTATTAATGATTCTTTGGTCACTTTTCCTAGTTGTTCGAATATAGCGTAAAGTGTCTCGGCGAACAAGAGTATCCAGGCCCATTCCGTTTTTGATTGCAACACGGTGAAGGTGAGCGGGAAAACACGAAAAACACTTCCTACGATCAAACCCCTAGAGTTGTGTTCACCAATGTTCTGATTCGCTATAGTATTTGTGCCATTCAGCATGCCACATCCAGCAGGGGCATATTTGTTCTCACTATTGGCACGTCGCACCCCATATCGCTAACGCTTCCTAACATTTGGGATGCAGCCATACGTTTATTACGGCGACATTTATTACGCATTCTCAAGCGCAACTGCGCGCGTGAATGCGCGCGTACCTGTAATGCTCGCCTTCGCATAACGTTTACGGCAAACTCTTATTTAGCGCCAGGAACGTCGCTTGTCAATGGTTGCCAGTTTTCAATCGCAGGTGCTTAGGTAGGTAGGTAGGTAGGTAGGTAGGTAGGTAGGTCGGTAGGTAGGTAGGTAGGTAGGTAGGTAGGTAGGTAGGTAGGTAGGTAGGTAGGTAGGTAGGTAGGTAGGTAGGTAGGTAGGTAGGGGGGTGGGTGGGTGGGTGGGGGTGGGTGGGTGGGGTGGGTGGGTAGGGTAGGTAGGTAGGTAGGTAGGTAGGTGGTGGGTGGGTGGGTGGGTGGGTGGGTGGGTGGTAGGTAGGTAGGTATGTAGGTAGGTAGGTAGGTAGGGTAGGTAGGTAGGTAGGTAGGTAGGTAGGTAGGTAATAAACTTTATTAATGATACGACGAGGAATTACTGGCTCGGGCTAGGCCACCAGGAGCTGTCGTCCGCGGAGCATCGTGCGATGTCAGGCGATTTAGCCCTGGCTCGCTGGACAGCCCAGATTTGGTCCACTGCACGTGGGCTGAGAAGGGCGGCTCGCCACTGCTCAGCCATGGTCATCCTGGGGTACACTGACGCTCGTCCGAGTAGTGACGGCGAACACCGCACTCACACTCCCAAAGTTGTTTAGAAATAACGATGATTATAGGTTTGTATTGCATATTATAATATTTTCCTAGGTTCTTAATTGATTAAGCCTGTGTTCCGGCCTAGGCAACGCGAGTTATACATACGTGTGGTTGCAGCGCGAGCGCCTACAACGGAAAAAAGTCGCGCTGTTGCCAATAATGCTCGAGAGGTGGCCAAGAAGAAAAGAAAACAGGAAGTCTTGCACATCCATCAGGCGAGTTTTCGCTTTTCAACTTAAAACGACCTCGTCACGAAGTATAAGAAGAAAGAAAAAACAGCAACGAAATCACTGTTATAGAACGATGGCAGCAATACAGCTACAACTGCCGGAGATGCAATTGTGCACGAGTTATGTGCGAATGCAGAGAAGGTTGGAAGAAAGAATCCGGGCTGCAATAAAGCAAGGGGTTGCAGGCGCATAAGGTAAAGATGGGGGCGGCGAAGAAGGAAGACGCGGAAGGGTGTTGAAGGAGAGGGGTTTGCGAAGAGGTCAACTCCATTGTCCTCACACGAGACCTGTCTCTTTTTGGCATCAATGGAAGGGCATATTACGTGTATACGCGGCATCGTGTGTACACCATCCCGCCTGACCTTCTACATGCTTCTTTCTCTTCTTGAATTTCTTTCCGCCAAGTCGCTGTCTTTTGGTCTGGTTGCACGTTATGCAACGTAGCTTGGGGTACTCGTGTGCGGTAGGGCGTGAGGCCGCCCTCTTTTCCCCCCTCTGACCCCCCCCCCTCATCTGCCCGCCTTCCTTTTCCTGTTCAACATCGCACTACCACCACTGAAGTCATCATTCTTCTAAGTCATTCTGTTTCCTTTTGCGTATTGTGCTCCGACTTCTTTCTTTCTTACTATTTCTTTCCTTCTTTCTTTCTTTCATTCTTTCTTCTTTTATTCCTCTTTTCATCTTCTTTTCTTCTTTCTTCTTTTCTTTCCTTCTTTCTTTCTTATTTTTTCTCTCTATCTTACTTTCTTTTTCGCATTACTGAACACCTAACGTTAGTCCCATCCAACCTCCCTGAATCACCTTGATGTTCCTCAATCCAGTCCACACATATATCGCAATCTGAACAACCTGAGACCGTGCGGAGGAACCGAAGTTGCTAGAAGAGCAAAAAAAGCAGAAAAAAGAAAACTATGCAAAAAAAGAAGCAGAACAAAGAATCACATACGCACACTCGTAGAGAGAAAGGTAGAGAGAGAGGCCAGACAGAAGAGGGGGTCTTCGGCGTATGTGCGGGGGCAGCCGAACGGTCTGATAAGGAGGAACCACGGTCCGAGAAGAAACGCTTGCGGCACACGGAGACGAACAGCACCGCGGGAACCTCTAGAACACGCCGAGTTGCCGTGAAGTGTGCAAAGGAAAAAAAAAAAGAACCAGCCACGTTGGCGGTATGTACAGAAAGAAGTCGGCGGAAGTATCCCGTTTAGTCGGAGCAATGCAGCGTAGAGAATGGTCCGGGATAAACGCGCACATTCACTCCCCCTTCTCGCCTCCCACCATCAACGACGCATCACTGGAGTTAGGCCAGGGAAAAAAAAGTAAATTAAGGAAAGGAGAGGCAGAAATAATCTAGAACGGCACCGATGGCCACCCAAATATACTCTCCTTACGCACTCACTACAAGCTCTGCAACGGCTAACTTTGGTGAACGAATGAATGGCATCTGCATTCGCAACCTTATCATATATACCTAGATTTTCCATGCTTTCCGATACTTTTTTTTTCGATCCACTTGCTCCCCATCTAGTTCACGTTTCCTGCTGGGAGTCCGGGGCATATGGTCCAAGCTCTGCCGATAAAGTGTCCCTCTAGATCTTCCGAATTTCTGCGAATGTGCTTCTGACTTTGTGAACGAAATGATGTAGAGGGGCTGTTAGTATTGGCTCCACACTTCAACATCAACAACCAACAAGCCACCTACCTTCAACACGCCACCTAAGTGTCCCTCTAGATCTTCCGAATTTCTGCGAATGTGCTTCTGACTTTGTGAACGAAATGATGTAGAGGGGCTGTTAGTATTGGCTCCACACTTCAACATCAACAACCAACAAGCCACCTACCTTCAACACGCCACCTATTTTCAACACGCCACCTATTTTCAACACGCCACCTATTTTCCACACGCCACCTACCTTCATCAGGCCACCCACCAAAAATAAAACTGACACTAAACTTGTATTTAAACATGAGTTCATGGTCAGTTTCGTTCACCCTCCCCCCCCCCCTCCCTTTCTTTTATTCTACAGTTGGTATACGCTGATCATTCTGTGTTTGCTTTTTTTTATTTGTAAGCATGTGTACGGTTCGCCGAAAAAAATGAAAACGTTTACATTACTTGCGTCAACACCTAAACATAGAACAAAAAGAAATAAAAATAAAGAAATGTGCCGGTGGTATAGCTATAGACCTGTCAATCACTACAGTCTCTGGGTTGTTGCGTGATTTTCTGTTATCCTATCACGCAACTAGTGCATAGAAAACAGACAACTGCTTGCACCCAAGGAAGAGGTCAAACGTTTATTTATACGATTTACGCCTCTGGCGACCACCAACTATAACGTCTTCGAGCGAATGATCAGCATTCCCGTAAAGCCAAAATTAAATAGGTCTTGCACCTGAAATATAGGAGAGTGATCTAACTTCGGCAAATGACATGTCTTTTCATTTATATCTTTCTTTTTTAGAGGAAAAAAAAGGCGCATCTGCGTTTTTTTTTTCTGCTTGCGCTTGTCAAACTTCCCGTGGCGCAGTGACAACACGCGAAAGGTAAGTTCTCAAAGAAGGAGCACTAGGAGAAACAATGGACGATTGTTTCACAGAGCGCATGGGCAGTGCTTCATGCTTGCTTATGTCGCTCTTTGGATTGTCCTTTCTCTGTCCTAAATGTCACGCATACAGGAAGTGAACAAATATGCCCTGGCCACATATATTTACGACAGCTGGCGGCTTTGTGTAAAACTGCTAACGTGGTACTGAACGAGACAATATCGTTTCTCTGTAGTTGATTTGATGATGACGACAAAGAAATGAAAAACAAAACGTGGTGGTAAGGGCTCCACACAGGTTTATGACAAGCGAAACTGAAACGTGTCGCCCCAGTGTTCGTAACTCGGTTAATACTAATGGTTCATTGAAGTTTTTCTGAAGTAACAATTAGGTCTGTCCAGAAATGTTATTGGCATTCGCATAATAATAAAATAAGCAACTGTCGACATTTAATGCCCGAAAACCATGATATAATTGTGTGGCACACCATAGTGAAGGACGTCGAAAATTTCGACCACATGCGGTCCTTTAACGTGCACCCAAATCTACGTGCAGCGGCCTCAAAGATTTTAGCCTCCACCGAAAATGCGGCCGCCACTGCCGGGATTCAACCCCGCGACCTACAGGTCAACAGCCGAGTACGTTAACCACTAGATCACTGTGGCGGGATAATTGGCGTTCACGGGCCTTCGCATGCAACTCGGCTTGCGCTTGAAGCTGCGGTACATTCACCGGACAACACAGAAGCGACGTTGGTGATTTTTGAGAACCACTAGACTTAGGTAAACTTTATGGATGACTGAACCTATTATTCGCGTGTGAGATCATTGTATACGTCATAGTCATTATACGACACCTGGAATAACAAGCCGAGCGATAAACCAGGCAAACACCTCAGAGAATTTCATTAAATATTGTTATCTCTGTTTCTTCATTTTTAGTGGACCACTGCGTGAAGTGCGACCTGCGCAATTTTTGGGGCACTTATGGCACTTATGAATAGACAGAAAAATTCCAGCTTAACTCAGTCATATGCAGCCGCTCTGTAAAACGAATTTGCAATAAAGCAAACTGCCTCAATCATCCCTATATACGTTGATCACAGGAGTAAAGAGAAAATGATCTTAACAAAAAAAAAGAAAAAAAACAGTGTTTACTGCTAACAGACTACTTCAGGAAGGTCGGAACTGCCATTTCAAACCGCTTTTCAACTGCCACTTGCCGCGCAAAAGTGGGCGGATTTTATAATCTACACATTTTGCTTATTGTTTATCCACAAGCACTTCAATTACATATTTTGGCACAGCAAGGGTGTTTCTGGAGAGTTCAAACCTCACCACCCGAAAATTCCATACCTTAAAGGTAAACTATATTGCCATTCGTTTTGAACTTATACCTGTACCGCTATGTACAGCGTGTTACTACTACAATATGAAGTGACGATATAGTACGCACATCTACAAAAGCATTCCCAACATACATGAAAAAAAAAGCGGACTCCCCCCCCCCCCTTTACGCCAAAATTAACTGGCCACTTTTTGTTGGTTATCTCCAGCACTTGTCAAATGCCATAACGTTCATCACTTTCCTTCTCTTGCTGGCATAGTTTCTTCATTGTCTAGCTTTATCGCACATTTGCCCGCTTTGCTAGCATTGCCCCCGAGGTCACACCAGAGGCGTTTTGTCGATGGCGGCAGCATTATGTCGATACCATTTTTTTTCGTTCCATGCTGAAACATATTTACATACAACTGCACGAATCCAAGAACCCGCCGACATAATGCGTCAACCCATTCCCAAAATTCCAATTCACTCAGAAAGAATCAACCTGCTGAAAGATCTCGTTTCACTGTTGTCAAAAGAAAGGTCTCCGTGTGCACGCCCACCCGGGCATTGCTTTATCTATAGCAAAAAAAAAAAAAAACAAGCGCCGTGACGTTTGGTTAACGTCTTCATGGAACTAATCTGTTCTGGGGAAACGAAGAAGTAATATAGAAAAATAACAAGCAAACAAAGAGTAATAGGCAATGCGCACCCACAATTCCAGCGGTAGCGGAGGCATCTCATAGCAATCGTGGGAGACGATGCCGTCTCACGCCGCGGTGCGCTGTGTGTTTAGAAAAAAAGGGGGTAACGCTTTAAGTGTACTAGGTACTCTACTAGGGGAGAGCATATAGCCGTGCCGTGGGCCTCACACTTGATGAGGCCATATGTCTGCAGTGGCCTGACTGCAAGGGAGTCCGAGAAACTCAACGAGCCCCATTCGCTGTGCCAGCTCGCACTGCCGACGGTGGCGGCTGATGTGCTCTGATTCTCGCGAAGACTACCGTTCCTCGGCAGCCTCTCCCCGCTGATTCCGTTTCTCATTCTTCTAGTCCGCTATAGTTCCTTTATCTCATTCTTTTCCTTTCCGCTCATCCTTTCCTTATTTTCTCGCCGAAGCAGGCACCATTCTTCGGTGGGAGTGGTTCCTTGTTAAGCCTACTCTGTTAGTTTCGCCTCGACATTTTTGTTTGTGCTCCCATTCGTACCGTCATGCGGGCAAGAGAGAGGATCCGTACAGGCTCCAACGAATGTGCCTGCCTATGCAAGTGCTTACGAACACACACACAGTCACAGGCGTGGCGCGGAAACCACAGAGGCAGGTAGGTATACAGTCTGCCTGCCTGCGGTGGCCGCCAACTGCGGAGCACGCGGCAGACCCGGTCTTTGTTGATCCACAAAGAAACAGGAGGCCCTGCGCGAATCCAAATCTATGCGAGATCTACCGTGCACGGCCCACGGGGACATGTAAGTGTACACGCGCGTAAGTATATATACACATAGGGGAGGATTGTGTGAGCGCATGCCGTCCAAGGTTGCGCATGCCAATACGGGTAATCAGACTCGGCTCTCCTTTGACTACGGGGGATGGGGTGAGTGCACGAGTGCAGGAAAGGAACGGATGGAGTTGCGTTTTATGCGAATGGAACCGAACATTCCGAAAATCTGAGTATGGAGGGCAACGCGCAAAAAGGATTTGATATCCACACGATGCTCTTTTTAAGTCTATTTTCTTGGGCATCAATTTACCTTTACGTCCGGTCGCACCGAGGTTCGCAGCTATTGGCTATCGTGTTTCCATAAAGAGAGTGCAATGACAAAGAAAGGAGCGGGAAACAAAGTTGGGAAAGCAAGGGGCACGTTGCTTTTGGTTTGTTGCGTCCCGTGAGATTGGCGCGTGTTTTTTTTTTCTTTAAGGTATCTGGGGTTTAACGTCCCGGAACCACCATATGATTATGAGAGACGCCGCAGTGGAAGGCTCTCCGGGATTCGATCCCGCGGAGTCAGCAGCCGAGCAGCTTTGTTTCAGAAATAAACAATTGGTGTTCAGAAAAATAGGCAGGGATATTACAGAATGGGACAGGAGCTGTGTTGTTTACCAAATACCAATAATATGCAAATCTCCTCGAAGCTTACTCTGTAATGATTGTGCCCGCCGTAGTCTGCGAGGTCGACGGCAGAGCAAATGCAGTCGAACGCCGACTAAATTGTTGCATATTGAAGAACCCAAGGTAGTGGCCTCGCTTTGGTTGGCAGAACAACATGGCGACTCCGAATTCCTTCAAATGTTGGAACTGCACGGCAACAATCTCCTTATAACCTGGTCCTTCACACGCAGCGAATTAGCTGAGTAAGGGCAAAACTAGCGTGTGTATCGCGTTTTTTTTTTTTCAAATCTAGAAGCACTACGTGAACGCGTGCTGAACCTTAGAAATTCGGTGTTTGTTTTATTCAGAATCACGATCCTTATAAAAAAGAAAGAAAAAAAACGCCGCACCTGCGGGCGATGCGCAGCACAGTTAGAAAGACAGGTGAGAGAGCGGCCTTTCATGGTCTTTTTAAACACTATTTGGGTAACTGCTACAAGCGCACTTGCAAGGTACCCACTACGCCATAAACCATCATAGTTTTTGTAGTAGGCAGGCATTCAACATGCCATTCTTCGGAGAAGCGTGGTAAGCGTAACACACTTGCAAAGAATTTTGTGCAAGTTTTTTTCATGATGTGGCTGACGACGATAAAGAACTGTGCCCGGTGCTATTGTAAATGGCTTGTATCATTCGACGACCCGCTAGTTAACGTAATTCGCATTGTGCGATGCCTGGCTGTTCACTTGCAGTTCTAAAGAACATTATTAGACACATTATTGCGATTCCTTTCGCGACATGAAGCCTGCCTATAGGCTCAGTTTGCAAACGAGTTTCAAGCACGTACCGCCGTGGTTCAGTGGTAGAATACTGGTACCTTGGTACGCAGCGCGCGCGTGTTCGAATGACATTGTGTCCTCAGTTCGTTTTTTTTCCCCTCATTTTGTGCGATAGTGGTAACGGACACCGGCGGAGGTGGTGGACACTATATACGGCACACGCGCGACCGTTTTTGTTATCTAATAACACCTTTAGCTGAAAAAAAATAATATCAGGGCAGCTTGATAATTTAGTTATATGCGGGGTTTAACGACCCAAAACCACCATGTGATTATGAGAGACACCTAGTGCAGGAGGGCTCCGGAAATTTCGACCCCCTGGGGTTCTTTAACATGCACCCAAATCTGAGCACACGGGCCTACAACATTGCCACCTCCATCGGAAATGCAGCCGCCGCAGCTGGGATTCGATCCCGCGACTTGCGGGTCAGCAGCCGAGTACCTTAGCCACCAGACCACCGCGGCGGGGCAAATTAAGGCAGCTTCGCACAAGTGGTATACTAAACCTAACGGAAGCATGGCGCTGGGTAACCTTCTTCGTTTCTTGTCAAATTTCTTTTTCCTTCCCTCTCTCTTTGCTTCTTTTCTTTTTTCCAGTTTATATCTATTTTTTCCATTTTTTCTGTTTCCTTCTTATTTTCCCTCTTTTCTTTCTGGCTTTCTATTTCCCGCTTTCTTCCTTTAATTTTCTATTTTTATGCCTGGTTTAGCTTTCATTACGCTAAGTGAAGCCAAAATACGGCCACCCGGGTGCCTAAAGTGTTCCTCACTGAAAGCTAATTTCCCAGTGTCGTGTACTGCGCGGAGTACTCAATGGAACGCGGCAGAAGGTTATAATAGTAAAGGGTTTTACCCCACCTTTACAAGAAAGGATAGCCAGCAGTACCCGACAGTATGGATACGGGCAGCGCTGCCATTAATTATGTGGACAAATGTGACAGATCTCACATAAAGCACGCGTTCAAAAAATGCTCATTGTTTTAGTGCACAATTAGTAAGAAATGACGCCACGGGCGGTGGGGGCGATGCTCCCCGCCGCTCAACCAAGCAGAGCGAGGTGAACGACGACGTCACACGAAAATGAGAATGATGACGAACATTCAGAACCCTGCGCGAGACAGACCAACCCTCTCTCCAACTTCTCAACCTCGCTTCTTTCCTATCAAACGAAATACACGCACATCACTATTCACGTTCGAAGCTTCGCGCTCCAAACTACTCGTCAATTAAACAAACTACTCGTAAATAAAGCTTCGCTGATAGCAGACATGCGGTCACAGCACTTGCGAGGCCAATCGCCCCCAGGATGCAACGGTTTGGTTAGGCAGCGCGGAGATGGCGACCCGCTAGTGAAAAGTATGTATGTTTATCTATGTATGTTTAGCATCGGCGACACGTAGGGCGGCACGAGACATTTTGCGAGCCGTTTTAGGAATGCAAATGGCACGCGCACGAGCGTTCGCAATATGAATACGGGGAAGGAGACGAGGCAGAGGAGAGGAAAATACGCTATTTGCGCATCCCGATGGGAAGCACGGCTAAGCGTGTGCAGGGGAAGAGGGCAAAAGCTGTAAAGAATAAAATGGAAGAGGACTGTTTCTCCTTTGTCCTTGGTGCACTTCTCTCTCTCTCTCTCTCTCTCTTTGTCTTGCTGGTCTTACTCGCGGCGAGAAATTCCCACCCGTCCGCAATTTTTGAGACGCGAGTCACATAGGAAGGCGAAAGGCAAAACGACGGCATTCCTCCGCCCTATAAACGACGCTTCGAAACCGCGAGTCGCAATATGTGAGCCGCACACAAATTCGTGCAGCCCCATGCGCAACTATACGGAGCCGTCAAAGAATGCCTGCTTACACGTCATCTCGCGCCGCAGTGCTCCGCAACGCGGCGTGCGCATGTGCGCTGTGTACCAGATCGAAAAGGTGCTAAAACAGGTGGTGACGGGCTTGCGTCAAAGAGATGAGGAGGTGAGAGTGACGCATTTCTATTATGCCTGTTATTAGGTTCACTATATGGGGGCAGAACATGATTCCCGATTATAATCCGGGCGTGCGTAAAGGTCACTTGTACGTTAATGATGACTCTTGGGGTTTCACGAGCCCAAACCACAATATGATCATGGGGCTCGCCACTATAGGAGACTGCATAACAAATTTCAACGACTTAAAGTTCATTAACGCGTAACTAAACCATTGAAACATCAACATAAGTTCACGCGAATCCAGCATTTTTGTCTCCGTTCATAGTTGCCGCGAGTCTAACACGCAATTTTCGGGTAAGTATCTGAGCAGTGTTGCATTAAAGTTACATGTAAATAGAATACCCCCGTAAGGTTACATGCTAAATGTATCCTTACCGCATTGATAGATGTGCCCATCAGACATCTGTCCGTCTTGTATATATACTTGTTCGATTGCCCGAAATGTGCTATTTAAATATTTGAAATTTTGTGCTTGCATGCTTTGTCCCAAAATTAGGATGAACTCTTCTTATGATTGCAGGTCGCGCTTGCATAAACCTTACTCCTATAAGCGTACGAGAAAATTGCGAAATGTTTGAGAAAAAGTTTAGTGACTGTGGCGCAACACGGAGGGCTGTTGCAAAACATGTGGCACATCAAAGAGCGTAGGCGTAAAAACCAGTCTAATTTGTTAATTATTGTCACAGCAAACGAATACGATCAAAAACAATTACAGGAGCTTTTTTTTTTTACATTTCTTCTTAACTTCATATTTGGTTCAATTGGAAGCTTTAGAAAAAAACAACACACGGTGGTTAAGTATACCCGGCTGTGAATTGCAAGATTTTCTTTTGGTCTGCGTTCAGTATTCATCAAGTGATGCAAGAAAACTGCAAGACTAAAAATAAAGCAATGGAAATCAGGGCAGCACCTTTGCGTCACTGCGTGGACTGTGAATGCAAAGAGCGTTGGATCTCTTTTTTTTTAATTTTTAAACAGGTTGTTCTTTAGGGTTTCGTGACGAACTCGGGGGAGTATGGAGAAATTTGCAGTTAAACTCGCTCGTAAGATTCGAAGTCGTAACACGATGATTATATACTCTGTGCGTTTACAACTTCGCGTTGCTATTTTACTCCACAGCCGTTCGTTTACACAACGCACACGTGTTACATAAATGAATTTTTTTAACAATAAGGCTATTTGTTTTATTTATTTATTCATTTATTCAGACACCTACAGCGACCAATGGGCATTATTGCAGGGAGCAAACCAAAAGAAAGAATGCATTACAGGTGGTATACAACATCAAGAGGTAACATAGCAAGATCAGCAATACGTTTCAGATCACAGATGATATGACCCATGTACATTCTTAACAGATCACTAAAAAAAAGAACATATAATGAAACAAACCAAGAACGTTACATTACAGTATAACTACAAAAGCCATAACTACAAAAGGCTAAAAAAAGTTGAGTGCCATGTAGAGGTGACGCGATACGCATTGGAACAAAAAATCAGCGAGGGCACAGTCAAAGAATTGATTGGCGACAAGACAAACTCCTCCGGTAGACTATTCAAATCAAGGCATGTTCTTGTAAAAAAAAAACAATTGTTTATATGCGTTATTGTGACAGCTATATTCTCGGACATTTAAAGAATTATCGCGACGGGCCAACTTCTAGGTAGGATCGAGGATATATGATTTTTTCCTTGGCTATTTAGAAGTAAAAAT
The DNA here is from genome assembly GCA_013436015.1 of Rhipicephalus annulatus. Classification (NCBI taxonomy): domain Eukaryota; kingdom Metazoa; phylum Arthropoda; class Arachnida; order Ixodida; family Ixodidae; genus Rhipicephalus; species Rhipicephalus annulatus. The sequence goes on along the minus strand of WOVY01001046.1, from coordinate 162,478 downwards.
ACCACCTTAAATGTATCCTATAGAAATACTGTTTCTGCTCTGTTTCTTCTTCTTGTCATCAACATACGTCACCTAAACCAATATGTCGCAAAAAGGTTAAGAATATAAAGCACTGCCTTGCGCAATTTACGAGTTCTTTCTGGGAACATAACCTGACCAATACGACGCTGTACCAGTTTGCATGTGGTTCATACGTATTTTCTTCTCGGGGCAGAAGCGCTGGCCAATCCCGACGATCTCGGCATATTGTAAATAGACAACGCTTAAATTGAATATTACGCTGGGACGTATTCTCGACAACGTGCGAAATGATAACTTATGCTCTGTTGGAACAAATACAGAAACCAGAAAGCCACAGCTGTACAGCTATGGTTTAACTATAACTACATATCATACCGCTGTTGTAAGTACTATAGGTTATTAGTTCGACTTATAAACACAACTCCATTCCACAAGAAAGTAATCCCGATATTCTAAAGCACTCGCATTGCGTGACTAAGACGAATTCTTTTATACCCCGTCTACAGTGAAACGATAAAACAGCGCACAAAAAAAAAACACAAACTCCACAGGAAGGCACTCAGACACAGTGCTAAGTCTTACACAGAGAAGCACGCACATGCAGTGCTGTATCTTGCTGTGTGTTCAGTCTATCTTGCGCCATTTTATCTTTCCAGGGTATGAACTAACTTGACAAGGTATCCGTTTCAACCAAGTCTCAAAGTCTTGCTTTTAATTCCAATCATTTCGTTTAAACAGATTCATCCTTTGTAGCAACGATATCTAAAAATTCACACGTACATCTTCCCAAGTATAACTGAAGCGCGCCACCCTGGACGAATATGGTAGGGTGAAAGGACAAAAAGGAAGAGCAAGGAACTCTCGAGTTTTCAGGTTAAACACGGTCAACAGTAGACCACACAACGGTGTTCGCGATAGTTTCCTCGACCTTTGTTGCGTATAACGGACGCGGTGGCACGATGCCCACTCGGTCGCAGCTCGACGCTTGCAGAAGATAAGGCGGAAGCGCCCCCAGGCGTCCGTGTCGGCCGCGAAGGCCACCTTTGCGAACACGAACCTCGCTAGCGGTGGAAGTTAGAAGGCACCCGCAAATTCAACGACAAAAACAACAACGACAACGATAAGAAAAAAAAAGGAACTGCAATTACGATGAAGTATAAGCGGCTAAACTCTCACGTCTTTTCCTTCGTCTCATTTCTTCCGTTTCCTCAATCACGTGGTTTCACTTCTGTTTTTTCTTATTATCACCCTTTTGGTCCACCGATTCATCTTTTTCGCTATTTTTTTTTCTTCTGAGTAGATGCAAGCAAGCATCGGGCTATCATCACGAGTGTATGACACCCAGGAAAGGGGCTGTTGTGGTCAGTACGCTCTAACGGAAGAGAGAAAAAAAAACAGCACTTAAACACAGCGTAAAACATTAAGCACTTGCAGGGTGGTAGATGGGCAAAGAGTGCGAAAAAAATGGCGAAGGAATCGTTTGCGAAAGGCGCACGCTGGCCTCAGCCACCATCACATTCGACGCTGTCGACATCAGAGAGGCCATTTCGTGGAGTATAGCACACCCCGAACGACACTGCACGCCTCCCGCGGAACACGCGAGCGTGTTAGAGAAGTAGAGAAAAAAATGAAAACCCCATAAAAGTTGTAGCGAGAGGTGGTGGCTTGACGAGGTGCCGGCCCGTGCCACACGAAATCACGCTGGGAGAGTAGCTTACTTCCAACTTTATGAAAACTACAACCGTGAAAACACTCCGAAATTGTGAGTATGTATGTATGTATGCATGTATGCATGTATGTATGCATGTATGTATGCATGTATGTATGTATGTATGTATGTACGTACGTATGTATGTATGTATGTATGCACGTATGTATGTATGTATGTATGTATGTATGTATGTATGTATGTATGTATGTGTGTGTGTATGTGTGTATGTATGTATGTATGTATGTATGTATGTATGTATGTATGTATGTATGTATGTATGTATGTATGTATGTACGTATGCATGCATGCATGCATGTATGTATGTATGTATGTATGTATGTATGTATGTATGTGTGTATGTGTGTGTGTGTGTGTGTGTGTGTGTGTGCGTGCGTGCGTGCGTGCGTGCGTGTGTGCGTGTGTGCGTGTGTGTGTGTGTGTGTGTGTGTGTGTGTGTGTGTGTGTGTGTGTGTGTGTGTGTGTGTGTGTGTGTGTGTGTGTGCAGCGACTCTACCACTGGCTTTGCCGCGGGCGGGTGGGTTCAAACGTTCTGGCAATTTTTTTTCAATTTTGCGTTTGTATGTATAGACGCACTCACACGAATACACGAACGAAGATAGATACGCATACATGAATGGTGGATGAAACAAGATTCCCCCCCAACACACCCCCCCCCCCCAAAAAAAAGAATAATAATCTAGCTACTCTCCTGGACACTGCAGAAAAAATAAATGAAAGAAAGAGAT
>WOVY01001046.1:52500-155000 GCA_013436015.1 Rhipicephalus annulatus | reverse complement strand
GGCCTGTTGTGACATACACAAACGTTGGTAAGTGACGATTACTGTATTTTTTTAGTTGGTAGTTTTTTTTTGTACTCAAGTAAAGCCAGCATCGCCGATAAATTTTCAATATGATCCTAGGTTTTACAAGTGTTCTCGCCCCTAACCATTTGTACACTGTTTTTTGTGTTTTCTTTTTTTGCATGTGAGTGGATGTCGACGTATACATACTTGAAGTGTGGGCAGGCAGATCGAAGGCTAGAATGGAATCCTCGTTAAGCCAGTAACGAAGCTAGTGTCCACGACGAAATCGCAGCAATGAAAGGTCGTTCAAAAGGTAAATGAGGCCGTAATTCATAAAAAGGGTCGAATCATGGGGCGGTGTACGATTGCGTTTTAACGACTGTCATTACAGTATACGTTAATGTCTGTGTAAATCACACTTAGATATGTTGTAAGCTGTATTGCAAATAATTATATAGCCGTGTTACGAGTAATTACAGCGAATCTATATCATTCTTGGCTATGGTAACCATACTTCAGCAGTTGCGTCTTTCATTATGTTAACATACTCCAGCCAACGTATGGTCTCAAGTGTATCCTTAGGTTTCGGGGATAGTGTTAATTGTGACGATTTTGGACACGTTTCCACCCTGCTGGAGGTCAGCGCTATAATGTCACGGTAACAGCCAGGTCTCCTCTTCATCTTTTCATTTCCACGTAAAGCAGATATTTGCCACACCAAAGAGACAGTCAAAACCTGACCAAACGACCAACGTGCCAACTACATATGCCTCTCTCAATTTTCCCTTATTACGATGTGCTCGTAACACAGCCCCGTCTATGACGTTATACTGCCGCGATTCTTCGTGTCTTCATATAAGCTGGCACCTTGCGCGCCATGCCAGTGAGACAATGCGAAGCTCCCCTCATTAGCATGACCTCGCTGATCGCACGGACCGAGCTAAACGTGCACGCGGGTTTGTTAGGAAAATATTTCACTTCTTTCTTTCTTCTTCATTTCTTTCTTTCTTTCTTTCTTTCTTTCTTTCTTTCTTTCTTTCTTTCTTTCTTTCTTTCTTTCTTTCTTTCTTTCTTTCTTCCTTCTCCATCTCTGTTTCCAGCAGACCTTAAACAATGGTTTTCACGTTAATGCTAAACGGAGCGCTTTTTTTTTTATGCGCAATGCCTTTTCGTTCAGACTGAATGATTAGTTTGCTTTCTTTTTTTATGCCTATCCTCTCAGCTCAAGCTCTACACCGCTTTCGCAATGAGCGTACGTTTCTCACCTCTGATTTTAAACTATTGCCGAACGAGTCTCGTTTCTTTTTTTTTCTTTGTTGCGTCTTTTCTCTTTCTTTTCTCCCATTACCTTTATTTGTCCCTTCACTCCCAACGTTCCTTATTATCGCTATAAGGCCCCGCTATTCCTTCGACAATCGATCGATTCTCCGGGACTCGTTTCCCAGAATCGCAATCCACAAGCCTCTAACAAACAAAACAAACAAAAAAACGAAGAGGAAACACCATTATCAACCAAAGGGAAGCTATAGACATCAAGCGTTTGAGAGATCTGGGAAGGACGAACAGAGTCCCCTCCTCTCTCCACTCCGTCTCTCAGCAAGCATTGCGGCGTGGAGGTTCAAAACGAAGAAAGGCAAATGGAGCGGGCAACGAGACAGAACGCAGCGAATGAGAAAGAGAAAGAGAGAAATGAAGATGGAATGGAAAGGTGCTGCGGAGACCGTGAGCTGAAGGTGAGGACGAACGGCGCTAGCACGAGACGTGGGCACTCGTTCTCGCACTCGTCCTCCTCCGGTCTCGCGTTTATCGTCGTCTAGGTAAATCGATCCTAGCTCGCTCCAAGGATGGGAGTATTCTTCAGAAGCAAAGTAAGGTAAAAAGATTGGGGTGAAAGCAGGAGAAGAAAGAGAGAGAGAGATGGCGAGCCGTGAATAAAATTGGATATTTATGTGAGCCGAACATTTCGCGTGGCACCTTGGTTTAAGGGTAAAATCAAAGAATAAACGTGGTAATGACGAAAAAAAGGAAAAGAAAAACAGAAAACTCACTTGTGTGGCACGCGAAGTGTCGATTTGGCGAGCCGAATCCATTCTCCTGTTTGCTTTTCCAACTTGTTAGTTTGGCTTTGAGTCTCACTTTATATACGTGCGTATAGGCTTCCTGTTCTAGACGACATTGATAGGGGGCCTCGCCTGATCGAAAAGCTCTGTTACCATCTCTTTCTTTCATTTTACGTGTGTATCTAAAAAGAACGTCGATCCCTTCGTTGTTTTCTATAGGCATAGTGAAAGAAAGACCTGTCTCACTCGTAAGGCTGTCGTAACTACTGGCTGATTTCCGAATTGACTATATTCCTCGAGAAACGTATTCTTTTTCTTTTGGAGAAGGAAGCAAGATTGACGCGCTAGCACAGGACGTAAAAGCGATGTGTATCGCCATCATCAAGGCACTTTATGTGAACTACAATACGAAGGCCTCTCCAAATGAATCTTCAATTCCCTCTGCCCGGTGTCGGCTGAGAAATTTTATGCGTGCGATCTTCTTGACGTTCGTCGCACCATTCTAGTCTCTGTCATCCTGGGCTCTGGTTCCTATACGTTAAATTATTTATTCCTTCGTTTCAAAAAACCACCGGTTGTGTCTCCTGCGACTTATAACGCTTACAGCCCATGTGTCAAGAGTGTGGTAGTTAAAATACTCAGTACGTTTTCATGCACCAAGTTTGTCTTAGTCACCAGGACCTGTGGGGCAGAATTTGCCGAAAGATAGGGATGCCCATCAATAACCATAAAGTAGGACGTGGCTACTGCAACTTGCATATCCTCGTCTACGATACAGACGAACAAGCTGGCACGGGATCGGAAGATGGTCATAAGCGGCATCCCTTTGACAAACAACTTTCAGAGTAGCCATAATCGTGGGGAGTTTAAATCCTGAAAACATGATGTGATTATGAGCGACGCTAACTTAGTGGAGGGCTTAGAACTTGCAACCACCTGGGGTTCTTTAGCGAGCACCCAAATCTAAGCAGACGGGCCTCTGGCTTATCGCCGTCATCGAAGCGCGGCCACTGGTGCAGGGATTGAACCCTGCGACCTTCGCGGGAGCAGTCGAGCACCTCAGCCACTAAAACACAGCGACGCACCGAGTAACCGATGCTATATAGTTCTGAAATAATTACAAGGCGACTGCGAGTTGACAGCGCAGATATGAACAGGAAAAAAAATGGCGTCGTTCCACAACTCACTCTTTCTTTTTAACTAAAACACACCAACGCTAATAAGCATAGTTCATATGCCATAACTATACCTTAAATTATGCTAATAAGCATATCGCCTTCGTAACAAAACATAGGCTCAGAGGAGCCGACAGGACCACTGGTATACATTTAGCCGAGCCTGCATACACGCAGCGTTCTATAATCCTCGAAGAGAGAGGACGTAGCTCACCGGTGGAACCGTCAAAGAAAGAAAATAATGAGAATGAAGAACACGGCAGCCGACTGTGCTGGGAAGTGGCAGCACGACCTACGCGACATTTGGCATGCCCGTAAGATCGTCAGAAAAGAGAAATAAAGGGATGGGATACGCGTTGCAACAGACGTCGTTAGCGGCGCCGAATCAATTAGCATACGCTGCCCCTATAACACTGCCACTGCTATACAGTAGAAGACGCATATCTAATTTTCGGTCGCGTTTGTAGAACGTCTACGTGTGTCCACCCACCATCGATGGCCACTTATCGTCGGCTGCGCACGCATTTCGGCTATATACAGTTACGCAAAAGGTCGAGCAGCCGCTCCGTAATTAATGGCTCTACGCTCCTCTGCACGCGGGCCGCACTGTTTCGAAGCGGCACTGAGACTCTCTATACATTTTGGCTATAGACAAAAAATAGAGATACAGAGTAAATACGCAGCCGTATACAGCGGCTGTACACCGCGGCCATGGCTGAGATCAGCGGCCTAACGAAGGGCGCCAAGTTCGCGAGCAATTATGCGACCGAGCGGTGTGGTCTGGTAGTTACAAACGTAAGAGACCGAACGGTCATAAACGGGTTGTGGTGGTGGTATTCGTGAACCATTAGCTTAGTGTTCGATTAGGTAGCATGTGTATGGGAAATCCGCTGCACTATATATTGAGGTGATTGCGAATCGTTTCTCCATAAGGGCAAGAACCTTGGATAGATTGAATGATTGATTGGTATGTGGAGTTTAACATTCCGAAACCATCATATGATTATGAGAGACGCAGTAGTGGCGGGATCCGGAAATTTCGACCACCTGGTGTTCTTTAACGCGCACCCAAATCTAGGCACACGGGCCTGCAACATTTCCGCCTGCATCGCAAATGCATGCAGCCGCAGCATGCAGCCGGGATTCGATCCCGCGACCTGCGAGTCAGCAGCCGAGTACCTTAGCCACTAGACCACCGCGGCGGCAACCTTGGATAGATATACGCATCAAAACAAAGCCGCCTCTTAAGCCGCTCTTCTAGTATGTTGGCCTACACGGTTATGTATAGGTATTATGGCCGCAGCACGCGGTATTCCGATACTTCGCCTGGCGCTGAAACTAAGGTTCACTATCGTCACCGAGGATTACGTGCAGTTGGATAAGCGCGAGGAGAGCGTTCATAATATCAGTGCTAACTCCATAGATGGCTCACCTGAACTAACAACCCCATTCATTAGTATATATTTTGCGTAGACCACAAGCTTTCCGAGTGCATAGCTCTTTGCAAATACTCAGCGATTCGCAGATTGCTATCTATAGTCGCCAACCTTGTTTTTTTTTTCCTTTCTCCTGGAGCAAAGGTGAAATTCGTGCTAATATCTGTTTGCGTTACGTCGTTGCGACCATAGAATTTCCCAAATATACACTAGAGGGAACTGTGACGCTAGTGTCTATGGGAGCTGCAACGCACGGCGCTTCAGCGAGCATGGGAGTGATTCGTCTAATCTTCGTACTTATGGCTCCATGTCTGTTCGTGTGGCTTAGAGCTGTTCTGTAACAAAACGAAAAATCAGCGAATGTTCAATGATGATTCATATGTGGGATTTAACGTCCCAAAACCACCATTTGATTACGAGAGACGCCATAATGGAGGGCTCCGGAAATTTCGACCACCTGGGTCTCTTTAACGTGCAGCCAAATCTGAGCACACGTATCTACAACATTTCCGCCTCCGTCGGAAATGCAGCTGCCACAGCCGGGATTCGATCCCGCGGCCAACTGGTCAGCAGCCGAGTACATTAGCCACTCGACCACGCGTGCACGGGGCAGCGAATGTTCAGCGGTTGCGCTTCACCACCTCAATGTTTTAGGCTTACCATTTCAAATCGGGTCCCGAAGTTTAAAAGGGTTAGCTCTTTCATTCGAAACACAACCGAAACACAGCAATAAACAAAGCAACAAGTGGAATTCGCCACTTACAAATACGAAAACTAGACGAATTCGTGTACTACCCATCATTCCCTTGGTCACTGAACGATCGCAGCGCCAGAGTCTCCTATAGTTAATTTTTGAAATTCTATGGTGGGGACATTCTACTGTGTACTACTGTAGAGTACTTCATTTTATTAGCATAATATTAATGTGTTAGGGTGTTATAGAAATATTACACCCTTACGCCCTTAAGATTACTTGGGTGTACATTTGCTTTTACACCCTCACTCCCTTAAGGCCACTTGGGTGTACATTTGCTTTACACTCCAAAAATGTTTGTGCTATAGGGTGTAAATTCAGAAATCCGCCCACGGTATAAGTGTAGTCCTGTTTGATACACCCATTTCGTAGGGTGTAGGGGTGTGAGTTATAGACACTATAAAACACCTATATGGGTGTAATTTGATTTACAGTGTGGTGGGGTTTAGCGTCGCAAAACCACGATATGAATATGCAGAAAGCCGTATTGGAGGACTCCGGAAATTGTGACCACCCGGGATTCTTCAATGTGCACCTAGACATTTAAGAAGAACACGAGCCTCGAGCATCTTCACCTTAATCAAAAAATGCGGCCGGCACTCGATCCCGCAAGTTGCGGGTCAGCATTGGAGCACCGTAATCGCTATAGACCACTATGACGGGTTTGCAATAGCATCAGTCGTAAGCCATCAGTCGTAAAAATAGCCTAGCTGGACACTCACAGCACAGGATGCGCGAAATAGGGCACTGTGGCATACGTCGAAAGGCAATGCAGTGGAGTATCTATTTAGGCGAGCTAGTTCACAGCCAGCTCAAGGCCAGCTCAAAGCCAGTTTGGACGTAGGGTTAAGCAGTGAAAAAACGCGTCCTTATTTCTTCATTCGAAGTTCCTGTAAGTACTTCCAGCCATCTTCTGTGGCATCGTTCCTTCCGCAAATCCTATTTAATCGACGCGTCCACAATATCGTTAGTCGGAACTCCGGGTACACATACACACGCTGCTCGTCGATCCGGCCGGCTTTTCGACCAACTCAACGCGACGAGTAGTTTCCGGAAGAGGCCTTACACGGCCGACTATAGTCGCGTGCCTGCGCGTGTGTGAAGGCCGACGGCCCTGTGCAAACACGCGTCGTCTGCGAAGAGCTGGGGGCTGATGGTTACGTAGACGCGACCCCGAGGTGAACACTCGAACCTGTCTCAACACCCGCACGCGCCAAAGCAGAGTGATGCGCCGTTAGATCGGTTGGCGCGGCAAACTCACAAAAGGGGGTGCCGCCATCCTCACACTCACACCTCTCACAAGTTGCAGAGAAAAGCAACAGAAAAGACCTTTTTTGGGGGGTGAAGAAGCGCGTACGAATAACAAGTGGAACAGCGAAGTGCGAGCAAGCATCCCTCCCCACCGAACTGAGTAAAAAGGGGGGGGGGGGGCTTAGCGGCGCCGCCAAGCGTCGGATAAAAGAACTATCTAACGCCACCACGTAGCCCGCTAAACGAAATAGACATAAGAACGAGCAAGGGAGAGAGAACAAACTGCGCACGCTGTACGGCGAGATGGGTAAGAGAGGAAAGGAACGAAAGATGGAGAGGTACCAAGGGCGATGACTACACACGCGCACGGCCATCCTAATTAAACAAGGCCGACTTCTGACCGCGGCTCGCTTGCTTGTATACACAGACACACGCCTGTGGCATGTCCTCGGAGAAAACTTCCGCAAACATCGCAATCATCGCCGCAGCCGCCTATTGAATCAACGCCGCGCAGGAGAAGAAAGAGCTCCCCTCCGAAGACGTGCTTCGTCGCTGTTCTTCATCTTCTTCTGCACACTTCTTCGTGGCGTTGCGCGTTGCGAGAGCCGCTCGCGACTTCTTCGTGTCCGCGATTCTATTTTTCTTCCACGCCCTCGAAGCTCGCACGTCGTTCCGACGAGTCGAGCGAGCGAGCTGGCCGGCTATGGCTGCACTGTCTTGAAGCGCGCGCACGCGCCGTGGATTCTTGTGCATACATACAACGCCATCTGTCAGCTTAAGCAGACGTTTCTATTTATCTCGTCAAGACACAGAGGTAGCGGCGCGTTGCGTTTCTTCTTCCTCCTGCGGCGAGGCAACACAGGCGGACGGGGGTGCCTGTCACCCCCGGGGGAGTGGTGTATACGCTAACAGGAGAAGAACAAGAAGGAGAAACGCCGAAAAAAACAGTATACATAAAGCAGTGTATGCAGAGATGGCCGCCATGCAGGTCCCGGGTGCCACAGCTATGCCTTCCCAAGCCCCCTCCATCCCACCCTGTCACCCCAGGCTACCTCCTCTCCTAACCTTTCTCTCTCTTCTCTGCCCAACGACGGTCACGACGAGACCACGAACCTAAGCAAAGTCGAGCCGAAGTCAAGACACCGTCAACCGTTGCCGTGTTCCGCCTCCCTTCCGTCCCCTCGCGCACCTCGGCCCCTCAAATCAGCATTTGTACTGCTATACGCCGGTTGCATGCTGCCCACTTCTCACAGTCGCGTTCCCACCACCAGACCCTGACAGGAAGCGTGAGGCTTCTCGACTACCTGGCTCATATATACCTGGCCGCTGCCGCCACCGCTGCATTTGATTGAAAGAGCAGACCGGGCAGGCGGCAACTTACCCGAACCATTGTGCTCCAACGCAGACACGTACCGTAACGTCGATACGTACAGCTATAACCAGTAGTTATCTGTAGTAGTATAGTATAGTAGTAACAGGAGTATAGTCAGTCCTTGGAGATGGTCCGAGATCGGACGAAAGATGTTTTTTTTTTCTTCTTTACTCTGCGCAACGCCTGAGGGAAGCGGTGGTTCTATTGTTGCTTCCCGTCACGTATGAGGAAGCTCTACATAAAGTTGGTCCGCTTGTCTTGACAGCTACGAGCACAAAGCAACACCCTCTTCATTCCTCGCCGTCCACGCCCTCTCCGTGTAGCTTTATTTCTATGGCATTATTATTCTTTTCGAAGACGGCTAACGACCTCATATTCAAAGTATGTGTTTTCTAGAGAAATGAAACTGGTGAATTTCAGCTTGAATGCGGATGGATCCTGAGACCGCTCACTTCGTGGTCTATTATCCATTAGTCTCGGAGGCACAGACCATCTCCTACTGCCTCCCTGACCAGCCCATCTTTGGTCGAACTGTGGTGTCATGTGATGACGTCATCTGGTGCCGTCGCAAATATTGGCAAAACGTGGCCTAATCAGGACGTCATATGGTGTAGTCACCACATAACGATTACTTTGAGCATCACTCATCTGTGAGCCAACGCTGCAGAGTGGTTAATTTTCGTGCTATATCAGACATCAAGTTTTTTTTTTTTAATAACGGCATCGCGGCTGCAGAAATCCAGAGTTCATGTGCTATCCTTTTTTCTTCCTTTGCAAACTGCAATCACGAACGGTTCGATTTCGTACTTGCCCAGTGACTCACTTACACCAATCTACAGTGAGAAATGACTTCAACGAACCGCAAGACAACTAATGATTAGGAATTGATTACTTCGACGACTAGCCTGTTTAATCACATTTGTTACCACGCTACAACTGGTGAGAATAAACTGAAGTGCGAAATTAAAAACGAAGAGATCACGCTATGCCTGGTACGCGTAAATAAATATAGGAGAGCAACCTTAGTGATGCAGTTAAGCGCCATCTTTTCTTTCAGAACTTAGGCCAAGCTAGTTTTACAAACGTCTACTTAACAACGCAGTCTACTGATCTTGGTACCATTTTTTGCGTCGTTAGAACTTATGCTGAATGTACGTGTAACATAACATTAAGATGGTATCCATCACTCCGCGTTTCGTCAGTGCTCGCATCCTGAAAGTGTATACGGTAATACTCGGCAATTTTCGAAAAATTAAAGAGCTCAGGGTCAATCAGTCGCTGCGATGTTAGAAGTTTGACTACATCAAGAATTTTTCTGAAAGAATACTTCATCTAGACTATATACCAGAGTAGTGTACGACGGGCCCTAGTGATCATGTCTCTAAACAGCTGTCCCTAATCGCGCGAGCAGTGTTGAGCGATTTCACTGACCCTTCCTGGTTTCGTTCTCGAAAATAATTTTTCGCAGTGTCTCGGTGCAGTATACTGGGCACACGACCAACGGATGCAGTTTTGCAAACCTCACAGTTCGACCAAGACACGAATAATATTCGTTTTGCCAGATGAGCGAGAAGAAAAAAAAATACTATGGCCTCGAAAGAGAACAAGTGCTCCGGGTTCCCGCCAAACGCCGCTCCACTTTCGTGACTTCTGATGTACATGTTTTGCCCGCGAAATATAAAAAACGAGCCCCCCCCCCCCCCCCCTCTGAACCACTCTGCAGATGCATTTACATTTCTGCATCACGTGCCGACCCCAGCGCCTGGCCACAGCCGGTTGTACGCTCAGAGCACGCCGAGCAACGAAAGCTCTTTGCTTGCGGAATCTTCACAAGACAGATTACAGCAGAAATGTTCAACAAGTAAAAACAGCATCTAATCTACGCTATAGGAAGTTAGACGAAGCAACTCTCACGAATTTAGGGTGGCCGTACGTGCGGACGGGTACCTGACACCCGAGTGATGACAGGCCAAAGCAAACAAAACTTGAACCGAGGTATATGATTAAGGGGGAGGCCCCCAATGAGCTAAGCGGGCACCGTTTTTACCGTTCACCTTAGTCACCCGTTGCCCCAGTCGTGCGGCTCAACCAGCCTCTTTTCCTCGAATCTCATCGGCCTCTCTGCCCTTCGGGTACGCTTGATATATGGCACGGATAAGAACCCGATTCCTCTTCATGTGGAGGAGAAAGTGGAAAATGTGGTCCCGAATGCACAGTTTTTGGGGCACTGATACGAATCGGTCCGACCCTGGGATCACTTCCGATCGAGAAGCTTGAAAGTGTCTCCGGTTACATCCAAGCAATCGGGCGCGTTCTTCAGATAGAAAAATGCAGCTTAGAATAAAAGAGAACCGAGATAATGGGTACGTATTCATTTTTGAATACAGGGCGCGCGAAACCAAAAAAAAAAAAAAACAAGGAATCCAGGACACGAAAGTGATGTTTCGGCCATAGGTCGGCGAAATTATAGACGACTCACCCAGACTCAGACGCTACCGCTAGTAAGATGCGTCGCATCTAAAAGACGGCCACACGAGATGAGAAAAGACGCAGGACAGGCGCTGTTCCGGGCCTTCCCTCATCCCGTGTTCGTGCCATATCTCACTGCTTTTATAATAAAGATAAATGAACTAGCGCTGTTTTACACGCTATCACTTTGTAGAGTCATCTTTTAAGCACGTTCATTCTGCTTCGCTGCCACAGAACGTATTGAAGGGCCCAAAAGTTTCAAACTTTAAAGGAAAAACAACCGTTTACAGCGAGGGACCAGTCTAGCTTCTCGACTAAACTTTCGGAATCGAAGCAGCTCCACTAACCTCGCCGAACCTCTTTAGTGTGAGCCTCCTCGGTGCGTTAAATCATTCGCTCTAATTGGGCATTCGTATGTATATATATAGCCCACCGACTGAAGATCTTACCCTCCTTTATGAACTCGTTAGGCGCTGACCCAATCAATCGGCGGAGCGATCGAACGGCATCAATATGTGGAATGGGAAGTGAACAGGAAGGCAGCAAGATAACGCTGTGAATACTGTGTTCAGAAGGGAGTGTGAGGCTGAGGGAGAAAGGGGTACGCGTGCAGACTGGATCAGTTCTTCCGGAACTTTCGCTCACAGACGGTGGTAATAAACTAAAGCGTGAACCGTTTGAGCACGGCCGAGACCGGGCAGGGTGAGGATGAAAGCGGCGCTGCTTGGGACAAACGGCGAGCGATGGACCGGCCTTTCTTTTGATAAAGCCGCACAGTCGCCACTGCAAACTCCAACAAGCCAGCACTCGCGCGCACAAAATACAAGCGCGGTGGTCGTGTCCAGCGCGGTATAAGCCGTTCAGTAATTATCAGCGAACCGCTGGCTAATTAGCATCGCTGCCCCTAACGAGCGCCGGCGGAGAGTATTGATTTCGAAATTGGCCGCTGCCGCCTTTACGTGGCCGCGATGCGGCCAACACTCGTTGTGCGTGTGCGCCGGTGATCGCGTAACACAAAGGCGGGCAGAAAAGCTTTGAGGAAAAGCCCGCCTTAACTGCTGCTGCGTCGTCGAGTTGCGGGCCGAGAACGGTCAGCGCTTTGTCGAGCTTCAAGAGCGCTCGCCGCGAACGAGCTTGCTTTGCTTTTCTTCGCGGGGAACGGCTTTTGTTCCCTAACCAAGAAGAACGCCCCAACTTCTCTTCACCACTCTCGGCTGGCTATCCCCGTTTCCCCCACGCGCCCGCTACGACAGCGCTGCACGAGCACATATGGATCGACAAACTCGGCAAAGTGTTGTGGGGTGTGTACAAGAGAGGCAGCGGAATACGGGAAAAGTTTGTCCCGCGATTGTTTGTCTTTTCGAAGAGCGCGGAGTGGACGGTGGTTTCCGGGTTCTGACGTCGACATTGTACGGTCGAAGTTGTGGGTTTTTGCTGTTCAACGTCTTTAACGATACTCCCTCCATCGCGCTGGCAGCTTCGTGTGAACGCAATGTGCGGGGTAATTCTGCGCGCGCGCGCGCGCACGTGTACATGTAAGTGTTGTGCGTTGGCGAGACGATATTTAAACGCAGCAGTCAGGCGCAGGAAGTGCCCTATACACCGTGAGCACAAACTGCTTGTATGTGGTGGGCTTTGTAACTGTATGAAAAATATATCAGACAGGAAAGTAAAGGAGAAGGGACAGAAAGATATATAGGATTTTTGTAGCATATACATAGGCGAAGCTGTGAAAGAACAAAGTATTGTGAGATTTCATCTGGATAGAGTTCGGGCCGTAGTCTCGCAAGCGTCAAAGTTTGGCTACAGCCACAAGTGTTCGCATACAATTTTATTGCGATTGATGCGGAAAGGTGACAGAGAATCAGCATAATACAAATTCGAGTGACGTACATGTGTAATAACGAGCGTAATTATTGTATAAATGACAAGTATATTAGAGATGAAAGAGGTTACTCAAAAATATATGGAGCACTTGCTTGCCTTGATTGCACACTCTGACGTACACTACAAAGTTAACAACATTACTCTAGAATAAAAGAGCCTTGCGCTACGAGATACCAAATGAACATTCCTCTTCTCTCTCTTTCAGTTTAGATATTTCTAAGACTCCCTTCAAAACAGCGGAGGAATAACGACTGTATAAGTAAATGCATACCTTGAATCAGGTGAAAATGAAACATGACGCATGCTGAAGGCTATCGAATTCAACACTATTCATCGTTCCACCTGCAGGAGTATGTTACTTAATAAAGCGCTAGGCTAAGTCATTTCACCAAAAAAAAAAGGTTTTAAATGACATAAAATAACTGGCGATTAATCCTACTGCTCGAAACAATAGGAAGTCGTCGAATATGGACCCTAATAGTTCTGGAGCCTCCAAAAAATAGCGTCGTGGCCACTGCGTGCGCGCGAAACTCAAACAGGGTTTTGGTTTGAATTGGGGACGCTATTTCTTGGACTTAGCGGGAGCCCCAAAGCCTGCCCCAAAAGCTTCGCGTCGGAAAAACATGGCATCACCCACTGAAGTGACGGCTCTCAGCGAGTGCTATATATGGGGAGTGTCCAAAGCACCGCCAACTTTTCAAGAACTCTTAGCTCCTGCTTGACCCAAAGCGAGCACACTCAAAAGGCTTAGGGGCCCCAAACTTTTGGAGCCGCTATTGGAAAACTCCCTATTTAGAAAACAAGCGGAACTTCAAGAACATGAAAAGAAGCAGGAGACAGAGGCGGAGAAGAGGAACGTTAGCCATGAAAAACCATGCGCGGTTACCTACCGTACGCTAGGCTTCGGGATGAGAAAACCATGATGTGAGCTACGTTTGTGCTTAAAGGGATCAGAAGTTGGCCTATTACGTACCGACGGAAGTCCAAACAAAGGTTAGGTTTTGGGGAAGACTGAGGCTTGAAAGGACGAGAAGCTGAAACAAGAGAGAAAGCCGCTGGAGCCAACAAAGTTTTGGCAGTGACACAAATACCACTACTGAATCGTCAGCTCCCGCGATATAACTTGTACAATGATTTACGGTCATGTTAAAGGAAAGAAAGATGCCGAGACAAGCATGGAGAAGTCTGATTGAGCCGAAGCTTTATCTTCCTCTACACTCCATTAGAAAAAAAATGACAGTAAGAAACTTCTAGCTGTATTGCTTAAGGCGTAATTTGTCACTGCACTTGGCCAGATAAAATAAAATATTTTCTCGAAAACTAACGCACGCTTGCAAAAGCAAGAACGTATAAATGTGGCGATCATACCAGTGCGTTATTATAGATTTCAAAATACTTTCGGCATTTATTAAGCGCTCCTTCGTTTTACGGGTGGGTCTGACTACCGCCATATAGGCATGTTAACCTATGTGCATTGTATCTCTAAAGGGGTGGTGCTAGGAAATTTGGAGGCTGCAACAAGCCTCGTGTGGGTTTCCTGTGTATGCTATACATTCCACCAGAGCGCTGGGGCAGAGCAAGTGATTAGAATATATTTTAATACACCTCCAAACTCTATCTAAATGCTCATTTTTTCTCGACCGGAACCCATTGCAAGCACGTTCAGAACTGTCGTAACTCTGTAGGAAGGTCAGCGAAAGTTGCAATGACGTCACACTAGATCTGTAGTGAGCGTAGGCATGCCCCGGTTTCTCCTTCAGGTGGAACAAAGGTTCATTTCAACGCACCCCTCCCTATTATGTCAATGTATGGGTCTGACTTCGCGCCTCCTCCCTAATATGTCAATGTGTGGGACTGTGCTTGCAACCCCCCCCCCCCCCCCCCCAAATGCTGACTACGAATTTTTCCGTCCCCTTACCTCTCTTCCGTGTGCACGTCTATTGTAGTGAAGTGGGTGACTTCCGGAGACCTCATCCACGTACCTATGTACCGACAAAGCGCAAAGCATCACGGCTACTACACGTTTGTTTTGCAAGTGCTTGGGCGCCGCATGTGTCCGCGTAAGCAAGCCAGAGCGGACGATAATCAGCACGACGTGCGTCACAGTTTGAGTGACCACGTGACCAGGCTACACTGCTATGCCACAACCAAATTCGGCACCCAGAAACCAAAACCGAAAAATTGCCCACATAAAATAGGCAACATTATTTATTTAGCGGAAATAAATGAACTTTGGTGCGTGTGTGCTTCCTGGAGCTATAGGAAACGCTTGCAGGAAAGAACGCGCAAGGCACAAAAATGGTGGCACCGCAGCACTAACAACTGAAGGAACATTGTTACGGTAGACGCGCACACACAAAAATGGTTCGGTTGGTGCGTACGATGTTTCATGGCCTTATTAATTCACATCACGATATACAAAAACAAGAGAACATCGGTTTAATAGCGCATGATGGCGGTACCCATAGGTTTTACGGAAAAGAGTCCATATATGTTCATCACCACGTGGCGTTTCTCATCGTCACTTCTGACGACTCATTTTATCTCCGATCTGTACTATAAGAAGAAAAAGAAATACTAATGTGTCATTGTTTTTGATGAGTTCCGACTTTCTCAGTATATGACTCCCATTGATGAGTGACGCTAACTCTCTCGTGGGAATCCTGACTCTTCAAAGAGAGTATAATGGTATCCAAAGGGAGTTCACGAACGTGTCCTTTTGGACATCCATGCACGTGGCAAATCCGGACTCAAGAAAAAAAAAAAGTCAGGCGACTTTTTTTCCCCCCAAAATGTATGTCTTTGGTGTTTTCATTTAATCCCGTCCTCGGAGCCTAATAAGGGACTACTCAACAATAGCGTGTCAAGATTTATTTCGTAAATAAAACGAATGGTGACTCAAGAAAGTCCAGATTGATTTAAACTTCTAAAGCTATTTTTAGTTGTATGTGATGTAAACGCTCGGTGAAGACCCAGCACAATCCAGGGTAAACCCGCAATGCGCAACTGAATTCATTCGGCGCTTTTTGGGTAAGCGGCAATTGTCGTTTGCGATACGTATACCGAGCAACCTCGTTTACAGGAAACCGCAAGAAATCGGAAACATGCCACTCGTCAGCTCAAACGAATTGCGGATACACCGCCACCACAGCTGCTGCGCTATATCTGCCACACAAGAGAAAAAAAAAGAGCAAGAACTTGACGGCTGTTGACATACGTGGCTGACAGCCAGAGGACACATGCCAGAACTCCTCGATAGAGCACACCTGAAGCGTTTCTCTGAAGGGAGCAGCGATACAAAGCGAAAAAAGCTGCATGCGCGAACGGTTCAAGTTCTGAGAGCAGCCCGTCGCAAGCATAAACAAGCACACTTCGGACAAAAAGGGAACGGCATCATTGTCCAGGCTCGCAAAATGCAGAATTAACTAAAGCCGCAGTTGACGTCTATTGTTCGCGCCCCGCGTCTTCCGCGAGGCACGTGCCGTGTCGTGCCCGCTTAGAGCGATTGGCAGAGCAAATAAAAAAAAGAGAGAATGAAAATCTTTTCTCCCGTACAGCAGAAGAGCGTATAGACTATTTTACGGAGGAGTTGAATTTGTGCATACAATCTATCATGCATGGCCGTGCTGATTCGCATCGCAATATACAAAAACAAGAAAACATTGACTTAATGGCCAGAGATGGTGGCGCCCACATGTCTTAGATAGTCATATATGCGAGTCCGAGTGCGAACACGAAATTATGGGAGTGGTTTACCGCCTAATCCTCGCCCTGACTCGCGTGAAGTCCGTTGAGCCCGGTTTCACGCACAAATTCCATCACGTCTTTCAATAAATGATCTATCTATCTATCTATCTATCTATCTATCTATCTATCTATCTATCTATCTATCTATCTATCTATCTATCTATCTATATCTATCTATCTATATCTATCTATCTATATCTATCCGTCTATCTATATCTATCCGTCTATCCATCCATCCGTCTATCCATCCATCCGTCTATCCATCCATCCGTCTATCCATCATCTATCTATCTATCTATCTATCTATCTATCTATCTATCTATCTATCTATTCTATCTATCTATCTATCTATCTATCTATCTATCTATCTATCTATCTATCTATCTATCTATCTATCTATCTATCTATCTATCTATCTATCTATCTATATACATGCTTCACCGTGGTTAACGACAGCCGTAAACAGAGAGCGCTAATTGTCACGTGAAATAAAATCATGCTAAAGGCTGTCCTAGGCAGATGACAGTGATAACGGTGATGAAACTGATTGTGAAGCCCTGAAACAATGGCTCCCACACGCAAAAAGCATATTTGTCATGGAAAGTGTTTTTTTTTAGGTTAATCGCATGGGTTGATATACCACAGAACGTACGAAATACCATGCATGTACGAAAGAAGCAGAATTTTTCTATTGGCCATAACAATATTCCCTTCCTTTCGTTTATTGACAGCGAGGGCTTCGTGCCAGCAGACTTCATGTCTCAGGTAGCAAGCGACGGTTTGTTGGTCAGCTGCCACTACGCGTAATGATAAAGTACCACGTGAAGCCCTGTGGCAAAAAAAGAGTGTCCCACATTTGCAGCATTGCCACGAGGCGTGCTGACAAACACTCCTAAAAATTAATCACTGACGTATGAACGCCCAACAAACGAAAACAAGGGAGCAGTCCCCATCGCACCTGCATTGACAGAGCATCTGATACGTAATTCAAAACTTTGTGGATTCAGACCTCATCGATAGAAAGCGTGTTTTTTTATTTTAATTGCCTTTCAGTTTAGATAACAGTTGTTTCACTACTGTAAAACATCACAAATAATGTCTCCTGTGCTTTTCTGGACGGTACTACCTGTTGGGTTTATTTGTTGTAAAAGCCATGCAGTGCTCATCATGTGCCCACCAATGCATAGCCGAAATAATTCTCATATAAGCGTAGTAGTATTCTAACAATGAAAGACAGAGGCCTATTGTTCATCGAGAATCAGCTTGAGTCGATGCTTTCATTGTATCTTTGCCTCCTTCTCTAAAGGCTTGCACTTCTTTCGATGGTGGTCACATTCCATATTCACCTTGATGACGATGGCACGTTAACGTAGCTTCACCAACACACTCGTCTAGCTTTAGCAGACATTGACTACAAGTGGGCGTACAAGTTCGAAGTCAGATTAGTAGAGCCGGAGGTTTAGCCTCATCGTAAGGCATGCCAGCCGCTTATTATCGAAAAAAGTTTCCTTTTAGCGTGTGTAGGGCCAAACAGTCAGCAGTTTAGCCAGCTGTGTGAATCAGCCGTAGACTAGGACTAAGAATCAGACTACGTTTCTCAAGTGATCAATCAGGTGGCGATACGAGTAAGTTGCCTAATGCCCTCATTCACCGAATCCGCACATTATACGGAGCAACGTAGATGCCTTGTCTGTATGGAGAAGCTCATCGAAACTTCTAATGTCAGTACTCTTTAGGATGCCTCCAGTCTTGGTAAAGAAAAGCGATGGTTTTACATGCGTCAGCAATGTGCGCACCATCTGAGCAAGTCACGTGATGTTTCTATCGACAATTCTGAGGTTGAACCTGTCGCTTCAGGAACTTGACCCTCCTTTCAACAACGCACAGTCCGGTTGTAGCACCTGTCGCCTCGGGCGAACAGGAAATGTGACCTTTTTGCACAACAAAAGTTTTCTTTTGTTCTTTGTATTCTTTCGAGCGTCCAACGTCTATTCTTTACGAGTCCAGCTTGGACGGAGACAATCAATCAGCGCAGTTTGTCATCGCCGACTTTGGGAGGGTGGTAATTGTTTTGTTTTGCACGGAAGTCGAACAGGCTGACCCTTGAGAGAGGGGGGGGGGAATGGTTTTCTAGTGGTCACACTAACGTTTAATAACCAGCTGCCTACAGTTATGCCGAACTAAACTCACCCTTCCAACTCCAGGATAGTCGCAAAACCAAAGTTCATTTGATTTGCCAACATTTAGGGGATATAGGTGTAGAAGAACTGGAATATTCATCGTTGCAAGCTAGCGGAACGCTCTTAGAGAAAACTGCATTTTCGTTTCCGTGACGGAATGGCTTCTGGCACGCATTCGCAACACTTTGGAATTGTTATACAGCAAAACTTGTTAGCTAGCCCTGACGATGAACGCATTGCTAGTGAAGCAATGGAATATCGACATCGCAAACAGACGAAATAATGCGTGAATTCGGCTTCTGTTTATCAGTAAAGAAGCACACACCTTCCTTATTTTAGGTGAACGCCTCAACACCACAACTCAGGGCAGGGTGGCGTCATTGGTTGCCGCTACAAGGACTTTACAAGGAGTTCCACAACCATTTTTGTGCTGCTGCGAGCTTAATCGTAAATATTTTACAGATAATAATTGCGAAACACCACTGTATCACTGTCTTTCGTGACGTCACTGGCTAGAGCATCATTGTGACAAGTGTCAGCACTTTATACTTCGTTCTTGACGCTTGCAATATTCCTTCACTCCTGAAGCCTCTGGAAGACAAGAAACTTGAACACTCAACTGTAGAAGCACTGCGCATCGCCATATTAACAGCAGACATTCCCTTTAACTATTGCCTTCTCTCTCTTTCAACTCCTCCTACACTGTCTACCTCTCTATTCTTTTTCCAGAGGCTAGAAAAAACTGGGCAGACTGGGGTCTTTCCACTTGTGGTAAGAATAGCTTGTTTGGTGTTTGCAATGGACAATCTGCTGATTTACCTCGATTTCACCTCTCCTCTTTCGTGATAATTAAATATTTTGCTGCGAATCCAACTTGTTGCTTTAAACACTTTTTTTCCGACCTCTGAATAAGCACCTTTCGCTTATTATTGCGAGACCAGCCATAGCTAGAAACGTCTAAAAACTTATACCACCACTTCTTCAGTTCACAATTGAACGCTTATTGTGTGTGTTTTTTTTTCGCCTCTAAAGAAAAACGTAGCACCCACGACCGGCAGCAGCACAATAAAGCTATAACGTAACTCAATACTCTGTAACACAGCAATGTTGATAGCTGTAGAACAAAAACAAACTAACAGAAGCGTAACGACAGCAACATTATATAGCCAAGAGGTAGTGTATTGATGCCTAATTAAGAACGCAGCAGTGCAATCATTACATAAGGTGAGCTTACGAATGATTCCAATAGTTGCCGTTTCATATTCGAGACCCACACAACATTTAAAGGAAGAAACAAATCAAGTTGGAGAACGAACGATGACTGTGTAATAAAGAGACTTTTATGAATGCGATCACCGGCTCGAAAATTGCGCGACCCACTCGCAGTGGTCTCGTCGTTATGAAACCTACGCCTTTACTAGACATAACAACAAATTATTGTGTTTACACGTATGAGAATACTTCTTTTAATCACTTGTACTCAAGTTTGTAATTCTATGCGGCCATCTGTAAGCGGTCGTAAAGTTTAGCAGCCTCTATACCCCCCCCCCCCCTATATTTTTCAACACACAATAGCTTCGTTAAACTCTTGTGCTCAGAGCAAGGCTGCATGCACCACTGAAGTAAAAAAAAATAAAAGGCACGGTGACTCACGAAAATACAAACGATACGGCTAAAACGCAAATCCTCTAAACACAAAAACATGAATCTATATACATCATATTTCACTGTTATCTGCATAATATATTAACCTGGTCCTATTACTGATCGATTCACGCGCACTTCATTTCGTTACGTAATATTCCAGAAGAGGTCGTTTATCAAGCGAACCGGGTACATTCCAGAAACCACGTTTTGTTTTTAAGTTACAGTTGTTACTTTATTTCTTTTGCTGCACAAGTTAAGCGCAATATAATGCTTCTCGTTTTCCGAAACACCAAATATAACCTTAGAGAATAACCAACAAAGCTAACAGAACGTGCAGGATTTTAGCAAATACAAGCAATGTGCCATGCTTACTTGCACCCTAATATAGACACAAACATAAATTATAATACATACAGGTAATCTAAAATCCTCGCAGTTTTAAATTTGAATGAACCTGGCCAGTTTATATGCAGCCTTATCGATGATGTTCGGGTTTCAGCAATGTCTCCCCATTCGTAGATTGAATTTGTCGCGTTACACAACAGTATGCCATCGGTGTTCTTCATCGCTAAACTTGACACTGCCTTTCTTTTTTTTTTTGAGTTCAGACGAAAGCGTAAAATCTGGCGGCATCGTAATGCCACACAGCACGTCCAAATCGCCTTGGTATTCACACGGCGCAACTATCGCAATCGTCGTTAAAAATACGAGCGGGCTGCGCAGCCGAAGCATCGAAATAAAAGGAAAGTGCAGATTCAAATCGAGCGAATACTGATCTCCCACATACGCACCTTGACTGTGAAGGCGAAAGTCGCGCCCAGCGACAGAAGCCGGCGCTGTAAAGACACGCAATCAGTTCCCTTCCGAAGCGATGTGGAGCACAGACCACTTTCACGACGGTGTAGTCGAAGTTTTCGGAAACTTAGTTCAGACGCATTATCCACACCAGCAGGACAACATTACCGAGCAATACGTTCGCTGGGCAGCCACTCACGTAAGCACACACGCACACTTCCTGTCACAAACTCGGCGACACGCTAAACACGCAGTGCCTTGCCCTCTCCTCGCAATACGGTCAGATGAAGCGGCTGCTTCTGCAACGATTACTTCCGTTCACAGAAATGTCTCCTGAACGACGTTCACTTCACCTCCTCCGGAAGCAAGTGAAGAAAATCACTTTCACAGTTACGCGCGGTGGTATCTTCGATCCGGGCGCACTGAGATAAGAAAAGGATTGATCGATACCTTGCTTCTTCAGCTGGCTGCGTGAGTAAAGCGTCTGCAATGTGTTTGCACCGGGAGCAGACGAAAAAAAAAGTCGAAACCGCAGTCGGCGATCCAGACGGTGAGGGATCCTCTTCCTTCTTCCCCTTCTGATTCGATCCGGTGGAGAAGCCAAGACAAGCCGGAACCAGAATGCGCGCCCAAGTCGAAACACAATTTGCGTAGCCCCGTGTCACAACCTCACGCTGCCGCTTTTGTACACACACACGCTGGCACACCGGATGAGGAACGGATGGAAATTCCACGCAGTCAGTCCAGGGTTCGGAAACGGTGGCGATGGAATCGCGCAAGCGTACGCGTGGAACGCGCCGTCAGCGGCGATTTCCGCAGTCACGCCCACACTGATAGACCTTCACACACACGCACGCACAGACGCGTTGGTGGAAACGTGAACCGGGCGATGAAGGGGGGGTGTTTCTTATGCGGCCGGCGCTACTGCAACCGCCGCAGTCCTCGGCCGCTTCTCATTGATTCGCAGCGCCGACGAAGGAGAGCGGCGAACGAGTCAAGAAGAGAAGGGGTGGTGGAAGAAGAAGCAGTAGGAGGAGGGAGGGGAGACGTACGCACCGGCGAACAAGCACCGGCTACCGGCACGTTGGAAGAGCTGCCACCGCTGTCGGAGCAGAACCGCGCCGCGACGCACGCCGATAGCGCGCTAGGCAGAAAAGCGCGGGGGAAAACGTCGCGCCTTGATTCGAGCTACCGCCGCCAGAGGGAGATAGCGATGCCGTCTCTTGTTGTAGTCTTGTGCGTTGCGATTTCTTTCTTAGTGCAGAGGAAGCGGCGCACGGACCGACGAGATGCGGTGTCTCAACGTCCGCTCATCTTCCATCCTAGAAGGAGTTGTGTATTCCTCGCGCCATCGCTCCTCTTGCGCCTCCCCTTTTTATTGAAGGGTTGTGGTTTTCTTTGAACCGTTTTCGCTGAGCGCTGTGCGTGGTCGTATGTGTGTGTTTGTGAAAGATAGAAAAAACCAGCTTGCACGTCGTTTTTCGATGCCTTAAAGTACTAGCAAGTCCACTTTGTAAAAGCTACTGATCATCATTCACTTCGGTTTCACTTCGCACGGGAAAATTACACACCTCGATGCGTTCCTGAGAGCAGTGATCATTTTTCCATCTGCCCTCTTGCTTACATTCTTTGGTCTACATTGTTTCCGCCTTCCCCTGCCCATTTTTTTGCAATGGACACAGATGCAGTCAATGTTGCATGAGGGCGAACCCCAAACCTTACGATCAAACCACTGCATCCCAGTAACCCATCTCCCTGAGGCTAATGCCCTCGGTGATAATTTCCTGTTTAATGCTTGCGCAATCATGCCTTCGACTATAAATTGGAGGGAGCCAGTGCCTGTTCGTAGAGACTTCGCTTTATATTCATATTTCTATGCTTTTATTTCACTTTCTATGCTTCCATTAGGCAGCTGGTTTCAACAATCAAACACCATTCATCCCACATTCTACACCTTCACCTGCATCTTCAAAAGAAAAAAAGGAAAGAAAACGACTACGAACGCAACTGAAAGACTGGCTGAGATTACTATGCGCTACAATTGAACTTTTGTGGGTGTACTATATCGCGTATCTCGAAGTTGCTCATTGACCAGTACTGTACAAAATTTTATCTCTCTTGCCGGGTTGTGCTTTCATTCAACCGTTTACTTCCTAAGCAGCGTTCACTGATTTACTGCTACGCATGTCGCTTGTCCTTTTCTTTGTTTACTTTCTCTTTACTGCGCATTGCTATGTGGGCTGATGTCGGCGTCAGCCAAAGTGACCTAATTCCTTCTCATTTTTTGGGCGTTATTATCATTCCTTTTTCATTTTCATCTGAAAGGTAACTACGCGGCGGCCATCGAAATTCGGCACTATTACGCCTTCATAAACTTAAGCGAGTGAAAACATCCAGAGAAATTAAATTCTGTGAATAGCGGATCGAATTTCTTGACTTGCGTGGCCTCAATCAGAACTTATCTCTATTCCTTTCATCGCATTTTTTATACATAACTGTTAACTTTTCGCTAGAATAGTGAGGTCAAGATAAATTCCGAATAGTCAAAATACTGAAATCATTCGGCCTTTCCTAGTATTCGCATATTATGGCTGAATAGGTGTTCCTTTAGCACTTTACAACTTCTTGCAATAGAAAAATGAATTATTGCTTGTGATTGGCAGTTTGAATGAGTGCCCGTCCCGTTTGCCAACGCAGGCTGCTTCGTTTCCTGTAAGGCCAATCACACGTTGTATTGTACGCAAGCTGCTCGTGTCTCCTAGTATGAAAGTTCATTCATATGGTTTCGCATTTTTTGCGTGACTGCTCTTGATCAGTCTGGGATGTGCTGATGATTAGCTGTATGTATGAAAGCTACTTAATCGGCACGTTGAACGTTTTACTTTTTCTACTGCTTCATCATAGTTATCACCACAACAGTTTCACAGTAATTAGCGCTAAAGCGCTATTTATTTGTTTCTTTTTTTCTTTTTTTTTGCTAGACTGCGTTCAAGTCATTATGATGATGATTGATTTGTGGTGTTTAACATCCCAAAACCACCATATGATTATGAGAGACGCCGTAGTGAAGTGCTCCGGAAATTTCGACCACCTGGTGTTTTTAACGTGCACCCAAATCTGAGCACACGGGCCCACAACATTTCCGCCTCCATCGGAAATGCAGCCGCCGCAGCCGGCATTCGATCCCGCGACCTGCGGGTCAGCAGCCGAGTACCTTAGCCACTAGACCACCGCGGCGAGGCGTTCAAGTCATTGTGGGATGAGCTAATTATTAGCTGTATCTATGCATACTACTTAACCGGCACGTCGAAAGTTTTACGTTTTCTACTACTTCCTGACATTTATCACAACAGTTTCAAAATAAGTAGGGCTGAAATACTATTTCCGTGTTTTGTTTTTTTACTAAACTGTGTTCAATTTTTGTTGTTTTGTAGCTACCTATGAACAAGGGTATACTGAGCCCTGCTGCCTTTGTTGTCCATAGTCGTTAACATCAGTTGTATGGTAAAACAAGTTTGATTCGATTTCATTAAGCTGCATAAAATATGAACCCAATAGAAACGTTTCGCCAGTTTTCCGCCAACTTGGTGTACCATTTCGCATTGCAGCAAGCGTACCCAGCAGTTCCAGCTGCCGATCCGGCACACACGTGACGGTTGACGTAGGAGATGTATGCGCGAAACCATTTTCTAACGAAGTTCGTGATCAGTCGAGCGAAAGTTCCCAGAACAGTGCTGGAAGAGACGTCTCCGTCTTGAGGGGAGTGGGTCTCGTCTGAGTGCATGCCGGGAAAACAATGACTCATTTAAGACAGTTTTGCTAATCATGACTTGCAGACATGAATTTTTTTTAAAAGGAGACGCGTGAGCTCTCCAGGTCGCGGGTTCGATGACGGCCGCAGTGGTCGCATTTCGACTGAGGTGAAATTGTAGAGACCCGCGTGTTGTGTGATGTCAGCACACGTTAAAGAACTCCAAATGGTCCACATTTCCAGAACCCTCCGCTGAGGTGTCTCTCATGATCATATCGTGGTTTCGAGACGTATAACTCCAGATATACAAGTTTACTCATCTCGATGTTCATGAATGTTCTGTCCTTGTACAATCTTTGTATTGTACGTCACTGCATACACAAATAAGTTATTTTCGCTGTATATAACAGCTCGCACTGTACGCACACATGATCATCATTGTCCATCTTTCTGTGTGCACATAAGCTATGTAAGATATATCTGGAAATAAAATTCTCTTAAACCCCAGATAGTATTAGGTGAGCGTTGTTTGTGCATCGTTTGTATCTTCGGAGAGTCGTAGAACCAACAGGGGAGTTAAATTCTATTCGTAAAAAATAGTAATATGCCTACAAAATGACTCCACAAAAGGAGTGACTAATGCTCTTTACCTTTTCTAACGGTATAGTCGGGGAAAAGTTTAAGACTGAGATTAATGAACCGGCGCCGACGTTTGAGCGAACTGTAGGCGTGATTAGATGCGCTGAATGCAAAGGCAGGGCACCAAATTGCCGTAAAATTCCACCAGACGCGTGACAGGGACTTTAATCTTTCTGCGGTGGCCTTTTAAGTGTAATATTCTAGATGTCTATAGTTGCCTTTTATCTCTATGAAAAAAAAATGTCAAGAAATCAACCCTTAAGACAGCACGAACTGCTAGCTCGCCCAGTTGGAGCTTGCCCGCCTAGTTTTCAGGATTGTGGGTGCACACATATACCTTTTGTTCAATTATCGGAATCAAACAGCGAGAAAAATTGCGGAAACCAATTGGACTGAAAAAATTAAAGAAATGTGCACCAGCCATCTTTCCATAGCTTTGTTATACAAAAATATTTCACTCCTGTCATCATAGCCTTAATGGTGTTTTTTTGTGTTGTTTGTTAGATGTGCATCGGACGTATTCTGTTACTGCGGATACGCTGATACGAGGCATTTTAATCACACGTGAGTGTTTTATGTGCGAGTGGTGTGTTTTACAGCGAATGCTGTTGTGAGATCACAACAAAGGTCGCATGCGGTGCCGTAGTTGTCCGCCACCGCCGCCGGTGTCCGTAACTACTATCGCACGAAATAAATGAAAAACATAGTAAATAAAAACATCAAGTACACAACGGGATCCTAAGCCACATTTTCTGCGTGCCAACCTATAGATCTGCAGAACTATGACAGTGCTTGAAACTCTGCTGTAAAGGTGCCTTTGGCAGACTTGACGTCGGGAAAGGAATCGCGTTAGTATGAGTAATAAGGAGTTTTAGAACAGCAAAGGAACAACCAGGCGTCACACAATGCGAATTGCGCACTGAGTGGGTCGTCCAATGCTCCAACCCATTACAAAGGCTTGTTTTTGATCACCTGTTAACTGTGGCGCATACTATACTTCGGGCATAAATTTTCACCATCGTCAGCCTCTGCATTAAAGAAAACGCCAGGCCTGCGCGGCAGGTGCAGCTTAGTCCGAACGAAAGCCAGAAGAGCAGAAGAGCCATCGCCCCGCAAATTCAGAGATATCGTCACGGACTACTTGCTAATAAGAGAGGCTTGGAAGTAGATCAGACGCTTACTGACTAAAGAACACGTTAGGCAACATCCCCTGGTCCTTAAAGACACAGCGAGAAATCAGAGACAAAGGGTGGATACACCGTGAAGCATATGCGGGGCCACTCCACAAACGTCCGGTATAGAGTTGGTCGGGTATAAAGTTGGTCCGGTATAGAGTTGGTCCGGTATATAGTTAACGAGACACGACGAACGGTTACGCGGCAATACCAAAACAAAACAGCACTCCCTTAAAACATTCGGCTTTTCGCGGCCGCTCACGGTTGAGGTGCACGGTGCACGCCTTCTTGATTGCAGGTCCGCGCTGCGGACAGCCACCGGCCACCGTGTACAGCGGGAGCTGGCGCGGCGCACGATGCCAACAACGGCAAGTGGATCCAAACGAACGCACACTTTTTTTCGTGCGAGCAAGAACAAGACTGCGTAAGCCAGAACAGATAGAGGTAACCCCGAGGCGGCTGAACCTCGATGAAAGGACCAAGAAACCCCCACCCCCCTCCTCTAACCAATTGTATACGTGTATGCATATGTGTATATCTTACGCGGATAACAACTATATAGCCACGCTGGAGCATATTCGTCTCGTAAGACTGAGCCGATTCCAAGTTCCGATAAGGCACTTAAGATACCACTGTTAGGCCCTCTCGGATCTCCTCTCAGCTTTCCACGATGACTACTGATGAGAGAACCAGCAAGAAGTAAAAGATGGGAATGGGAAAACAAGAGGGGGAGGAGGGACACGTGGAGACGGTAGCGTCCCTCGCTGTGCAACTGCCATAGCTCGAGCTCCCCGAACACCCCCCGTCCCCCTCCTGGTAAGCAGTTCTTCCCTAAGACATACCGCTTACGGTCTGGGATGGAAAGAAAATGAAAAAAAACAGTACGTCAGCATTGAGACTATGGCCGGGCTATAATCTCACGCCACTAATTACGCCTCCCACCCGGCCTCACCCAGCATATTCACTTGTAAACCATGTTGCTTGACAAAGGCCTCTTTTTCTTACTACCTCCGCAGACCCTACATTTTTCCTTACAACCGCTGAGAGGTCGCTGAGATGAACGAAACTCTCACGCTACCCTTTTCCTTAAGGTAAGCCTCTCTCTTACTCCATCCCCCCCCTCTCTCTCTCTTTATATATATATATATATATATATATATATATATATATATATATATATATATATATATATATATATATATATATATATAGTTTATACCATGCAGTTGCTCTCAGTGCTTCATTTTTTTTCTTTTTGATTCACAAGACAAGTAATCAAGGGACTAACAGCCGCTGCTGAGCCAAGCATCAGCATCGAAGCACCAGCCGGTAGTTTTCCAGGAGTCATCACATACGTCCCAATTTGTCGGCGATGTCACCGCTGCGCACGCCGCTTATCCTTGGCGGATGGACGCGCTCTTCGGGTGACCAACGCGCTAAGCCGAGTCTTTCGGCACCATGTCCGCCACCGGGGGATAACGGTCCCTGACATCGAGTGGTAAGGAAAGAACGAAAAAACAAACAAGAGATACTACGCGATAAACATGGCAAACAAGAACTATGAACCCCCCCCCCCCCCACCACCACCACCACCACCAAAAAAAAGGAGAATATAATAAGGCGTAAACTACGTCGATGTGGACCCTTGGCAGCCGATCCTCTTAGAGGGAGGGAAGCCGCGGAATGACGCCTGATTGCCGCCGCACGGCCAGCGGTGGCATCCACCGTTAGCCGGATAAATGGCATGAAATGACACCTCGGCCCATGGCGGTTGGTCCCGTTCCCCTTGCGTGCCCCGATAGCACGCTTGCCCCCAATACGCGAGTCCTGAGGACCGCCATCACAGCCCGCGCAAATGTGCCAGCGGGCGAAACGCCAGAAGCTGTTCACAAGCGCAGGCACGCAAGCCTCGCGGACTGTACTCTCCCGAACAGGGACATACTCGCGTGTGTGCACTTGCGCGATAATAACGAAAAGTCTCGAGCTTCTAGCGTGATGGCTGGATAATAACCATTTCGCAGAGATTTTTCTTCCTTCTTTTCTAGACTTTTTTTTTCTTCAGAAACACACGTTACTGCCTTGAGAATCGCAACTCCTCCAGGCATGGTTTTTTAACCGTAAACAGTCTATCTGTCGTCACTCAAAAAAAATTTGGCAGATCCCACGTACCTGGGAATCGACGTTACACGAAGCATGCGATGGGAAGGTCACCACGTTACAATTTTTTTTATTGAGCGACACGTCATGAAATGACGGTAAATATATGTACGAATTTTGCACGCGCAGACACATGTTGTAGAGTTGCATATGTTTATATCACCAGTTGTTTGCACTTTCAAGACGATGTGAACTAGAACATGCGTATTAGCAACACCAAAAGGTGATATGAAGCGCTGTTGCTCGCGAGGATGTTGGCTCTGAACAATGGTACATACATCAAATACAGCGCACGTCAATTAACCACAATTGACGTCAACCCGACTTGACGGCTGTATCAAAGGAGTACATATGTAATGCTTATAAAATTGCGTAGACAGCACGGCAACTTCTATTGATGATTCACGAGGATTAGCGTCTATTTGTAAAGTAGTTCCGAGACCTGGCGTAGCTCTGTGGTAGAATGCTTCATTGCCACGCAGAATGCTCGGGTTCGAATCCAGCTGGGACCCTGCATGTTATTTTTTGCATTCGTCGGGTCGACGCTACCGATGTCGGGTATTTCTTAACGCTCGCGCGTTAAAATTGTCCATGCGTGTTTTCGTCGTTCCTGAGTAAATACTAGGTGTCAAACACCTGTGGCACATACCCGCATACCAGAGGCACATACCCGCCCGTGGGTATGTGCCACTGTCTGGTGAGAAGTGTTTGACGATGTACGCGATGGGATTGTGACATTATTCATCACTTTACCAGCGCATTATAGTCGTCAAACCATCTTACCCTTTTATGCTAATTTTGGCTCATGCCAAGTTAAGGGGGTGACCACGAGAGCCCCCGAACATAAGCGGCTAGATAGATAGATGGACTCAATGTCGCCGAAGTTCACTAAGATATGCTTCGCATTTAAAAATATGTTTTTTTTTCCTAATTACGCTAAAGCACTCGCTGAGAACACGACTTTTTTTGCTCTGACCACCGTGGTTAAAAACGCAGCCACACATGCGTATACCCATTTGCTGTGAAAATGAGTCGGTGAACGTATGATCGATAGATGGCGAAAGGGTGCAATACAGAGCTAGTTCGTATTGCATGCTTCGGTCAGAAATGCGTGAGCTATGGGCGCTGACAATTGCGCAATACTGAGCATGCGTTTTTTGTCATTTATTTTTGCTGTTTTTTATAAATTGAACGGGTAGTTAAAGAAGAAACAATAACATTAAGCTAAAAACTGCATGCGTCATCTTGTTTGCAACAGCTCTTGATTTCGTGGTGTATAGCTGCTTTCTACTATAACCTTTTTTTGTTTGTCACGCATGAAAACCCGTGCAACACCCTCTTATAATTTACAGCTTATGCGCGGCGGCGCGTTGAGCACTAACAAGATCTTTTTTTTTTTCGATTTGCTGCCCCATCAAAGTATTCTTCCTACCCTTGACCGCCTCGAAAGGTGGATATTGGTCTAATCATCAACATGCCCAAACTTTTACCTACGGGAAACAGATCAGCATGTTTCGAGGCATTGCGTCATCGCTTGTCTTTTTTTGGAGGGCTGTGCATGCTGGATTTCGTGGCGCCGGGGTAAATCGCTTCGTTTCTTCTGGGCGTTGTTCTCGAGGCCGCTTCGCCTGTCTTCTCGTTGTTGCTGGGGCTTACTGTCTTTGGCGCAATCGATGCGAGGCGGTTGCAGCAGGCCGTCGCCGACGCTCTCTCTCTCTCTCTCTCTCCGATCTTGGAACGACTGTAGACTGAGCTGCTATCTGTTTCTGTCGGAGGAACTCTTCTTTCTCGGTGAGGAGGAATTCCTTTGACACTGGTCCTGCGCTTTTGTGTTCATTCTGTGAGAGACGTGTGAAGCCTGTTTTCAGGCCTGCCTGCTTCTGGTGGGTTCATATTTGTTTAGTACTGGCACGAATACCATGTAAATACCTTGTAAATAAGTAACATATACATATTAACGTTTTATTTGTGTGTTATTCCTTTACCATGTAATGTACATATGTAAACATATCCTTTTTGTAGGAATTTTCGGTGTGCTTGTTGCGTTCAATTGCAATGTTCTGTTGGAGTGTAATTGATGTTCGCTGTTCGTGAGAATGAATTTATCTAAACAGCCTATATCGTGAACAACCTTTTTTTTTCTAAACATTTTTCGGCAGCTTTTCTTACCGGGACAGTTTATGGCTCTCCCATTGTAGAGTGTGTATATTGCTCCAAAGTGTTCACATTTTTTTTTTTTGCGAACACGATTTCATCACTTAGAGGGGATGGCTTACTGCTTTGCTGTAGTAGAGCATACATGAGGTATTCTAAATCGTCAACCTTTTTTTTTACAAACACATAGTACTTCAATTTTACTTTTCACGGTCGCCCATGTACAACGCAAAAATCAAGATTCTTCTAAGCTCGCAAACTTTGCTCTAAGGCATGACGAAGTACGGAAGTACCGGCCGGACAGTAATATATGCCTCTTCGTAAAGAACCTCTGCCCACACAAAGTACGATTACTATAAGGTGCACCTGTCCCAAGGAAATGGCTATCATGAACCTTCCGTCCATCGCTTCGCGTGAGAAATGCGAAAATATCAGGACTGTGATCCTGAGCACGCAGCTTGCCTCGAAGAATCGTGTTACATTTACGCTTCGCTAACCCTAACAAACGCAGGGGCTCAAGTTTCTACTGCGTTCGTGCCCGGACAGTTAATGTTACTAACGCTCAAAGTAACGACTCTTATAGTCATCACAAAGAAACACTCTCGATGCGGCTGTCGGAAAAGCACGGAGTTGCGAGTGAA
Organism: Rhipicephalus annulatus; assembly: GCA_013436015.1. Taxonomy (NCBI): domain Eukaryota; kingdom Metazoa; phylum Arthropoda; class Arachnida; order Ixodida; family Ixodidae; genus Rhipicephalus; species Rhipicephalus annulatus. Next base: position 123,707 of record WOVY01001046.1, on the reverse strand, counting down.
ACCTGCGTCGCTAAAAACGTGCGATTTAAAAATAAAAAAATGACGACGACACCACGCCGCCACAAACGATCCGGAACATCGAGTAATGACTCCGCAAAGAACACAAACATCGCCGCAAGGTTCAATAACTGGCGCATTTAAATTACCGACAACCCGCCCCAACTTCAGCGTTAAGTACAGGCATTAAGCGGCTAATCATTTCAATTTTGAAGCTGCTCAGAGGCAGTGGACCAGGATTTTACTGGCCGCGCTGAACGCCGGTGCCTGTCAGAACGGGAGGCACCAAAGGTCAAACTATGGCAGCCCTCGCTCAAAACACCACCAACATGAAACCTCAATTAACCTCCTCCGAAGTTTTTATACCTTTTTTCCCTCGGTGACTGTACTACGTACATCATTCTTTAATGATCAAATGGCGCTGCCTGTCTTGCAAGACCTGGATGAACATGTAGACACCATCTGACCTTATTGATAATGACCGTAATAACCGAATCCCCCCTCCTCCCATGCCCATTCACGTTGACGGGTCAACGCAGCGGCGTCCTGAAAACGCACAGGAGATCCGGCCACCCTGCGCCCAAATTATGCCACACAATTTTTTTTCATCATCCCCTTTTGGTTCCCATCTCCCTAACCTTCCTTCTCATCCTCTTTCTTGTTCTTCTTACATCTATGTTTCGAAAAGAAGAGCCGTGTACGGAATCAAAGCTATGGTCCTCGAACAAATCGTCAAGAAAGAGGACAGAATCAACTCGCCATCTTCTCACGACCACGTTTTCTGGCGGTTATTACACACGGAGACTTTCTTTGCTTCGGTGGAATTACGACGCCCAACGTTTTCGCCCCATTTCACGCATAATAAGCGAACCAAACGCGATAAATCTATCGTCGCACAAGTGTCGCGAAGAGCGTTAGCGATACACTGCAGCTGGTCAGCGGCAGGCTTGGGACGAGGAGGCAGAGAAGAGAGGGAGAGACGCTAACAACACCGTGGTGCGAAACATCTTCATCCCGAATACGAGTTGCGAATGATTAAGTTGACACTGTCGCGAGGTCCACCTTCTGCACCTAATGAAACTAACCAAGCAACACGATCGTAATAACAAGGGGTCCGCTTATTTCCTACGCATTCGCACTAAAAACATGTCGGTCTAAGCAACGAACGCTCTGCGACGTCTGCTGGCAAATCGCTGTATATAGTCGTCGTCCTTAACGCGTTTATAACCCGCGATAACGATTGCGGGACCTGTCACGGAAGTTGCGCCCCTCCGTGCAGATCTTAAGGGGCGCGCGCAGTACGAAAGGCCATGGTCGCAACGTTGCATGCCATGGGCGAAGTCAATTCGGCCGTCTTTATAGCCGCCTAATAAACACCGTCCCGGGCGCGGCACGCGGACTCGCGTCGCAAGTGAAGTCGTGCGCCTACTCGCAATCCTTCGAGCCCATTCGATTCCACATACTCTGCAGAGTGCATCGCTTACATCTGTATCTGGTACTTCTATACGTTTCTTTGCTTCTTCTTTTGACATACGTTCGTGGCGTATTTGTGATCACGCGGGGTGTGGCCGCCGGTGCGCGCGTTATAGGCTACAGGCGTATACACACGGACGGGGTCCCTGCGACCGACCAATCTGGTGACACTGTAATTGCCGAAAACCACCGAACCCCGCGGCCCCGGTCCGCCTCTGTAGCGAATGGGTGCGGTGTTGTGCTTTGGCGTTGCCGCCGCTGTTAGGAGTTGACCAGCGCGAACTGGAGGTGAACCAAACAGGCAGCGCAACGCCCGGAGGACCATTGGTCTTTCTGCGAACGGTGCTCGCTAAACGGACGAGTAAAGATGGCATTTTCACGCGGATCTACGCGCAACCATACCGTATCATGTACCGGATAATCACGATATATATGAAGTGGATGCGTTAAGCTCTGGCAGAGAGGCATAGTGCTCTTGACACTGAAAGCAACCCTTGTGAACGATGTCCCATTCGTTGTAGTGTAACGATTGCTGTTTCTTGGCTAATTTTTTCAGAGTTTATGTCTGACTGTACACCTGACGCACTATCCTCTACCTTCTTGCAAAGCGGTTCACAGAGCCTTTCCTGCACAAACCAACAGCCTGCCATTTACGCAGAGCCCACAGAGCACGTCGTCATTTTTATCTTTGTATGCGACTATTTTCAAATGTTTCGGCACTGTAACTACGGTACCACAATATTTTCTTGCGGAAGGCGGTCTGTTTTTATTTCACACTGCAGACCTTAAAGCTGGCTTCAAGAAATCGGCAAGTTATAATTATAGCGGGGGCTCGATTAGGTGAACTTGAGGCTTCGGAGACACGTAAGGGGTAGCTTAGTAGCGTTTTCTGTCTCGCTAGTTGGCACATGGCTGAAGTTAATTTGATCATCGTTGTATCAGCATTCCTTCCGTGACTAGTTATCAGAATTAGTATACAGCTTTCTGGTAGATTGGATCTGATGAAGTGTTGTTCCTAAAGGACACGTTATATTACTTTCCTTGCTATTGTACACATGCTCGATAGATGTGAGAGCAGAGTTCTTTGAAGAATAAAATTTGGTTGCGAGCGTGCTCTTGTCCACAGCCTTTGTTCTTCGTGCATGTTTGAACACATCATCATCAATTCAACTTTATCACGTGGAAAGGGCTCATCATAGAAAATACAGAAAAATTAGTGGTGATCGAGGCTATCAACGCTTGTATGATCGAGCATTTCAAGTGCGATTTGGCGTAAAAGCGTCTAATCTTGACTCATGATCAAGCGTTTGGGCAGTGTTTGGCAGCCGGCTGTTACTACAGAATTTACTTCACGATGAACTAGTTCTATCTTTTATTATAGAAAAACAACAGGAAAGACCAAACGTCAGCACCATAAACGTGGTCGCAATGCAAAATACTGGACCATAGACATCAGGACTGGATAAGCGCTTGTAACACGCAACTATTGCTTGTTATATGCGGAATGACACGTTAATTCATACAGTCTGGGCAGAACTAGAAATGTGTGCGTGTGGATGATTTATTACACAGCGAAGCATCTGCAAGCAAACTGTACAATAGCACAGTTTCGTGCTCTATGTGTGCTTTTTCAGCGGCCCATTGGTCTTTTTTTTCGGTAACCTTGGGCGAAGCTCCTTAAAGCGGCACCTGTTCGTCCCTAGTCGTAGTACGTAACATGTCTTACGCTTTGATCTGCAAGGTGGTGCCGGTGGGAGATTTCTCCTGTGCGTTGTTGAACAATAAAAAAAAATTCACAGCGTGCGCGTTAACTAAAAGCCGAATTCTCCTGTCTCCCATTCCCCATTAGCAGCCATTGGCATGTATATTGAGCACTATCTGACAAGAAAGGTTTGCTACGTTATACTCGCTGGGCGTAACCCCCTTTGGTTTTAAAAAGGTGTAGCGAGCGTTGGGCCACAGTGCCATGATTACAGGGAACTAGTATATACCATGAACTCGAGGTGGTTAAAGTTGGGTAGTAGACACGAAGCGCAAGCCGTAAGAAAGTGTGCGTGTGCCACCTCTCGTTCAGTCCTTGAAATGTCCGCTGGATGGCGGAGCTTCTATATGCGGAATATATGTTGGAAAGATGCGAGATGATAGTACTTGGAGTGTTGACTAGATGGATGAAAGGACAGACAGACAGATGCATGGACGGACGCACGGATGGCTGCACAGACGGACGGACGCATCGACGGACGCAGGGGCGGATGCATGAACGAACGCAGGGACGGACGCGCGGATGGACGTGCGGACGCATGAACAGACGCACGCACGGACAGGCGGATATACGAACGGACGGTCACACAGACGGATGCATGGATGGACGGAAGCAAGAACGAATGGACGGACGGATGCTTCGCCCCACTCTCTATCATTCACCCCGTGGATATGCTGCAATTTTTTAAAATGATTTTGCTCTTAATTTTATCGGTGCAGAACCTTTGGAAAAAGAGTAGCCGAGGCAATGTATGCAGTCTCTCTCCACAGCAAGACAGTCATAACAGAACACACCAGAAATCGCAATCGCCAAATGACAGATAACAAGCATACAAGGAGAGAAACGTAATTAGATACGACACTGCCCGCGCCTGGCCGAAATTCTCGAAGTAGCCGAGAGATGGAGGCGAAGGAGAGAGAGTGGGGGGTGAGTTGTAGACAGTAGCACAGTGCTATGGGTAGTGTATGCGCGAATTAACATTCAGATAAGAAATAGAGGTAGAAGCCGGGAATGGCGAGTGCAGGATAACGGTGAAATAACCTTCGCAATTAACACGACCTCGGTGCCTTTATTACCGAAATTGCGCCGAAGTAGTTACTGAGAATAAGCAATCAAGTAAAAACTTGAAACTGTTAACGTGCGCAGTGACCTGTTTATTATGAACGAGCTTGCCTGCACAGAAATAAACTCTACATAGTCAACATATTCCGTGATTATTGGTACGCTGGAGGTAGGCATAAAAAAAGAAAAAAAGTATAATTTTTTTTTCTCGTGACCAAGATTCGCTGATTTACGAGTTCGAAAGTAGGTTTACAACAGCTTCAAAATTCCAGAGACAGGGAGTATGAAACGTCAGAACTAAAAAAAAATGGGCTACAAACACGCAAGTGGGAGTTCGTGAAGAAGATAAGCATGCGTGAAACACGTGATAACGCCGGACAATACAGCGCTTCTTTCTTTAAATATACTACTCGCAAGAGGCAGTTCCAGGTAAACTTTGCGATAAATCTGAAAGCAGCCTCATCTAAAGAAGGCCTCGCACGGGATGTGGTCGACTCGAGGCAAGAACAAAAATCGTTGTTGCGCTCCACATGCTACCGAAGCCAGCGAAGGAAATCTAGAGCATTCTGGAAGAACGCGTCTGTCAAGTAAGACAATGAGACGCAACGCCATGGCGACCTGTCTAGATGGGCCCGAACGAGTGGTAGTACAGTTTTGAGTCTATAGTCATTCATTATCGAACAACAAAAGGCGAACTAGTTCGCGCGGAGTTAATGAAGCGCCGCATGTATAACGAAGTACAGTGACAGCCCTCGAGTTCAAACTTCGCGAGCTGCTATGGACTCTGTGTGACCACATTGGGGGGTGCCACTGCAAGCCACGTTGCATCGGCTTTCGGAATTGCTCGGGGCATCAACGGTGCCGCTGCTGTCCATATCACAGAATGAACTGCGCTTCTGCGAGACGGGATTTTATGTTTTGAAAGATTTTAAGATAACAAAGAGACAGATAACGCAAAAGCCGCTCAAAGCCAGTTCGTGAACTGCATGTGCGCTGGCGTGAATTCCTGTGCCATGGGAGATATCTGACAATTCAGCCATGCATACTATTTTTGTCCTTATTTACTCACCGAGACATGGTGACCACCTAAACAGGCGTAAAGCAGCAATGACTGCAAATATCAAGCCTGATATAACCTACAAGGCTACTCAAACGCCAGTGTATCGCTGCTTTTCGTGCAAGGAGGGGCCACCAGACACGTGACGCTCTAATTCAGTGACAGATGCATATAATTGCAAATGGACGTGCCAAGGGCTACAGCCGCAACGCTGCTGTCACTTCGTGCCAGCCGCCAGTTACTACAGTGATACGATCAGTTATGACCGCTGGATTCATGACAACGGTTTTCTCAAGACATTGCTTCACTTCATGCGCAACACCGGCCCGATGGAGCACATCTACTACAGATATACACACAAAATAATATGCCTTAAGTGCGATTTTATATTGCAACTCTAAAGAAAAGAAAGAAAGAAGAACAAAATAAAGAGAGAAGGAAGGAACAAAGGAAGGAAGGACGAAAGGAATAAAGAAGGGAAGAAAGGAAGAAGGAAAGAGAAAGAAAGAAAGGAAGGAAGAAAGAAAGAAAGAGAAAAAGAAAGAAAGAAAGAAAGAAAGAAAGAAAGAAAGAAAGAAAGAAAGAAAGAAAGAAAGAAAGAGCTCTTTGAGGGTAACGATGTAGTATTTAGGAACATGTCAGACGATCAAGCATGGCGTATACTCACGTTAATAAAGATAACAAGCTCTGTCAACAAACAACTCTAGCTCCTTGGTAGAACATCGTTCAGGCAAGTAATATCTTTTTAGTTCACTCTATATATACTTATTGACTTTTTGTGCACTAGAAAAAAAAATGATTTAAAGTACCTACATGACATTTACCCTCCAATAAGACAAGCTTCCTCGAAAAAATCGATTTTTTCTTTTGTTTTTTGCGCGATCAATCTCGTCGTCCTCACGCATCATTAGGCGGAGGAACAAGACAGCGGCGCAAGGGGCCGCACACTCGCCTCCCGGTGACGACACGCGCTCTGCGCTTGACATTGAGCGTGGCGCAAACACAGAGTCACCGATGACGCCAGGGGGGCTGTTGTACAGCCATGGATAGGAAGGTATAGGTGGACGGGCGCGAGGCCTTTGTCCGCGGCAAACTGCGGCCCCGAACAATGGTGTGCAACGCCTTGCCCGGCGGCCATGCGCGCTCGGTGTCCGAGGAGGATGGATGCCCGGAGCGTGTCACGCCGCCACGCGCACGCACAAACACGTTGCTTTTCTCTCTCTCTCTCTCTTTCATCCCCTCCTCCTTCCATCCGCCATCGCCGACAAGAGAAGGCGCCCACTTTTCACGGCTTTATGTTCTGCCAGATTTTTCGCTGTACTTTAAAAAAAGCAATAAAAGAAAGAAGAAAAAGGAAGAAATGTAGAAAGAAAGAGAGAAAGAAAGAAAGAAAGAAAGAGAGAAAGAAAGAAAGAGAGAAAATAATGAAGAAAGAAAGCAAGAAAGAAGGAAAGAAAGAAAGAAATGAAAAAAGAAAGAAAGAAAGAAAGAAGGAAAGAAAGAAAGAAAGAAAGAAAGAAAGAAAGAAACAAAGAAAGAAAGAAAGAAAGAAAGAAAGGCCTCTTTCCCGTACATTATGCGCCGGGCCAGACTCTTCGCAGCGTCGTACACTCCCTCTTTGTTGTAGTACTCATCGTTCGCCATGATTTCCTCTTTCTTTCGTTTCGTTCCTCGTTTTTTTTTCTTATTCGTCAATTCGCTGTGTTTTTTTTTTCGACTTTTACTCCCGCTTTTCCAACATCCAACCGATGCGCACCAAAGCGCACGGAGCCGTCGCTGTTGTTGTGGTCATTGTTCTCCTGCCAAAGAAAAAAAAAACTAGAGAAAAGGGACACCTCCCATCACCGTCGTCTTTCTCATCCTCAAAGCTGTCATTCTTCGCCTCTCAACACCCACACAAAATCTAGTGGGCTCCGTGAAGTTCACCTTCGACTCGTCCCCTGCCAGGCACCGACTGTAAACAACACGGCATGTGCGCTGGATCACTTTAACCCTATGAGGAAACTCGTTAGAACGAATGTGCGGGTACACAATGAACGTCCACGGTGAAAACGAAACAATGGTGCTGATTTAAAAAAAAGCTCACTTCGCAGAAATTGCGGCATTGGCGTCGTTAATTGTCAGCAAAAAAAATCATCTTCTTTGTGTGACCGAAAAATCGAGAAAGATGCAAATAAAATAAATATTAATTAAAATTTTCTGGGTCTGAGTGGGGATCAAACACGGGTCATTTGCGTAGCAAGTGAATGTTCTGTCACACAGCCACAGCTCTCTTTTTTTCATAGTACTTAATAAAGTATTTTTGTACTAAAAAGAACAATAAAGCAAACGAAAGTACGATCGCGTGGCGACAATAAGCGCTCAGCCATTACTACAAGACAATGGCTAACACAGCGTGAGTTCTTCACATCGAAAGTTCCTCACCTCAAGGACAATTATGACGACCTATACTTAAGACCAGACTTGTACGCCATCTTGGTGAGGTGTTTACCTTGACCTCACGACTTTCTTGTTTGCATAACACAACAGCAACGCCTATGCTTGTGAATACAAAGAAAATGACTTCCTCTGCTTGGATTAATTGATATATGTGGTTTAACGTCCCAAAACCACCATATGATTATGAGAGACGCCGTAGTGGAGGGCGCCAGAAATGTCGACCACCTGGGGTTCTTTAACGTGCACTCAAATCTGAGCACACGGGCCTACAACATTTCCGCCTCCATCGGAAATGCAGCCGCCGCAGCCGAGAATCGATCCCGCGACCTGCTGGTCAGCAGCTGAGTACCTCAGCCACTAGACCACCACGGCAAGGCAATCCCTCTGCTTGGAAATGCTGTGAAAGTAACTATTATGCTTTAGAAACACACGTGTCCTGTATACATGCTTCACAATACAACATGTATTGTTCTAATAAAGCGTGGTACAAGTGTACATTGCCATCGGGTGTCATAACATGCATGGCATTATCATAATGACTCCATAGTTTAAAGCCAGTCACCCGCTACAAAAGGCACACACGCTACTATAGTGCGTGCATATCAAGTTTGAAAAGATTTCATACACTAAGTGTTTGAAGTATCCACTAAGAACAGAATATCACCATCACGTTCAGCTCTTAAAGGCGAAGCTTAAGGGGCCCCCAATTTTTTAATGTCATATGAGTCCACTTATTCCTTAACAGGATTAGCGTAGAAAGAAACAGCGCAGAAATGAACGTTTTGGGGGAGAAAGCACATTCTCGTTTACTATAGGCGTGAAATTGTATAAATCAGACTTAAATAAATAAAACAAGCGTGAAAGCTACGAAACCGGCACCGTGTTTTGAAGACAGCGAGCCTAACGCGGTATTACGGCTATTCCTTGTCGCATGGCCAGCACACGACGTAACACATATAGGACAGTTTGGCTTCCCCGCCAGTAGCAACTTCACGCGCAATCACACGCGTACATACACAAAAACACAAAAACAAGCAAAGAAACGATTTGCTGAGATTCAAGTTACGCGAGTTAAGCCCAGTCCGCTTTCTGATTACGTCTTCTTCTAACTTAGTTGTTTGCGACGCGCGGCAGTGCATTAAAATTTGATTCTCGGTGACTTAATTCAATACCTGCACTTGAAAAATACATTTTCAAAGAGATTTTATTGGACACTTCGTTGAAATTAAGATAAGCAAAAACATGACACCAGCGTCACTGAACGCCGGTTGTGTTGTCCTTGCTCTTCAGTCACGAACAAAGAAAAGAAGTCGTGCAAGTGCTTGCAGTTTTTTTTTTCATTTCCACTTCTTTCCAAGAAAATTCTGTGTGACGTAGCAGTCGCAGGAGTGGTGGGCACTTAAGTCCGCCGCCTTTGGCGTCAGCCAAGCGGCACACGAGGGGCCCTGGTCGGTCTCGCACCGCCGGCCTGACCGGCAGAGTCACGGCCGGGAACTGCTGCAGCCTCCAGGAAAGGGGCGATCACGCGAGCGAGTCCTGCTACCCCCCCCCCCTCCACCCCTCCAAAAATGGAGTCTCCAAAAAGTCATGCTTCTCGGTGTTTTACCGCTGATTCTCACCACCATAGACTTCCTTCCCATGAAGCAGACAGACGCCATGGACACACATGTACAGTGCGGTCCGTTCCTAAAGGGAACGGCAAGGTAAAACGGTAAGGCAGTTTATATTGGCAGATGCATCCTTTGAAAACGACAGCAATATCTGGGAATTGACATGGCATAACCATAATATCATAGTGTAAATCAAGAAGAGGAAATGGACATATTCGCATAAGCTATCCGCATGTTTTTTTTTTTTTCACGTTCGTTGATAGATGGCAGCACACTGCAGGCGATTCCTTTTTTGCCGGCTATCTAGCGAAATGATCTCTGCACCCCTGAGATAAACGTGGTGAGTGACGCCATGTCGGTGTTGTGCATGGAGAATGACGCGTTGTTGGTGCTATTGAAGTCACTTGGCGGAGAGAATTCTTCATATTACTTTCAGCAGTGACGTTCAAAGAAACCGTCTTGACGTCGAGGATTTTTCACTGGACGTAGATGGTTGTCAACGCGCTGAGAGTGACAGCGACGATGAACGATCAGCTGCTAGCTCACGAGCAGAGCGTTGCACTTCACGTCCCCGGTCGTGCGTTAATGTTTTTTTTTTTTTCACGCTCGTAAGTCACTTTGACTGTATTTATTGTATAATATCCTTCAGTTATATCAAAATAAAAGCATACTTCTTTGTGCATTGAATGTATCCCAATTACAGTGGATATTACAAAGCACCGCATGCCGCCAACACGTCCCAGCGAAGCGAAATGGTTAGAGAAATGAAATGAGCAGTTACGACTACAGTACACGCTAACTTATCCTACACTTCACTGGTGCCGTCCGAACGACGTCTTTGTTCGAGAAATGTTCGCAATTTTGACGCTGCGAAAAGCGTACGCGTGTATTCGTTTCGATATCCCAGTTTCGATCACGCTGATGAAACCTGCAACATCCAAGTGCAGGGAATTGCGCACTGTTAGAGTTTGATCATGGCTGTGACACAAGTTCTACTTAATGGGAAGCATGAATATCGGCATATGATCAGAAGAAACAGCGCAGAGTGTCGGACACTATATAAGCAACATCACGTGGCGAAACGGCGAAACCGTCTCTGATAGCAACTCCTAGGCATGCGCTAGCATTTTGCAGCTGTATCATTCGTGTTAAAGAAAGCAAGCAATAAAATTTTGGCAGATCACACGTATCTTGGGCATCGATGTTATGTGAAGCATGCGGATGGAAGGTGCTGCGTCGCATTTTTTGTTTATATCGAGCAAAACGTTACCAAATGGCGCTGAATATTTGTACAAATGCACGCACAGACACACGTTGAACAGCCGCTTATGTTTTATATAACCAGTTGTTTACAGTTGCGTAACGGTGCTAACAACATGAGTATTAGCAACACCAGAAGCGGTAAGCTGATATGAAGCGCTGATGCTCGCGATAATTGTAGCTCTGGACACTGCTACGAAAATAAACTTCAGCGGATGGCACTTAGCTGTATACAATTGACGGGACCCGAACGTGTGGCTGTATCATAGTATTACATATGTAATGTCTAAAAAATTAGACAGTCAGCACTGCAACCACAATTGATAATTCTCGAACATCAGGGTCTATTTAAAAAGACGCTCGGAAACCTGGCGCGGCTCTATGATAGAATACTTCATTGTCACGCTGAATACTAGGGTTCGATTCCTGCTGGGACCCTGACACTTACACTTTGAATTTGTCAGGTAGTAGACGCTGCCGATGCCAGAGTTTTCTGAACGCTATACGCGTTAAAATTATTCACGTCTGTTCTTGCAGTTCGAAGGTATAGATATAACCTGTCAATCACCTATGGAACACACCCCCATACCTGTGGCACATACCCACCCGCAGGTATGTGCCATACGTCTGGCGCAAAGAATTTGAAGACATACGTGACGGGATTGTGACATAATTCATTTCATGACCAACAAGTCATACTCGTCAAACGATCTCACCGTTCCATACTAATTTTGGTTTACCTCAAGTTAAGGGGTTGATGACGAGAGCATCCTGACATAGGTGGCTAGATTAGATTAGATAGATAGATAGATAGATAGATAGATAGATAGATAGATAGATAGATAGATAGATAGATAGATAGATAGATAGATAGATAGATAGATAGATAGATAGATAGATAGATAGATAGATAGATAGATAGATAGATAGATAGATAGATAGATAGATAGATAGATAGATAGATAGATAGATAGATAGATAGATAGATAGATAGATAGATAGATAGATAGATAGATAGATAGATAGATAGACGCCTAGTACCTGGAGTGCACTGAAAAATGCTTCACAATTACAAATGGTACAATTTTATGTGCTACGCATAAAGGTATCGACCATCATGTGTACCGACTAGAAATACTTGGTTTCTGTTCAATGAAAGTGCTTCAGAGTTGGTTGTACGGAAAATGCCTTGTACTTGAGTGTTAAGAAAATCAAGTGGGACATCAAGAAGATGAAGCTAGAGAGGAGACACTTCCATCGTGTGTCCCGTGTCCCCTCCCCCCTCCAGCTTGAACACAGGCCGAGTCACGACCCCAATGACCCCCCCCCCCCCCCCTGACTTACGCCACTGCTTGCTAGTAGTGTAGCTTCTGTCATGGTGGTTCAGTGGTTACGATGATCGGCTGCTGACTTGAAGGTCGCGGGTTCGATTCTGGCCGCGGTGGTCGCATTTCTGGAAGCGAACTGGGTGGAGACGAAATGGCAGAGGCCCGTGTAGTGTGCTATTGCAGTGCACGCTAAGGTACACCAGATGGTCGAAATTTTCGCAGCCCTGCACTACGGCGTCCTTCATAATTATGTTGTTTTTTGTTTGTTTTTTTTACGCAGAACCCAGATCTGATGACGAACATTTCGCTCATGGCATGACGGTAAGCAAGGTGCTCAAAAGTTTGCAGCCCCTTTAATTCATACCTTTGCCACAGCTTTGCTTTCGCATAAATGAGGAGATGCGCATTCTGTATGCAGAGTATTCTTTTTCCTGTCTCACGTTAGAAAGCGATAACACTATATCTAAACGCGATAAACGGGAAATCGCAGTGATCTGCAACCATGTATTTGACGCAGACACGCACCTCCTTTCCGCACCAATAGCCTGCACTCTGAATGGCTATAGTTGTGTTGTCTTACACCAACGTTGCGCATATATTCACATGTGTAACTACTTTTTTGCCTTGGCCACAGTCCGATACGAGAATACACTTGCATATTAGGTCCGTATTTCCCTTCCAAATATGAAGATCAATCAACGCAGCTTGTAGACGCTTCAAAAGATCTAAAACATACCTCCTTCACCTTTCATTCGTTTCTTTAGCCTATTGACTGCCAGTGAAAAAAGGTCAGGTAGAAAAACTGATCGCAAGAACAAACGTACGCATTAAGCACTCTTACGTAGCCGTCCCACGCGAAGTAGCTATTCGAAAGATTTGAAGTTCCCGCTCAGATTCTCTTCACGCGCACCACTCGGCTTCGATCTCGTTGACGTTCGCCTACGTTTCCACAGATGGCGACACGCTAACCGCGCTGCTCGCTCCGCCACAACGCGGTCGAGATATTCGCAACGGCGCTCGCGCCATCTACTGCCGGCAACCGATACTGCCGGCTCTTCGCGACATTCTCGGGAAACCAAGGCGGTTGGTTTGAAAATGGCGCATTCCTAAAAGGACTGCGCGAACTGCAACAATTTGCAGTACGTCTCTAGTGATTTACTTAAACGGCGTGCCACGTCCGTGGCATTGTGGTACACCAACTGTCACAGCCAACTCGCCTCGAATAAATTTCCCCGTGTCGTGTTGTATGTATTACGAACGAAACAACACGTGGGAGCCCAGCTTGTGACTTGAGATGCTCCACCAGCCCTAAATAAAAAAGAAATTTTGACTCCCCCTCCAGAAAAGGAATGGTGCAAGTTCTAAACATTCACCATCACCATCATCATAATTTTGTATAGTATATAGTGGTGGTAGTAGTGTAAGTCATAGCTATTGCTGTTGTAGTAGTAGTTCTAGTTAATAAATTATTATTATTATTATTATTATTATTATTATTATTATTATTATTATTATTATTATTATTATTATTATTATTATTATTATTATTATTATTATTCACATCTAGTAGTACATCGCAGGATAAAAGGCTCTATGGTCCAGATGACATCCCTTACGCAATACTAAAGGCTTATAGTAGTACATTTGCCTCAGTACTGACTACAATATTTAATAAATGTGTAAACGCTTCCACATTTCTCAGCATGTAGAAAACTGTAGGTGTTTTCATGTATTAAGCTCGGGCTGCCAAAATAATGTTTCAAAATGTCGCCCGATTGCCACATATCCGCGGGTGGGTATGTGCCATTCGTATAAGGGAATGTGCCACAGCTGATTGAAACTGGGCATCTAAGACGAGAACACACATGCAAAGAATTAATGTCAGGGTCCCAGCTGGAATCGAACCCAAGCATTCTGCGTGGCAATCAAGCATTCTACCGCAGAATTATGCCAGGCCTCGATACTGCTTTTGAAACAGACGCTAATGTTCGTGAAAGGTCAGTTGTGGTTGCAGAGCTGGCTATCTGATTTTGATTTTATAAGGCTAACATGTGTGCTTTTTTTGATACAGCCATCACGTCGGATTAACGTCAATTGTAGTTGGGCGCCATGCGCTGGAGTTGGTTTATGTGGCAGTGTCCAGGGCTACCACCCTCGTGAGCACCAAAGCTTCATATCAGCTTATCACTTCTGGTGTTGCTAATACTCATGTTCCTGTTTACATCGGGGCGCAAGGGCGAACAGGTTATATAAACACCTCGAACTGTTCAAAATATGTCTGTACTTGCAACATTTGCACACATATTTAGCTACATTTTATGACCTGTCGTTCAATAAAAAAAATGACAACACGGACACCTTCCCTCCACATGCTTCGCATAAGGTTGATTTCCTAGGCGCCTCTTCTTTTCTATCTCTTTCTGTTCTATTATCCTCCTCCCCCCCCCCCCCCCAAGTGTTGAGTAGCCAACCGAGCCAAGCTTGGTTAACCTCCCTGCCTTTCCTCTATATTTATCCCTCTCTCTCTCTCTCTCTCTCCAAGGCGCGTGGGATCTGTCGAGTTTTTCTCTTTCCTGTCTATTTTGCTTGATTGCCTGTTGATAACTTTGGCAATATTTTTTATTTATCTTCTTAGTCTCTGCGTGGTTTTCTACGAATGTTTTACTCGAAAGCTAGCCACCAATCGACTGACATATTCAAATAAAATGCCATGAAAAAAAAGATGCGCTCTTTAGCGCCCACAAATATTAGAATTGAAGAATAGGATAATAATAATTACGAGTTACTCACACGATCTCATGTTTGCCCGGACATGGAGGTTGTAGATAACCCAAGAAAGCCTTTTCTTGCTGTGTTATAAAATCCTGCCGTCTGCGAAGTATCGATAGTGAAAATATGCTTCTAGCGGTCTTAACTAAACACGCAGTATAGTAGTGATTGCTGGCATTTTATGTCACCGAACAACCACGTCATTATAAGGGGTGCCGCAGTGGATGGTTCTAAGAAATTCGACCACTCGGGGTTATTAAACGCGCGTCTGGATCTCTGAAGTGGACTATTGTTAGTTTAAAATTATAAATCATATAAATGTACGTTAATAATTTATTATCTATGAGGCTGCAATATTTCCATGGCCTCCGAGATGGCGGGCGCTTGGCGTGCAAACACGCCGCGCGTCCATGATCTCGGAGGCCATGGCCATGGTATGTCAGTGCCGCTTTCATGTACAAGATGACGCCAACACTTCTAAATTCATATTTTCCTCGTTTTTTAACGCTGAAATACATTAAATGTCCTCTGCACTAAAATGTCTGTAATATTGTGTATGTACTGAACTTTTAATAAAACGTGGCCCTTCAAAATGCTATGCGATAGCTGCACGCGGAAGTATAACTTGAACAAATAGCAATCTAAAAAAGGGTGTTCAGAACAAATTACGAATAATTTAGATACTCTGCGGTGAAACACTCCTAGAAGCTGTCCCTCTTGCCAACAACTAGAATTGAATGCCTTATAAGTAAGTCGCGTGTTCAGTACAAATAGAAGTGATTTAGTGCGCTATTAGCTGAACCATGGAAGAGTGGTAAGCTAATGCTCCTTAATGCCTATGGAGGACGCGCTTAGAAGAAAGGTAAACAATTTAGAGTAATCTATGTACTCTGCCATGGGAGGGCAGTTAGTCATTCTGGATACTAAGACGTTGGGAAGATGTCTATTACCAATGATAATTATTCAAGTGTTTAGACCAAAATATGAACAATTTAGAGTACCACATGTACTATAATATGGGAGAGCATTATGTGTTTAGAATAAACTGTTAACATTTTAGAATCCTTTACGCACTCTACCATAAACGAGCCATAAGCTACCCCGTTTATGCACGCGAGGAGCAGAGTGCTTAGAAAAAAAAGGCTGACAATTTAAAGCATTACGAATCCTACCGTGTGTTTGAACAAGTGTCCGAAGATTTCGAGTATGATATGCTATACGACAGCAGTTTACAATTTTTTTTTCCACAGCTTGAAGGAAAAACTTGAACCATCTCTCACTAAAGGAAATCATGTGTAGACGCAAAGAAGCGGGCTCTAACGCTTACACTTGACGCTGTTGCTCATCAAGCGAAAGCCAAGTAAAGACGCCTTTGGCTGTATTCTGAACACGCGATCCAGTGCCTGCATATGCCGGGTGGCCAATGAACGCTTGTGCAGCGCAAGCAGTTGATTTTGTACTAGCAGATGCGGCCTTCGTCGGCCATGAGAGGCGAGACAAGTGGATCGTAGCGAAGCTGTATTCCTGGGCCGGAACAAGACGCGAGAATGCGCAGTGCGGGTGTACAGAGGGAAAGCGTTACAGGCTGTTTAGAAAAAGTGGGTATCAATTTAGAGTACTAGGTACTATACTATGGGAGAGCATATAACCGTCCCGCGAGCCTCCCGCTTGATGAGGCCGGAACACAAACAAGTGCTAGTCAAAAAGTTGAAGAACCTCGGGTGGTCGAAATTTCCCGAGCCCTCCAGTGAAATGTTCGAAATCGATAGAACGATGATGATGGATTATATTCAAGTAAAGAGTTGTAAGAGTGATATTGCGGCATAAGCTTGCTTACGACAACGACCAATTGACCGTCAGAATACTTACAGTAAATCGAATGACTTCATTGGACGAGCTTACGGGTTTCTCGAAGAACCTGGAATCGCTGCGACAGCTCATGGAGCAGGTCTTTCTACGCACTTCTTTGTGCGTGTCCTCCAAGATCTGCTTCGGCAGTGCGACGAAACACTACCGACCGGGCGAGTCTCGAAACAATGAGCCAGTTGCCCCGCCGCGGTGGTCTAGTGGCTAAGGTACTCGGCTGCTGACCCGCAGGTCGCGCGTTCGAATCCCGGCTGGGGCGGCTGCATTTCCGATGGAGGCGGAAATGTTGTATGCCCGTGTGCTCAGATTTGGGTGCACGTTAAAGAACCCCAGGTGGTCGAAATTTCCGGAGCCCTCCACTACGGCATCTCTCAAAATCATATGGTGGTTTTGGAACGTCAAACCCAACATATCAATCAATCAACAATGAGCCAGTTCTCAATATTAAAACCTAAAAACTAAACGTGCCTGAATAGTGCATGTATTCGTATAATTGACCCGGCCAGACACATCTCTGTCGATTATGTTTACCTTTAAGGTTAACCCAAGAAATATATCAGAAAGAACAAGAGCCGACGATAGGCGTGCACCCTTACAAGACACCTAAGACGAGCAACAGGATTGCTTTCAATCTTGTCGCCTAGCGCTGTCATATACTGTTTCATTTTTTTACGCCCACTTTCCCACTCCCAAGTACAGGGCATGAAACCGGAGGCCTAGTCCGGTTCACACTAAAGTACCTCCTTTATCTCTCTCGATCCCCAGTTTTCTTATAATCCTGCATTTTACTACAAATACTGACGCTTTCAACACCTCGTGCAACGAAAACACTTTCGATTAGGCAAAAAAAAAAACATCCTAAGCAAGTGTGTGTAGCAGTCGGGACTGGTAGATTTAAAGGGAACTGTGGCAGAGCGCCAAGCCGAGATGCGAGCGAAAACAAAAACGTATATTGAAAGATAACGGAAAAAGAGGAAGGGTGAAAATAACGAGGTCAGCTTCGCTTAGATCCGGAAATTTCGTCACACGGAGCTCGCCGCCGTTCCTCTCTCCCCGAGCGAGATGGGCGGAAAATTCTCGCGGTTCCAAATATTGACCCCTCCTCCCCCCCCCCCCCCCCCTCGTTTGTTGACTCTCTGGAGAAGGGCTTAGCTCATCGCCGAGCGTGCGCGACCTGTCGACGAAGCTGGCTCCCTTTAACTATATATATACCGAGGTGAAGTGGTTTCCTGGGTTACTGACTCTACCGCCCTCCCTAACCTTGGCCTTTCTCTCTTCTACTTATTCTCTATATCGGCGTCAAAGTATCCATTGAATTACCTTGCACAGCCTTTCTTTCTTTTTTTATTGCTCAAATCACGGTAGTGTGTGGGATTGGAATTAGCTATTACTGCAAGTGTTCCGTGGTGTCAAAGAGGCTGGGACATTAGATGCATTTTAATTTCGATCTTGGCGAATCACAGATTATGCGGTTATGCCTTTAGATGTGTTGAAATATGGCAATGATATAAATATTGGATACAACGAACGAGGTGACATGCTTGCGTGCTTTACATAGCGGGTTCCGTCCGTCCGTCCATTCGAAATAAGCACCGTAAAATATGAATGTATAACTACCGTATACTTAAGGTGGTGTGGGGGCTAGGGTAGTGTGGAAACTAGGACAGAGTGGGTCTCGAAAAATAAATATTGTTCTTGCTAGTAGCACTGTGTGTGTTGTCTTCCTGTTTGCGACCTCATGTCAAATTTACACTGCAACCAATTCCTCGCGTATAACCACGCATTAATATATGACCTCGCGTTAGCCATGGATCTAATATCGCTGCTAGCCAGAAAAGACCAGTGTTTCCATACCTCGCAAATCATTAAGCTAGAAAAAAAATTCTGATGAGCGTGACAACCAGTTTACCAAAAATACAAATTAAAAGCTCTGTTATTCATCTCCCTCTCTTTATAAAAAATTCGCGACGAACATATTCAACCTAACTGCGGGTTCAAAAAGGAAAAAAAAACAGACGCTGAGCTACGTTTTCTCTTCATAGTAGCTAGTTCAGCATTGTCCCGATTGCGCAATGTATTTCGAGGTCGGAACACGACCTTCAACAGAGTCAATCGCGTTATACGAGGACACACATCCTCAAACAACCCACTCAGACAGGCGGTAGACGGGCGTTAAAACAGCCATGGAGAGGAAAGCCCCCTCCCCCTCGCGACGAACGATCAGCGCCAGAATGGGAAAAGAATCTCGGGATGGAGAAACACTCTAGTCAAATAGAGACGCCCAGAGGAGAAGGGACAATATCGAGAAAGAGGAGAAAATAAATAGAAGCCTAATAGAATAAGCGTAACGCGCGAGAGGAAGAAACACATACGGAGCGGCTATCAAAGAAAATAATAAGAGAGTGCTATAAGCCGAGAATAAACTCCTTGGTGAGATAACAAGAGAATGGGAGCAAAAGAGGGCACGCAGTAGTCGTTTCACGAAATTGCTTGCCTTTCTTTTTTTTTTCCTCCTCCCGAGTATGACATAAAAGAAGAGAGCGTATAGATATAAAAATAAAGAGAGAAAAGACACAAAACGCGCGAACGCGGAATATAGGAGCCATTTGGACGCTAGGAATCCTAATGCGGAGAGGGAGGAAGGGCTAGGGGGAAAAGAAAAAGGGATCACGATGTTTTCTTTAATGTTTATCTCGGTGATTTGATAGCATCATTTATTGCTTTTATTCCCTTTTGATGCTCGATTTAGCCTGCACACATCTCTCATTTCTTTTCATCCCGCTTTTTCTTGATACGGACGCGTTTAAACCCGTTTAGCCGGCAATTTGCTGTTATGCCTTGTGTAGCTCTCTCTCTCTCTCTCTTTCATTCTCTTTCAAGGCCACACTGCTGGGATGGCAATCAAGACGTTCATATTGAGACGCGTGAAAACATAGTTCTCTTTTTTTTTTCAGTATTGCGCGCCGAGTGTGATATAGCTCGCGTAAATCACGGGATAGATTTTTCGTTGTTGTTTCTGTACATGTTTTTGTTGTTGTTGTTGTTGCGGGCATTTTTGATTCGTTTATTTCTGGTGGGTGCGCCCCGGAACGTAATTTATTTTGTCGCTGAAAGCTGGATTTTTATTTCCAGATTATAAACAGCGTGATTGTGTGAATGTAAATAAGGAAGCTCGTAGTTACGATGAAAGAAAGGGGAGATCGAAGAAGGTATTGCGTAGTTGGTGTTCGTATAGGGGCTTCCAGTGCAGCATAAGTGATGTGGAGCAACTTTACCCTGTCAGGCAGGCATTGAGTAGAGATGTTTTGAATTCATTGTGAAAGAGGCCTCGCGCTTTTTTTTTCATTTTTATTTTTTTTGTGAGACGCATTGTTGGACGTGCCTGAAGACACGCGCAATGTTCAGCACGCAACACGCGTTCTGCTTAGACATTCGCTGCACCTACATCAAGAATTCAAGTTATTGTAAAAAGTTCAACACCTTTACAGAAACTCCATCGAATCATCACGCAATGGGATGACGTGGCAAATAGTGTACGATAAGAAAAATACGTGCGTAAGTTAGGTCGGTGCAGATTTACCGTAAAATATAAGGCCTCGTTAAAATTGGCTTTTACAAGAACACATTTGACGAAGGACATTTGACTCAGTGTTCGCTATCACTATAACCAATCCTCCCTAGCCATCCCTCAAGGGTCGATCTACCTGTATGAAATGCCACCCAAGAATCGCTATGTAAATCTAAAATTGTTGGACCCATAAGCTTCGCCTTTAAGAGTTGAACGCAATAGCGAAATCTGGCCCTTTGTGCGCCCTTCAACCACTAAGTGATACTTATTAATATGTTTTCTCACACACACACACACACACACACACACACACACACACACACACACACACACCACACACACACACACACACACACGCGCACACACACACACACACACGCGCACACACACACACACACACACACACACACACACACACACACACACACACACACACACACACACACACACACACACACACACACACACAGTAGATTGTACCACAGCGCGCGCACGAATAGTACATACCGCTTTTTCATCTAAAGCAAGAGTCGCATGGCCTCCAAGATACACGTCGCGCGCTCGCCATAAAGAGTCTCACAATGCCTCACAGATGGCAGCACTTTATCTAGCGTTTGCTGGTTGCTTGATCAACGCTTCTGGAAAGCCACGATATGTTAACCGCTAGATGGCCATAGTTGTCCATTTTTAGAACTGTTTGAAAGTTCCTGTGTGTTTTTAGCAGCGATGGCTGCACTGTCCCGGCCTCTTTTGACGTAGTTTGATGGCCTCCCAAATGCGCCTACAAATCGCCGAATGGGCTCGTTTTTGTCGTGACACCTGTCGAACAAAATGCGCTAAGAAAACTCCTTCCTTTACATAACTTTTATGAACAGTTTTTTTTTTCTTCGAAAGCAGCTGCAAGTGACATCGTGGCTTTGTGGTAGGACACTTGCTTGCCCCGCGAACGGCCTTGGTTTGATACTCAGTAGGACCGAAAATTTTATTATTCATTTTATTTGCTTCTTTCTCGATTTTTAGTTCACGGACGATATTTCGCTCACAACTAACGGTGCCGACGCCAACGGTGGAATTTCTGCGACACGACCTCTCTAACGCTAGCCCTGCCCGCCACGGTGGCACAGTAGTTACGATGATTCGCTATTCACCCTAACGCAGAGGGCTCGATTCCGACCGTGCCGATCGTATTTCGATCGGGGTGAAATGCTAGAAGCCCATGTAATGCGCAACGTCAGGGTGTGTTAAATAATAACAAATCATCAACGTTTCCAGAGCCTTACACTGCGATGTGCCTCGTGATCATGTCGTAGTTTTGGCTTATAAAACGCGAGATATTATTACAGTGCACTTTAAATGGAGGTCATCGTCTGATGTATCTGCCTATCACTTTTTTCAGAGGTCAGTCGGTTTACTCGCCAGCACGGCTTCAGCCGGAATATTCACAGCACTTCATCTTTGAAACGTTAAACGATTGTAAAGCGTTCAACGCCATTACACGAAAATATGAGCGTGAGTCCATGCATTAATTAAGACCAATCCAATAACGCGACATATAGCACACCAAATTTTCCATACTAGTTGAAAATCCCTGCGTTTCTCATTTCCATCGTCTCTCTGAGAAAGACTTGTGCAAAGTTCACGAACAGTTTCCCGAGCCTGTGTAACGTAGACGAACTAGGAATTCAATCCTCGCTCTTCTTCTTCGAAGGCTAGCTGTCTCTCTAGTAGCAAAGGAACGTGCAAAAACCTGTCATGCGATTCATGTATTCACGGAGGTTATGCATTACTGCAACTTATGTGCATCAAGTGAAGTTTCAATTAAAATATGTCTACAAACATGTTAAATATATCGCACTTCCGAGGCCAGCAAAAAGGCAATACGAATGACTGACAAAGTTCCCTGTATTACATTACTACACTTTTTACCTATTTTTTAGGAATGCTTGTGTCCTAAATTAGCACGAAGTAAAAAAAAGAACTTCAGTAGACACTGTTACACAAAACCGATTCACAGAGCTTCCCATCATTTGATATATTTGAAGCCTTTCTATATTTCTCTCAATTTCAAATCACGCTTCTTTTTAGGAATTTCGTCTGCAATTAAGCCGCATCAATCACGTGTGGCCGTCACTCCACCACGTTCTTCGTAACCACTAAAGACAAAAATAAAACGGCTGGGTAATAACAAAACAAATAACTTGAACCTCCCTGCATCGATAGCCAAGCATTCCGCAAAACTATTTTGCACTTTACATACCTTTCCTTTGTAATATAGTTCGTCTTGCGGTCTCATTGACGCTTCTGATTGGACAACACTTTGGACGTCGTCAGCGGCTATTCGCATCCTTTTATGCGCATTTGTTAGGTTACTGTCTTTGTTTCTCTTCCTAATCGCTGGCCTGGTTTCTCGGAACTCTATACTCCCCAGAGTTGTTTCACCGTTCAAACCCCGAGAAGACCTCCAGGGAAACAGGGCCGATGTCGGGATGGGTGGGCGGAGAAAAGCAGAAATAAATAAAGACAAAAAAGAACCATGACGACGTACGAGAGAAGTGAGGGGACGTAATTAAAGTTGTTTCAACAATAATTAAAGTAACAGCACCATTTCGCACTCTCTCTCACTCACCCGGATTGGGCAGCTTGCTTCGAACCTATCTCACGTGTTTTACTTTTTGTTGCCACTTTTTTTTTCACTTCCTGAGGGGTGGGTAGGAGAGAAGGAAGAAGAAGCGGAAGAGGACGGGGCTGCCCCTTGAAGCGCTAAAAAAAATTAACGGTTGCCTCACTATCGTTGTGACAGCGTCGGCTAAAACTAAGCCGCTAAAGCGAGAGGAGAACAATGCTAGCGTGCAACCGCTGGAGCTTCACGAAAAAAAAAAAGAGTCGAAGAAAAACTTTTGAATGACGACAATCGACTAAGCCGTAAAAACAAACGCGCAGCGGGAATGTAGAGACGAACAGAATTCAAAGAAGTAATTAATGACGTGACATACAGCGCACATAGATGCAAAGAACCAGGGGCCAAAAGAAAAAAAAAAGCGAGCACGAACAAAATACAGAAAAGCTACGCGATTATAACAAACACGCAATCCAGCACCCTTACGCTTAGGACCCGTGCCATTTGTACACCACGTTTTTCTATGTTGTTACCCTAAACATCGTCTTTGTTTTATTGTTGCTTTGTTTTTCTTACATTTTGATCTGAACGCCATTTGTGCGCCTAGTTCATCACGTCGTGTACTGAGGGGCCTGTAAAGTAGTAGATAAAACTCCCACTTTAAAATATCAACGCCGAACGCTGTTGAAACAAAGTATATTATAAATAAAAGTATTCCAGGCTGAGCGGTTGAACGCCACCAAAACAACAATTACCAAAGCTCCATACGAAACAACGTCCATCGTACACACACAAAAGGCTTCTACAAAAAAAGTAACTGTCAAAATTTGAAGCACCCCCATCCGCAGATTCTTTAGCGCTGAAACAGCGGGAGACGCAATCCCACGCATTGTTTCTTCTTGACTGCTCATTTAAGCAAGTTCTCGCTTCACAGGAGGCGTGCCGAAAAAACGGGCGCGTCCCGTTTTCCGAGCCGCTTATTTTATTTTTTTCCTTTCTTTTTTTCTCGCACTCAGACAGTTACGCCCACCTACGCTACTTCCACTGCGAATTCGTTTGTTACGTTGTTACGTTTATTATTCTGTTTTACTTCCTAACAATTTTTCGAAGTGACGGCATCACCTCCATACTCGTCTCTCCAATCCCCACCCCATTTTTGCTTTTTGTGTATTGAAACTTCTTTTGCACTTTATTCCTGACCGTTCTTTATTAATACTTTCTATGCATGGCTGTTTTTTTTTAGGAACTACGTGCGATGACACCCCCAGCGACAGTTCTTATTTGTTTTCGGGACTCAATCGCTGTAAATGCCTTAGCCGGTGCAAGTGGCGCTTTGTTTCGCCTTGCTTTTGTTTAACTCGTACCGTGAGTGGAAATTCGCAATGAAAATAATTGAAGGACGACGGTGACTCAAGTTTACAGCTATGTTTTAAGCGATTAGAAACGCAATAGGACAGAGGTGGTGAGGTAGAATTACAACCTGCAATCAACACGGCATGCGCACGAAATAACATGATAGTGTAGAGAACAATATATAGATAATGGGGATAATGATCTTGAAAACTGGAGGCATTTGTGACGAATATGACAGTGATAGCACTGGTTGCCATCGAACGGAATCACTTGCTCTCGTAAAGAGTGCTTTACGCATTGTTTTCCTGCATCAGCTGCTGCATACATACAGATGCGAGGGAATAGAGATGCTCGCCCCGTCTTTAATGAGTGTTTTGGTTCCTTCAAAGCGTGCTTCACGCATTGCTTTACTGCATTAGGTGCTGCATTTATATTAAGGCGAGGGAGTTGGGATGCACGCCCCGTCTTCAATGAGCGTTTTGGTTCCTTTAAAGCGTGCTTCACACATTGCTTTGCTGCAACGGGTGCTGCGAACTTACAAAAGTAAAAAAAAATGTTTTGGCGAGGTTGTTGGCTATTGCAGAGCATGCTTAACGCATTACTTCACTGCACTACGTGCTGCTCACGCACAAATACGGTCAGAAGAATAGTCCCAACAGAATACCTAAGAATAATTTTCAAGTATTTTAGTGAGGTCCGGCACTTAGGTTAAAAAGGAACGTAAACCACGAATAATGAGCTGTGCCTAATACTTTCAGTATCGTGTACGTCGGTGCTCGTGGAAAGCACTAAGTATTCATATTACTACAACATAATCGAAAGTTGGGCTAGTTTGCCTGCACACGCATGCGTTGTTTTTTGATTGCCTGTTTATATATTCTTCCCTTTCTAATAAACAGTTTAGTTGCGCGAAAGCGCTTGTCCTCTCTTTCTGTTTATTCGTGCGCTAGAACTGAGAGTTATACCATTCATATCACTGCCCACGCTTTTTCAAATGAATAAGTATGAAGTTCCTTACCAATGATAGAAATCAGGGCACCCAAATGATGCATTTTCAGAAATGTTATAGAACTTTGAGATCTTATAGATTCGGGTGAGCGAGAACATAAGTACGTTTCAAATGCGTCGAACACAAATTATTATTACTCCAAAACTTATTACAAGACCTTCCACTTCGTAATAAAAGAAGCGTAAAATGAGTTACTTGCTCTCTATTGATTCATAACCAGAATTAAGCCCCCAACCCACTTTTTTTCTTTTCCCTGTCATTTTCAATACTATAAAAAAACAGCTAATGTTCTGTTCCCCGTGCTTAACGGATTGATTTCCTGTATCTTCAGATGCTGGTCATCCACTGTGATCACTGCCCCACATGTAAATGTAACATCGCGACACACAAATGATAGTTGAAAGATCAAGTCATGAATTTCTATGTTCTTTTTTTTAAAGCAACCCCGTCTTTATTCTGTTGGTTACCCGTCTACAAACTTCCCTAGAAAACATAACCACACTGTACCTAAAAGTATAGTATCTTTAAGCTAATGTGGAGAGATGCGATTTCATTGCAGAGAAAGTGAATAACATAGTCGCATTGTTGTTTGTAGTGTGAAGGGACCTTTCGATGTGTTGGCGGTCACTCTTTAGGCACGCTATGTATAGTTATATGATAACGTTCATGAATATTCGACTACAACAACCGTAGTCCTGTCTAGATAATTTACGCTCGTTCAACGAATTGAGTATTCGAAGTTATGTACTACGTAATTCCACCCAAAAATGTGGCACAAAGATGCTTATCTTAACCTAAAAAAAGAGAAACACAAAAAAACACGGGCGTCGTATGAAATTAGGCGTGTTCCCAATTATTCCCGTCCAGGTGAGCTGCGTGAGATGCGCAGAGTCAACGTCAGGTGCAAATCAGTTATGCAGCCTCTCAGTTGAAGTGGCTCAAATATAGCTGGTATGTGTACGACGTGCCTGACATTTTTACTTAGAAATCTTTCTCTTTGTTATTGTTTGAATTAGTCATACATTTCTTTCTCATTTAACCTGCTTACATGTGAAAAAGTATTTAATATGATATTGGATACTGCAAGGTCTTTGTTCTTGTTTTTTGTAACTTTAGTGTCTGATACAATTCGGAAATTTCACTGGTCGCACAATTATAGGTGCTGTCTAGGCTTGTGCGAATATTCCAGCACTTCGAATATTCGCACAGGCCTTCAAAACTGAACGTATTGAGAATCTCAACGAATACAATAGCTCTCCGAATATTCGCACAAGCCTTCGATTTCAAATATTGGAAATCTCAAAGTATTTGAAATGTACGAAAATGTATATATTAGTCCGCATGTAAGCCTTTTTGAAGGTTGCTTCCCTGCGGTTAAAAAGGGCTGCGCAATGATTACATCTATTAAAAAAAAATCCTCACTGCCGCGAAGCCCCGCTTGAAAGTTAAAGAAAAATGTGACCCTCATACTCAAAAGCTTCTTATGCCGACTTATATGCACTAAGTGCAGTAAAATTGAAAATGTAAAATACTATATAAGTGCAGGTTAGTAGGGTCTTGACAAACATTCTCTTTTTTTCTTTTTAGTTTGTGACATATACTGTTTGAATTCAATAAAAAGTTATTCGAACCAAATGGCAATTTGCTTTGAACCTAAAATTTATTATTCGCACAATCTTAGTGTTGTCATTTAGCGCTCCATGATGACTGTTTTTGAGCGTGTGGTTATCTGCTGTATGAGGCAGCCACATTTTTAACCCAATACTGCCATCTGATTCGCGAAAGCATTTCACCCTATATATCGTAAGGTGTTCATAAAAATACCTCAATATGTATAAGACCTTTTGTTTATTATGTATAAGACCATATGTTTATTTTCTTCTGTTCACACAAACACTAACCGAGAAAGAGATCAATATTTAGCTCTCCTTGTTCCCCCACCCCACGCGTACAAAAAAAAGCTGATTTCCGGGGAAGCGTCTCTTTCCTTCTCAGCCCTTTCCTATCTCCTTCGGCGTATTCAGCGCATTCCTTCACTTTTGGGTGCACTACCACTTTTTCTAGGTCTGTTGAGCAAGTCAAGATTGTAAGTACGCCCTTCTCCCTTTCAGTCTCCCCCCTTTTTCCGCAAGAGAACGCCAGAACGAACGAACGAAGATGCTGTTAGGAATGCAAAGATGGTGAGGGATAAACTATTCAGCCCCGCTTCACCCGTACCTCCAAGTTGGAGAAAACCCGCTCCCTTCGTCCGCCTCTTTCGCTGAACTTCGGTTTCTTCGCGGAGGTGGCTAAGGTCAACCCTAGCCTGCCGCCGCCAGCTAGCCTCTCGTGGCTGTCTTCAGACGGGCTAAGTTGTACTCGTCGGAAGCCCGGCTGACTCGTTCGTTCGCTCGCTTTCCTCTCCGTGACGCGCGCCTTGGCTGCGCGCGTGTGTTGTAATCGGCCTGGTCTCTCTTCCGACGCCCGAAAAGGCACAGGGCACGCCAGCAAAGACGAAGGGAAGCGGTGGCGGCAACGACGGTGCGCAAGTTCTCGTCGGTAGCCAGCCGCCGTTGCTATGGCGACACCGTCCGTCTACGGCCACGGCTAGCCAGAAAAGAGACACCCCCCCCCCCCCCCTCCGTCCGAGCGAAGCACGGGCGACGTGCCCAGCGGGAGAAGGGGTGCGACAAAAACGGGTAGGGTGGGTGGGTGGCCCCAGAGACTGGTGGTTACGTCGGCTAGTTCGCCTAACAGAATGTCTAGCTCGCTCGCCGTCGTTCGCTTGGCGTACACGCATGCAAAAGCGACGCGACGACGCACTTTTTGGGGGGGTTGAGAGAGAAAGAGAGAGAGAACAAAGGAGGGACGACACGGCAAAGTGGACGAAAGCCAAGACGGCAGCGGCGCGTGTTGTAACGCGGAAAGCAATTTCGCTTCTGCAGCCGCTGCCTAGTGTCTTCGCAAACCCGGGCTGTAATGCGATGTAGGTTGCGACAAGTGACGGAACAAAAACTAAGAAGAAATGTAAATGGTGTTATGGTGTTGCTTACTAGCGTTTAACGTTACGATAGAAGCTCGGATTATTTATGTTAACGTCATTCAACTGTAGAGCGACTTCGTTAAAGCCGAGAGACTTCAACCTGTGTCGCGCTGGAGCCGCTAAACCGGCGCACCCCATTTCGCGCAGTTCTCAGCTTGGGCGATTCAGTGGCGTTAACCTAGAGTTTGAGCTGAGTTGCAACATAGGATTATGAGAGTACTTTGAGTCAGCATCAGAAAACACACACTGACTATAACAAACAAATGATACTAATATAGAAAAAAAAAGAAATATTGACGTTAATACGAACTATGGAACATTTTAGACGTTTAGTATTTCTGAAGTAGTTGTATGGCAAACCAGCCTGAAGTCTTAAAGTTGCAATGAATGCGGCAAACTAGGCCGCATTCAAACAAATATTAATAAATCTTTCGTTTGAAGTCGGCAGTTGGACGGGAACCTGCTTGGTCGAGAAAAGGCATGGGGACAATTCAATCAATCACAAACCACCAATAAAAGCAACACAAAAGAAAGACAAAAGCAAAAGGATTTGGCTCGTGCACGGAACCCTTGTTCATAAATTAACATGAATCCAATGAATATGACTGAAAATGAATGCCTTGAACGAAATGAATAAGCGTTGCTTTTATTCGAGGTTGTTGTTTATCTTGTTTCAATCACTCGTTTACTGACATTACTGCATGTTTTGTTTTTTATTAAAGGATAATAAACGAAAGAGTTGTTGTCACCGTTAATTGGCGAAGGCTACCCCTTTACACTTCATAGTTACAAAAAAAACTTGAAAAAAAAACTAAATGGCATGTATACATATATACATTCCTACATTGCTGACTCCAAAAGTTCTCACTTGGGCAGAACAAATACATAGTCACCACGCCCACTTTCTACCCAGTTCGCTCAGTACTTGTCAAAAAGATTTGTCTTTCGAAAAAAAAACGTTGCAGCACCTTCATTGCTTTGCAATTGATACTGGACGACCATTTGCCTAATATTTTTTCCAACTTCAACGGTCGCTCGGAATTAGTGTTTGTTGCGTTTATTCGAGAAGTTTCGCTATGAAAACGCTGATTGATTTTTCCAGATATACTCTTTGAAAAGAATAATAGCTACAATATAATATTAAACTTCAAACGAAAAAAATCTGAAACTATGGATTTCAGCAACATGCTAAATACCTCCAAAGAAACAAACGCTCACGCGAAATCGCATTACACATTACTGATAACTTTCCTCGGCGACTGTTTAGAGTGATTAGACACGGATCATTTTTAGATTAGCTCTGCACTCCCGTGTGCACGACATTGTAATGTACTCGCGAACAAGGTTACAACTACAGGGACGTCTCTAAAGAACGAACGGCAAAACGAAAAAGCGTTAAATTTATTTCTTGCCATCAATAATAGGACGCGATGCAAGTGGCCGAGATGTGGTGGCTTATGAAGAGAGAAAGATGTAGATACTAATCGACAGTCTTTCGGGACAAGAGCAACGTAGCTTTTCTTGTGTTGCTCTCACGCGTTTACATGTCGTTAGTTCCCAACCCGGACACTCGAGTTGAGGGGCAGAACACGACAGTAGTCTAGACTTGCTTCTTTTCATGGCCGAAATGGCTTCTACGGTTTTGCTCCTACGCTTTCCTTATTTAGGCTTCCTCCGGTCCGCTCGTTTGAATGCGCTTTTGAAAAGCTCCGTGAAACCCCAGAAGCTCTGAGCGAGGCCCCCGTATACGACTCCCAAGAACAAAAATGAAGAAGCAAATAAACCAAGAAGGTAAAGAGGCACAACGAAGGAAATTGAGAAAGCGTAAGACAGCTCCGGCGTACCTTGCCCCTGCGTACGCGTTTAACTCGAGGAAAGCTTTCTGCCGTCACCGTCGAACTTCTCTTTTCCGTCAGAGCCCGTATTGTCGGGGCGAAAAATTCTAGAGAAAAAAAAAAGAAAAGTAAGGCTGCTACTTCTTTCGTCTCTTTGTTCTCTAAGCCGCCTTCCTTTTTGTGTATTATTTCCCTTTTGTTTGGTTGTCGAGCATCCGTAGTCCTCTGGTCTCCTCATCTTCCGCCCGCTGGGTCGAAAACTTTCCCGTTAGTTCAAAAACTTCTCTATTTTTCTGTTCTTTTTTGTTTCTGCTTTCGCCAATCCTTCGTTGGTGAATCGAGCTGCGGGTAAGAAACGCGACAGGTTAAAAAAAAGGTAAATAAAAATGGCGGCCACCGACGCAAAGGTGCAAGCAGTGACAGCGGCGGTGATGGCGCTGCTTAGCGCCGCTGCTGCCATTCGCTGTATAATACGCGGCAACGTTCGACGTCGATTGCGCCAAGAGAGGCAGACGACAGCGAGCAGACGACGTGCATCGGCGACGTGCAGCTAGGATATGACCTCCTTCTCACGTGACGTCGAGAGCATCTCGCGGGCACTTTGCGTCACGTCAGCGCGTACGATGCTAGCGCGCACGCGCCTGAACACGCGCACACACGCATGTACAAGCGCAAGCCAGAAAGTGTAACGTTTGGCCGGGTTGGTTTATACCTGCGATGAAACAGGACGCAGCAAGGGACGCAGCAAGCGAGAATAAGCGAAAAACAAACAAACAAACCTCGTGCATGTACGCATGCACAGGTTCGCGTGTGCGAGCTAGAAGGGGCCATCTTGATGGGAAGGTCGAGGGAGGCATGAGCACGCTGTTTGGGGAGAACGTGTTAGCAGGTTGCTACAAAAACAAAAAAAAAGAAAGAACCCAAACGCACACGCGCAAGCATCCCCGGATCCATCGCGCCCCCTCTTGCCTCTGCACTACTTGGTGCCCCAGCTACTGGCACGTACATGTTTCTTACCTTTAACATCGACCTTACTTGTGCGTACTTTACGCGCGTGTCGCGTGTGTTTGCCGCAAGGCCTGACGCAGTGGCGCTACACGCCGGATTCGCCGACGACGCTGCTGCCTCTGGCGTCGCTGATGCAATCGCGGCAGCCCGACTCCCCCCCCCCCCCCCAACTTTCTTTCTGTTTTTTTTTCCTTTCTCATCCTCACTTTTTCTGTTTTCGGTTCCCCGCTAGTTCTCTTTATTGCATCGCTTGCTCCAGCTTGAACCTGATTCCTCTTTCTCCCGTTCCTCCCCCGACACACGCGAGCCTTTTCGCTTCTGGTTACTCATTGCGTTTCTTTTTTTTCTTTTCTCCTTCTTTTTTCACGTTGAGTTAGAAGTGCTAGCGAGCTCGTTAGGCTTGATGAGAAAAGCAGCAACAGCGGCGGCGTCCTCTGGAGCTAAGCACACGGGGCGGCGACTAATAAAAGCAATGAGAAAGAAAATAAAGCCCGTAAAAGGTCACGACGGGGCAAAAAGGAAAAAGCAGCCGAGAGAGGTTGCACGGGGGGAGGAGGGAGGATGGTACATTCATCGGCTCGTATAGGGTTTGGTTGGCTGTCGGAGAGGCAGAAGCTTTGGGGAGGGGGGGGGGGGTCGCTGGGCTAGCGCCACGCCGGAGCGACGAGCGGCAAACATGAATAAACAAGGCCTCGGCAAGCTCGAGGGCCACGCCAGCGGAGAAGGCAATGTCTCCGCGCGAACACTGTATAGCGGGGCCGCCAAGCGAACGAGCCGTGGGGGTCTTCTAAAGCTGGCGTATACACGCACGCCGCTGCAAGAAACAACGAAGTCAAATGTGCGCGCGACGAGGTTTAGAGGAAAGCTGGGGAGAAAAACGGCAACAGAGCGCGGACGAGAGAGAAAAAGAGCAAAATGGAGCGAAAAAGAAGTAAGAGACCAATCGGAAAGAGAAAAACAAGCGCATGCCAAGTCTTCGTGAGACCTTCTGCTCCTCTGCCTCTCTGCTTCTTCGGCAACTTTATTGGCTGAAGAGGGAAGGAACGACTAAGTTAGGGCACTCGAACGAGTTCACTCCTCTCGATCTTGTATAGAAGAAAGCACGGTTTAAGGAGAAGCGTGGAAAACCAACCAGAGGATAGAGCGGTAGAAGAGCTTCTGTACTCGTTGAAAAAAGCAAGATTGGCTGCGCGGAAGCAGTCAGGCGGTGGATTCTGAGAGAGGTTTTATTGTCTGCGTGCTGCTTGTTTAGCAGATGCATGCCACCCGCTGCTGATGCCGGTGGTGGTGGTGGTGGTGAAAAACATTTATTTACAAAAGAGAGGTGTAGGACCTCTGTAGAGGCCCCTACAGACTAGGTGGAGTCTCTATTCCGGGACCCCATTGGTTAAAGCCGCCGTCTTGGCTCTCTGGACGGCGTTGTGTATTGCCACTTCATCGGCCCCAGACTCATCGACTTCACCGCTGCTTGTAAAACGCTACACAGTGCATGCGCTTCATTCATCTCCCCCACCCCCACCCCCCATCCCCCCGCTCCTGTTTCCTAAGGCTCTTAGTTCACGCCACTCTTGCCTATTTGACTCGTGAGAACTTACCTCTCTCCTGCTGCTCGACGCTTCTTAATCATCTGACCAGGCCCCATCCTTCTACCAAAACGCACAGGAAACGCCATACACATGGGTCATTCCTTTTCTTCCTTTCCTATACGGTGGTAAACGCGTTTGCGTTCCCATTACGCCGTGTGTTCTTTGTGGACCCTAGATTGAGCGAACCTGCGTACCACAAGGAAGACTTCCAGAACATTGCGAACGAAAGAGTGAAGTTACGCATCGAAACAGCAGTGGCTTTGACAATGCCTTGCATTGCAGTTCTAGTCAGGGGTATAACATGTCATTGCTCAACGATGTCATTGCTCAACGTTGCGTTTGCTGTAAGGTTTCGTGCTCCCCTACACCACAGGGAAATCACGCCTGCACAGGAACACATTCGATAACTTTCTAGTGCCTTTGCTTTTCTTGCGCTTGGCGCCAACTATACACTCGCTCAACGACAACGCTGGCGATCGCTGGGACAGAAAGTAGAAACTTCGTACGTAGTCGCTCATCGCGTGCTTAGCATCCATTATTATGCCAGCCCCTATCATAGCGGCCGGAACCATGCTTTACAAGGCCTGACTGCTGTTAAAGTAATGCCGCAACACTAGTCAACATAAGTGGTTTCTTTTATTTGTTGACACAATTCGAGAGGGCATGCAACAGGGTGCTAAAACAACAGCTCCTCGATACCTCTGCCTTTCCTTTCGTGTTTGTTTCTCTGTCTATTCCATTGATTCGCGAGGGCTAACTCGCGGGTCTTCTTGCGAAATCGCGGGTCGATCCGCGCGCGACGGCCGAACCCGCGTTTCTGTAACTCTCTTCTTCGGCCTTGGAAGGGAAACAAAACAACCGACTCGGCTCGGCTCGATTGACGCTGCCCCGCAACAGCCGGGGTGGCTGCGATGGTAGCGAGGCTGGCGGCGAAACCTCGGCAGAGAAGGAGGGGCGCGCCTCCGTCCACCACGCCATAGCGTTGCTTTGCGGCCCCCGTCGGCGCGAGCGTCCGTCGGGTCGTTACTCGTCTAAAATTAGAGGAGAGAGCTTGCTGCCCTGCATGCCCGCCGCTGCGGAGAAGACTGCCGGTCTCCTGCGGACGACGACGCTGGAAAACAAACGGAAGGCTCAAAGCGAGCGAGGGCAAGGGTGAATGAGAGCTCCTGGCGTTACAGGCTTCCACGTCGACGGCGTCGTTGCGCCGCTACCAACGCAGCTGTGTGCTTGTGTGCGTGCGGTCAGTGTGTGTATGAGTGTGCGTGTGTGTTTACGGACGTGTGCGCACGCGTGTGTTTTTTGAGTGCGTGTGTGTAGGTGCATGTGTCTCTTTGGGTGTAGAGGTGCGTTCGGGAGTGCGCCCGGGTGTGTATATGTGTAAGGAGGCCGAAGAGTACTAGGGCCTGTTACGTATTCGGCGGCTGGACGACAGCCGGCCCAGGAAAGAGACGACTCAAGCAGTGCCAGGAAGACAATCCCAGTTTATTCACCTTGCGGCGCGTTTTTAAGCGCTACGCAGCCAATCGCAGGTTGGCATGAAAGAAAAGAAAACAGCAAGATAACAGCAATCGGGCAATGTTATCAGAAAGCCCCGACGTAGAAAGAGGGCGAGCACTGCAAACGTTACAACTCGGCCAAAGCTACCCCTAGCGGAAGGCGTTCAAGAGGATGACGCTTCATGAACGGCTGGAGGTGGTAACAGGTAGCCAACACGTGGGCAGGTCTCCAAGCACAGCACTGACACGTTTCGCACGGTCATGTTGTCTTTGTGCACAGCGTGGGCGAAGACCCTGAGGTGCATGGTGGCACTGGTCGTTGAAGTAGCCACCGCAGAAGGAAATGGAAATGGCATTGCGCGTCGTCTGGCTGGAACACGCCCGCGAAGGTTGGCATTAAAGGCCAAGAGGAGGCAATGTCGAGAACAGGCAATGTTCAGAACGGGCACCACTCGCCGAGTGTCGATTGGCTGCAGCTCGGGAGTTGGCTGCAGGCGCCTGGAGCAGGGTTGATTTCGCCATCTGGTACGACAGGATCTGAAATGGCTGAGTGGACGAGCGGTAGAAACGCAGAAACCACGTCAAAAGCAACCTGGCGCCCAAGCTTAGAAAAGCCCGACAGTTGATTTCACTGGGAGCAGATAACGTGAAAGCCGAACACGATAGGGAGAAAAAAAAAATATATATACTTGCGCCAAGTTGCATGCACACAAAAGAAACAAGGAACACTTAATAGGTTCGGCTAAGGCAGTCCGCATTAGCATGGTGTTTGCCTTTCTTGTGCCGCACTGAGAAATCAAATTGCTGAAGTGCTAGACTCCAACGCATCAAGCGGCTGTTTTTGTTCGACATTTGATTTAACCACACTAAAGGTGAGTGATCAGTTTCAAAAACAAATGAGGAGCCTTTAAGGTAACACGACAGCTTTTCGAGAGCCCAGACCAAGCAAGCACATTCTTTTTCAGTTGTACTGTAGGCTTGCTCGCGTGATGTTAGTTTTCGACTGGCGTAGACAAGAGGATGTTCCTCGCCCTTTTTGTTCACTTGACTTAGAACAACGCCCATTCCGCGGTCACTGGCGTCACACTGAACTAAGAAGGGGAGAGAGTAATCTGGTGCCGCGAGGACCGGTTTGCTGACAAGAATCTTTTTGATCTCAGCAAAAGCATCTTTACGAGCCTTATTCCAACTTACAATAGTTGGCTCAGTTTTGCGCAGTGCGTCTGTGAGAGGACTAGCGATATTTGCGAAGTTGGGAATGTAGCTTCTGTAGTAGTCGGCTAAACCCAAAAAGGAACGCAAGTTAGTCTTTGTTTTCGGCAAAGGAAAGCTAGTGATTGCTTCAACTTTTACTTCGGAAGGACGTCGCTTCCCTTGGCCAACAACATGCCCCAAGTAGTGGACTTCAGAGCTCGCAAGACGACATTTGGCGAGTTTGAGAGTCAAGCCTGCCTCGTGTATTCGAAGGAATACCTGCTGCAGATGTTCCAAATGCTGTTGCCAGGTGCTCGAAAAAACAGCTATGTCGTCAAGGTACGGAACAGCGAACGACTCGGCTCCTTTGAGCACTTCATGCATTAACCTTGAAAATGCGAAGGGTGCATTCTTGAGGCCAAAAGTGAGCACAAGAGGGCGATATGTGCCTGTCGGTGTCATGAAAGTGGCGAGTTTACTGGCGTTTTCCGTTAGTGGCACTTGCCAGAAACCGCGTACCAAATCTAACGTAGAAACGTACCGTGCCGCGGACACTTTCTCGATCAAGCCCTCAACGTTTGGAATGGGAAACATCTTTGTTTTTGTTATCGCATTCAATTTTCGATAATCGATGCAGGGTCGCGGTTCCTTGCCTGGACTTTCTACAATAAACATAGGTGACACATACTCGCTTTCTCCTGGCACGATTAGACCCAGTGTCAACATGTTTTGAACACAATCGTTCAGGATCTTCTCGTGACGGGGGGAAAATCTGTG
Source organism: Rhipicephalus annulatus (assembly GCA_013436015.1). Classification (NCBI taxonomy): domain Eukaryota; kingdom Metazoa; phylum Arthropoda; class Arachnida; order Ixodida; family Ixodidae; genus Rhipicephalus; species Rhipicephalus annulatus. Next base: position 87,619 of record WOVY01001046.1, on the reverse strand, counting down.
CATCCTGGTTCGGAAAGGTTGGTTGGATGTTAACTCAATGTCGTGCTCCACGAGATTTGTCCTGCCGGGAGTGGGACTAAACAAGTCTCTGAAGTTGCGCACAAGCAGTTCTAACTCCTTTCTTTGCTTGTCAGTTAGAGAAGCTTGTTTAGTGACAGATTGGACTATCTCTTCTGTTGATGGGGAAGAGCAGGGCCTTGGCACTTGGGGTAGAGGAACGTTGATCTCTTCAGGCTCGTTAAGGACAATGCTCAACGTCTCACTGCGTTCGATAAAAGGCTTCATTAGATTGCAGTGATATATCGTCACATCATTGCGTTTACCGGGCGTCGTTACCAAGTAATTGGTATCGGAGAGCTTTTGTTTAATCGTGACCGGCCCATCCCATGCTACTTCCAGTTTATTTGCCTTTGACGACCGCAGAATCGGCACTTTATCGCCTTCCTTGAAGGTTCGTGTGCGTGCGGATCTGTCGTAGTACACCTTTGAGCGTTGCTGCGCTTCTGCCATGTTTATCTGCGCCAGTTCTTGCGATTCACGTAGGCGCTTCAACAAGGTCAGCACGTACTCGACAACTGATTTGTCTACGAACTTGTCTTCCCACTTTTCTTTCAACAACGTTAGCGGGGAGCGAAGCGCTCGACCGTAAACAAGTTCCGCCGGCGTGAACCCAGTCGCTTCGTGAGTGACGGAGCGCAGAGCAAAGAGCATCGCGGGAACAGCTTCGTCCCAGTCGGCGCCTTTCTCGAAACAGAGTGCACGCAGAATGCGCTTCATTACAGAGTGAAGCTTCTCGACTGAATTACTTTGCGGATGGTAGACTGAGCTGTGGTGAACGGATATGCCGCATTTCTTCAAGAACGTCGTGGTGAGCGCGCTTGTGAACACAGAACCTTGGTCGCATTGGATTTCACTAGGAAATCCAATTCTTGCAAAGACGCCGAGTAGCGCGTTTACAACTGCAGTGGAGCTTAATTCGGGTAACACCACTGCTTCCGGGAACTTCGTAGCAGGGCAAATGAGTGTTAGCAAGTATTTGTTGCCCGCCGCTGTTACTGGTAATGGACCTACAATGTCGACAACTAATCTGCGAAAGGGTTCGCCAATCAAAGGCACTTGGACCAAAGGTGCTTTGAGTTTTTCGTTTGGCCGCCCCGTCCTTTGGCAAACGTTGCAGGAACGTACCCAGTTCTCCGATTCTTTGAAGCACATCGGCCAGTAGTAGTCGTTCAATAACCTGCTCTTGGTCTTGTTGATACCTAAATGGCCAGCCCAGCTATCGCTGTGAACCAAACCCAAAAGTGCGACTCGATACTTTTTGGGAACGACAAGCTGTTCAAAGGTTCTGCCTTTCTTGTTTTTGAATGTTCTGTACAAAATGCCTTCTTTGACTATGAACGATACGGCTCCTTTTTGTTTCCGTTTTGATTTTTCCCAGCACGTCTTCAGCGACTCGTCGTTTGCCTGCTCCATTTTGAGAGCGCTTTTGTCTAACTTTGCTAGAAGCTGAAAATTTTCACTGACTGGGTTTATCGCTTCACCTGAGAGCGCATTACCGACGGGAGTGCTGCTATCAATGGCTGGCGCGACACAATTGGCGTCGACAGGAACAGTTTCGCTTGGTGCAGTAGCTTGTGTCGGTTCACTCTGGTCTGTAATTTCCGTGTTACGGGTAGCGCTGGTAGCTTGAGCTCTTGTTTGGGACCTCGTGACGACCATTACAGGGTTAGCATTAAGTTCCAGTCCTGCATTTTGGAAGTCCCTCATTGATCGGTTAGAAAAAATGTAGGGAATTTTCTGAGGAAGTTTATCGGAAACCGCAGCATCAGTTTCGAATGTGCCGAAGGCGCCCTTCATTTCGACTCTGGCTACCGGCAAACACTTCATGTCTGGCTCTAGTGCCTGGCGTACCCATACACATGAACCTGTTAAGTTCTCGGGCTTAACAAATGACGGGTGGACGATATCAAATGTTGCTCCTGTGTCGCGCAGAACGTTGCAACTGATGCCGTTCACCTTCATGTCATATGTGTAGGGCAAGAGTAAATCGCTCTCTTCGGTTAGCAAATTGACGGAAACTGCTGGCTGTCGGCAACCGACTGCGATGTGACCCGGTTGTTGGCATTTATAGCAGACCAGCGGTTGTTTTTCTTCGAACTTGGAACTTTTCGGTTCACTCGCGTTGGCTATATGCCCTTGGGCTGGAACACTGTCGCCTGGTTTCCCTTGGTTAGTTTCTTTCGTTCCTTTCTGAAATTTCTTGAACGCTCCTGACGGCTTCTTTCTTTGTTCTTCTGAACTTTCCATTCTACGGGAACGGTACTCGTCCGCCAAGCTGGCTGCCGTTTGCAAAGTCTCTACGTTTGGCTTGTCCTGAATCCACAGCCGCATTTGGTCCGGAATGGACGCATAAAACTGCTCGAGCGCAAACAGTTCAATCAGACGTTGCTTGTCCTCGTATGCGTTGGCACTCTTAAGCCATTCCTCTAACAAGCTCATGGATTTGTAGGCGAATTCTGAAAATGACTCCCCTTGGCCACGCCTCGTGTTACGGAACTTCATCCTCAAGGCTTCTGTTGACAAGCTGTACCTTCGCCTTAAATGAAGTTTCACTTTTTCGTAATCATAAGCATCTTCATCTGGCATTCTCGCGATTACATCGGCTGCCTCATTTGGAAGTAATGTCAACAGGCGTTGTGACCATGTCTCTTTTGCAAGTGCAGCTCTTGTACACGTCCTCTCAAAGTTGACGAGATACAAAGTGATGTCACTGCCAGCCTTGAAAGGTTGCATGTATCCTCGCATATCGAAACTGTCATTGCGTTCAAGGTTATGCAGTTGCATCTCTTTTAACTTCAGTTCTACTTCTCGTTCTTTGAGCCTTTCCGAGACTGCCCTCCAACACTCCTCGACTTCGTCGTCGTTTGCTCCGCATTTGGATATCGCTTCGATAATTGCAGGCTTCCGCATAGACTTCTGTACAGGGATACCGAGCTCTTCAGCTAGCAGCACTAGGTTGGGTTTCGTTAACGACGTGAGGATCATGACTGCTGTTAACAAGTGCTACCCCGTTATGTGTACTACTATTTAGCAAAGTCAACAACAAATACAAAAGAACCTCGACTACCAAGTAAATGCTGCTAATGCTCCCAATGAAGTCAAGCAAGCCGTGCTCTCACCAAACCGGACGCCAAGGCCGCCCCCGACGTGCGCTCCATACCGCCGCCACCGCTGCCACCAGCTGTTACGTATTCGGCGGCTGGACGACAGCCGGCCCAGGAAAGAGACGACTCAAGCAGTGCCAGGAAGACAATCCCAGTTTATTCACCTTGCGGCGCGTTTTTAAGCGCTACGCAGCCAATCGCAGGTTGGCATGAAAGAAAAGAAAACAGCAAGATAACAGCAATCGGGCAATGTTATCAGAAAGCCCCGACGTAGAAAGAGGGCGAGCACTGCAAACGTTACAGGCCATCAGCTGCCTGCCGGCGAAAGATCTGGAAGAGCATTACTACGCGGAGTAGAACGAAAGCGGAGCGGAAAGACGGGGTGGGAGGATGAGGCAAAGGAAAATGGAGGCTTCGAAAACGTGGGCTGGCAGTGAAGGAAGTAGGCTAGAGGGAAAGAAGGTGGAGGTGGTGTGGTGGTGGCACGACGAGGCGCTCGACAGCTACGGCAATTTCGGACGGACGCTCCTCCGTCTTGGCCCCGAGCCGCCAGAGCCAGCGCTGGCGGCTGAGCGATGGGATGTATGTCGCAACCGCGCCTCCTGGAGCGGCAGTGATTCGTTTTAGTACCCATCCTTGTGATGTGATGAAAAACTCTTCGACCACGGTTAGTCGTTGGAGCAAAGGTTTTGACAGGTTATCTTGTCTTCTTCAGAGCTGTAACTGCTACATCGAAACTTGTCGGATAGATGACTCCAGCACCACACCATACGCAGGTTTGATCCCGGCCACTGAGATCGCATTTTGATGGAGGCGAAGTGTTCGCGGCTTATGTTTCGTGCGATGGCTGCGATATTCAAAAATACCGCGGGTGGAAGGGGGGTGAAAGGAGGTTAAAACTATTCTGGGTCTATCACTAAGGCCTTCTTCATAGTCTGTTTCATTCTTTTTTGTTTCAGTACCGTTAAAGTAACGTCCAACTACATCCCTGCCACTGTAATCAATCGTAAATACAATGCGGATGGGCCATCAATCGTTTAGTCAGGTGTGTTGTGCCTGCTGGAGGATCTCGTATGAAAGCTCCCGATAGGATGAAATGACGTGCTCGAATTTTCAGGTTTATCTCTTAAATTTGCCCCCTTCCTTCCTTCCTTCCTTCCTTCCTTCCTTCCTTCCTTCCTTCCTTCCTTCCTTCCTTCCTTCCTTCCTTTTTTCCTGTCATTCTTTCTTTGTTCCATTCGATGTGCTATTGAAGAGGTCGGTGCCAATTGGTGTGACTCCGGCTCCTCTCATTCCTTTAGATAACTTTAAAAACTAAAAACATAAAGTTTTTACATAAATTTAAATCTATCTATCTATCTATCTATCTATCTATCTATCTATCTATCTATCTATCTATCTATCTATCTGTCTGATCTATCTATCTATCTGTCTGTCTGATCTATCTATCTATCTATCTATCTATCTATCTATCTATCTATCTATCTATCTATCTATCTATCTATCTATCTGTCTATCTATCTATCTGTCTATCTATCTATCTGTCTGTCTGATCTATCTATCTATCTATCTATCTATCTATCTATCTATCTATCTATCTATCTATCTATCTATCTGTCTATCTATCTATCTATCTATCTATCTGTCTATCTGTCTGTCTGTCTGTCTGTCTGTCTGTCTGTCTGTCTGTCTGTCTGATCTATCTATCTATCTATCTATCTATCTATCTATCTATCTATCTATCTATCTATCTGTCTGTCTGTCTGTCTGTCTGTCTGTCTGTCTGTCTGTCTGTCTGTCTGTCTGTCTGTCTGTCTGTCTGTCTGTCTGATCTATCTATCTATCTATCTATCTATCTATCTATCTATCTGTCTGTCTGTCTGTCTGTCTGTCTGTCTGTCTGTCTGTCTGTCTGTCTGTCTGTCTGTCTGTCTGTCTGTCTGTCTGTCTGATCTATCTATCTATCTATCTATCTATCTATCTATCTATCTATCTATCTGTCTATCTGTCTATCTGTCTGTCTGTCTGTCTGTCTGTCTGTCTGTCTGTCTGTCTGATCTGTCTGTCTGTCTGTCTGTCTGTCTGTCTGTCTGTCTGTCTGTCTGTCTATCTATCTATCTGTCTGTCTGTCTGTCTGTCTGTCTGTCTGTCTGTCTGTCTGTCTGTCTGTCTGTCTGTCTGTCTGTCTGTCTGTCTTTCCTTTCTTCTCTTTCTCTTTGTTTCCTTTTTTTTCTTTGTTCCTCACTGTCTTTCAACTACGCAGGCAGCTACGTCTAGGCGAAGAGAGCCAAAACGCAATGTGAATAATAGGAACCATCCCGGTCCCTTCACCGAAGCGCATAGCTCCCTCGTCTGGCCTTCTTTACCTCCGACGCTAAGTTGACCGCCGCCGACGCACAGTGACGTGCCGCCGCCGTCGCTTCGAGAGAAGACGGGTTAGGGCCCGGGCCTGGCGGGTTGAGTGGCGAGGACGACGGCGACGACCAAGCGACGCGCGGGGAAGGAAAGCGGGGGGGGGGGGGGGGAGGCCGGCAACCGAAGCCCGCGAAGATGTTGCGGAGGCTGCGACGACGGCTTTGGATGCCGCCGAGAAAAGCCTGACACGACGATGGACGACGAGCCGCTGCATCTAGTAAAGAAAACGCGTCTCCCGCAGCCGCACTGGCTGAACGAAGAGAAGAGGTGAGCTACGCCAGCAACGGAGGACCCCCCCCGTCTAGGCATCACCGCCATTTTACCATTCCTCCTTTTTCTAGAAGCAGCTGAAAAAAAAAAAAGTGCGCTTCGCTGAAAAAAAAAAAGCTCCATTAAAGAAGCGAAAATACACATTTACGAGGCCACCTATGCCTGAGCGCATGCATCATCATCGCGTCACGTGCGCGCGTTTTATTTTTGTTTTTTTTTTTAACCAGGTAGTGTTGGCGCTTACGGGACAAGTTCCAACTTCGCCCATATACGACCTTCAGCTCTCTACGGAGCAACAGGTTCGACAATAGCACGATGGCGTGGCCTATTCCAGTCATTCACCTACGATCTTCACCTACGAGAATGACCCTACGATCCATTCACTCGCAAGGGTTACCATTCAGTAGTGGTCTTCAGACTTAGTGAAATAAAGTACACGTCATCTACGGCGGCCGGCGGTATACCATAGGTAAAAAACAAAAAAAAAATGACGCTCGCGAACTAGCATGAATTTGAAGTGCAGTGAGCAACAGTGATCCTCCAAGGTATTCGTGAACTCTTTCTTATTTCACGGGAGTACTCACTTAATTAACCTCTCTGAAATCGTGTTATTTTTGTTGTTCGTTTCCAATGGCTTATGCTGAAGTCTTCATTAGTTGCCCCCTATCATTGGCATAGCCAAGAAAGGTGGGGAAGAGGGGGGAGGGGGGAAGGTGAACCTTCCTATATTACACACGTCGTATTACTGCCACCTGATGGTATGAGCCAGCCAGCCCGCCACGGCCAGCCGCAGGGCTGGTCAGACCAAAGGCCTGGTCTCGCGATGTCACCTCTCTGTCCATTCTGAAGAGGACTACAAAATATTGCGCACTATTTTCTGTCATATCACCAATAGTCAAATATTAGAACACGAGTTCTCATTAGTCCCCTTTCAAAAGTAGGCTTATCCCTAACTGAAGAAGTTGTATTAAGCTTCGGTGCCTCAGGTTTGGGATACTGCCACAGGGATGTCTTAAAGATGCCGTTTGTAATTTCATTCTAACTAACAAGAGTGCCATTACATTGTCGCCTTCAGAAACTTTCGTTATTAAAGTGCAGCGAAACGTAACTAATCTCTCCCAAATTGTCCTAATCAGTTTTTTACGGCAGTCTGACATACGAGCTCAAAAGCATATTACTTGTAGTCGTAATTAATTGGAATACGTACCATTGCCATCATATATTTTTTTCTTTCCAAGTATCTCAACATTTTCGAATGACGTTTCAGATTTTATACTACTAATTCTTGGCCGATCCCCCATACTGAGCACGTGCAGTCATTTTGGAAGGAAAAGCAAAAACAAAAAACAAAACAAAAACAAAGTTGGATTGTGTTTGAAACTCGTGTGTCGTTGTTCCGCCGTTCTTGCCCCTGTAGAGCTTATTGCACGTGACTATGTAAATGCACGCACACAAATTTAACATGTTACATATACACTCACACACATAGCCAAAAATAAAACGCACCCAAAAAAACATATTTAAAGCGCTGTTGAACACGTACGCCTATTCAGAAAGAATTTGTGGCTACGACCCTCACTTAAATGATCCTTCGCGCTGATGAAAGCAACAATATTGTGACCCAAAAAAGATCACTAAAACAGCAGGAGCACACCGCACCTATCATTTTTTTCTTTCGTTTTGGTGGTGGAGAAGATAGGGCAGTGCTAAACGAAGCTGTACATGGAGAAGGGAAGGGCGTATATAGTAAGACGAGCCAAACGCATTTACCAATGCCAGACATGCAACATGGAACGATGGCACTTCGAGTTGTTTATCGTACGAAACGTCTGCAGTATGTCTAGCTAGTTTTATAAAAACAGAAGAATGGCGCGCGTTACCAGCCACAGCAGAGTCATTGCGCAGTAACTTCAAGCACTGGAATGCAATTCGCAAGAAACATCGAGTTGATACTCTGTCCAACCTAGAGCAACGCCTCCTTTTAGAAGGCGTTGCCTAGAGGTGTATAGAGATATAGATATGGAATGACAAGTAGGTTAACCTGTTTCAGCTTTACTTGCTGTCCTACGCTGGAAGAGCGGATACGTCTAACTTGAAAGAAAAAAAACAACGGTAACTGAGGTCATACATACGAACGTGTTCCTAACCTCTGAAACTTTCAGATTTGTGTGCGCGAGTCGTAACTGACGCCAGCGGCCATAAAGTTAAGAAGAAATAAAAGTACGTAAAAATAAAAAGAAAACGAGTGAGAGCAAAGGTTGCACAAAAACCGCGATACGGGATAAGTCCGATGACGAAATGAAACAAATAAAGAAGAAAGAAAAAAAAAGACTGATTCTCTCCTTACGTGTGATTTAGTGATTTTGCATTGGAGACTTTGTTTCTTACTTGCTGTTAAAATCACCTCTCGTTTATTTCGAGCCCCTGCTTCCTTTCACGACTGGCGCTCGGCCAAGACCGGGAGGGTTGGGATCGCCTGCCGACCGATGAACGATGACACCAGAAGTGGCTGCTACCGCCTCTTTGTGTTACTTTTTTGTTTCTTCTCTAATACTTCAATTATTCTTCCCCGTCAAAGCCTACAACTCTTTCTTCGTTTATCCTTTGCCGGTAACGAGCTGCTTTTGGTGACAGCGACAACTCTTTTGTTGTTTTGTAAGCGGGTATTATTCCCTCTCCTTTTTTTTATTGTATTTGTGTATGTGTCTCGCCTTCTCTATCTCATTCTTCCTTTCGTTCGTTCTTCGAATGTTTCTCTTTATTGATATATTTGTTGTTTTTAGAGACGACGAGCGAGTAATACAACGTTTCACTTTGGCTTTCTGCTGTTGTGCTCCGCCGTTACAGACGCTTATTATGGAAAGTTGCATTTGCTTGAGTATCGCATTGTTTTTGGCCACTCGTGGTTCTTCGACGTGCTCCCAAGTGCACCTGTGCACTTGTTTTTTTGCACTGATATGAATGCTACAGCTCACAAAAAAAAAATGAGAAAAGTTAATCCAGCATTCAAAGGTAGCATTGCAGCATGCATAAGTATACATAGAGTTCAAAACATACAAAACCGGCTTTTTTATGTGTGTTTTAAGTTTCATTTCCAGAAAAAAAGAGAGACAGTCTTGATGAGAAAATCAGATATTTTAGCCAGCACCTATATACCACTGGCATGCTACTCTGTATAGGTATGGAGAAGAGGAGAGAAAAAATTTAGAATAGGTGAAAAAAAGAACAAATAGAAACTATTCACGGCAGTTCTTCAATAGCAGTAGAATAAGTGGATAATAGACTCCCTGGCATGAGTTATAGATGTATGCAGTGGAGAACACAAAATATCCCACAAATTACGTCGAAGAACAAAATAGGTGCTTCATTCAAGTCCCTGAGAAGCAGACGCACGAGCACCAATTATCTAACAACACTTTATACAACGGTATACCAGCTAGTACAAAACAGACAGCATATGTACTGCTACCAAACTTTTCCGACAGGGAATCCTACGAAAACAATCATCGCACTAACCGATTATCCTATAAGTGACATCTGGAGATTATACCAGGTTCATTAAAGGAATACTGCGACGAATTTTTGAGAATGCGTTTACCCTGAGATTAAAATCTGCCGTATACCAGGACCGCTCAAGGCAAGTTTGAAGTTCAGTGAATTCTGATATCTTGTTTTGATATTGAAGTCTATTTTTGCATGGTGAACGAATTGACATCGACACTATATATAGCTTGGTGTAAGGCTACAGTGTCAACCATGGCGGCTTCACGCGCTAGAATGGCTGTTTGTGATGAGTTGGAGCACCAAAACATACAAAATGGCCGCTTGCGCACTCCGCAACAATATTTAAAATGTTCGCTTGTGATTCACCAACAGAGTAACACAGATAAGTGGCAGCGGAAACGTCACAACATCTTGAGCGCGCACGTGACGAGAGGGCCATAACGTGTCGTGACGTCAGAATGCAGTAGTTAACAAAACTATCATTTAAAAACATACTGTAAGTCATTTTTAAAGGTGTCCTCAGGCTCACCAACACATTTTTTAGGCTCTTGAAGACTAATGCAAAAAGAAGCAAGTGAACATGGAATTTATTTAAACTTTTGAGGTGTGAACTGCGATGCACCGTCTGCAAATGTCCGAACTTCGCACAGCATATTCTAAAGCACTCGTTATTTTATTCCCAGAAAAAAATAGCTATGTTGTTTTGCGAGTTTCGCTAAAAATGTTGATTAGTGTTTATTACAAACATTTATATTGGCAGCAGCAGATAATGTTATATTTCTTCCCCAAAATTAGGCAATCATAAGCTCAAAATGCACGCGAAAGTTCTTTTGGCCAAGTTTATTTGATCAAATAAAGTATTGCTTGATTGATTTGTGGGGTTTAACGTCCCAAAACCACCATTTGATTATGAGAGACGCCGTAGTGGAGGGCTCCGGAAATTTTGACCACCTGGGGTTCTTTAACGTGCACCCAAATCTGAGCACACGGGCCTACAACATTTCCGCCTCCATCGGAAATGCAAATAAAGTATTACCTAAAAGTTGGTCCTGGAATGCAGCACGTCGATTGACCGACCGAACATCTTAGTGTCTTCTTGAAAATGATCAGCTGCAGTCATATTTTGCCCATTGGGGCAAATTCAAGACGTGCTTACTATGCAGAAGGTTCAACTGATCCCATGCGGAATTAATCTGGCCACTTCTTTCCCAGTAATTCAAGGAAGTGGCAAAAAAATCTTCACATATGTGGACGCTGCGCCTCAAGGGATGAATTAAATGAGCAGTTATGCGTATCGGTTTACGCGTTTGTTTCGAAACTTACATGAGCACCTTATACGGTACCACGCTATTTCCTCCAGCAGTCTATTAATATTCCTGGCAATTCCTCTTGTCCACAACAGGACCCACTCACAATTATTAAACTTCTGAGCGCAACACCTTCCGACAACTAACGCAAGAGACGAGGACGAGCGCAGACTTCTCTGCGCTCGTGTTAGTTGCCTCTTGTGTTAGTTGTCGGAACTTTTCGCGCTGAGAACTTTATTAATGGATTACCGACTAGCCCAATCCCACCCTTTACCCCAGCCACAAACCACCGGAAACAAACGGCTTCGTAACCGTAATACATAAACAACAACAATGAGGGACTTATTCATGCTTGAACGAAGGAATTCGCAAACATGGTTGAGAAACAAAGAAATAAAGCTGTTACCTACGGGAAATCTCCTTTCCTTTTCTTATGAGAATACTTCCAAGCATCCACAATCTTTTGTTAACGTCCGAAGGAACAGACCTCCCTTTCTTAGCTTACCGCGATTCGGTATGCATACCAGCGCTGAAAACGAAATATAAACGCATTCCCAGGCCGCGGTCACGGAAGCTCTATGAATACTCTGATTCCAGAAAGACAAAAAAAAGGAAAGAAAGATTGGAATGGGACAACGGGGGAGACATTGTCCATTCTCGTGTCGTATAATTTTTGGACGACGGTGTCTGCTTCCCACGGGTCAACCGCGCGCGTAGTAAGGGGCAAAAAGGCGTAATTCTCGGTTCGTTCTTTTTGTGTGTACATAGTACACGAAAAGGGAGCGGGAAACATTCTCTTCATACACACACATACACACTCCTCTCATTCCCCATTCCGTCGTTTAATCTATTATCCACTATAAAACTGGGCACGCACCGCTTCATCACCTCATCGCGCCAGTCTCCCGGGAACAGCCTTCCCCTCCAACTTTTTTTTTTAATCTTTTCCGTCCACCATCGTTTCCCGTCTCAATCTTCTGGCAAATTTGGTTGACACTCGAGAGTAGAAAGGAAAGAGGGAAAGAGTGAAATAAAAAATAACGAGAAAGCTTTCGCGGAGCGAAAAGAATCATCGCCGAAGTTTCGAAGAGCAGCGCAGGGGACAAGTGGGAAACAATGATAGAAAGGCCATATTGGGAAGGTCGCGCTCAATGATGTGGTTCGGGAAAAAATGGGGGGAAAAGGCTCGAACGTCGCATGAAACAAAAGTTGATCGAAAGATGCTTGGACGGATTCTTTGAGCGGCTGGCAGCAAAGTGGGGGTGCATGCGGTCGTGAGGGAGAATCCGGCAGTCAGTAGGGAAAGGGGGAAGAGCCATGAAGTAGGTAGGGAAAAAGGGTTCAAGGAAAGACTTGCCGGTCGTGAACGGGGCTGAGACAAGGCAGTTCTTTTGTCGGTTTCCTCAGGATGAAGACCTTCCCAACAATCCGTGCAGAACGCCGTACCTCTTTCTCGCGCCCAACTGAGGCAACCTACGAACCGTAAAAAAAAGAAAAATCGCAGCTGTACACGTCGGGATCTCTTTTTACACCGACGAGTCCACAGCGCGGTTACCGCACGGAGCAACTCTGACAACAAGCCGGCCACCATACCATCCAAAGCCAACCCCACCTTCCTTTATTCCCTTTTACGGGAACTTGCCCTTTGAATGCCGCCCCACGTCTACTCACGTAGGATGGTATCGCAAGACGGTCCTTATGTTGATCATACACTACCCCTTCGGTATTCTTCTCTCTTTCTCTCTCTTTCTAGCTCAGCTTTCTCAAACTGTTTCTCTCGTCACGTCTTTGAACAGGCGTTTACATCGGACAAAAAAAAAAGAAGGGGTTCGCCCACCCCGCCCGCATGGCCGGACGAGCTCGGAACGCTCGAAACCGTGCGCGAATACTCTGGAGATTCGGGGAGGGGGCTGAAGCATCAAAGACGCATTCAAGAATGCACTGGTGCGCACAACCACCATCACGGGGTCGTCACTTGCGCACTGCGTATACAGAGCTGCGACAGCATCGCGTGAAGAAATCGGTCGAAGAAAAAAAAAAAGAAAGAAAGAGCTGAGAACACCATCTCACCGCCTCTTTCTCTCAAGACCCCTCCCTCCCCCTCCACAATATATAGAAAAAAAGTGAGCATTTACTGGACAGCAAACGATTGGGAGCAGAGTTTGTTATCAACAAAGCGTCGGAGGTCCGGGGAGCAGAGAAAAGTTTCGTGGAAGGATCAATGGCGACGCTTTCGTAATGTCTCTGCACGGCCCTCTTCGCCGGATCCGCTTAGAGTCGGTTTGCAGCTTTCAGATCGCTCAGGGGCGTTTTGTTTTCTTTTTATTACGTCTTCGCTGGTGAAAAAGGTCAACTCCTTTTCGTAACCGCCGTAACAATCTTGCGACACCATAATGCCTCGAGAATCGGGCGCGCACGCACCAGTAGTCGTCGCCGTCTCTGCATAGTTACGCTAAGGGCCATCGCGCGACGCATGGGAGCAACTGAGACGACAGCAAATTCGATGGACTTCATCTAGAAACGTCACCTAATACTTCTTTTTTTGAATCGTATAAATGCAGCCACTTTTTTTTTCTTCCGTCAAGGTTAGGATTAAACGACACAGTTTAATGTTTAGAAGATTAAAACGGAAGGCTTATATACCTGACAAAACACGAGGAGTGACCATCGGCAGCGCCAACACGGGCAGTCCTTAAGGTCACGTGATCAAATATGACGTCATAAGGCAGTCACAGATCTCAGATTTACGCTACGTCAACGTGGCGCTACTGTGAAGTTACATAACGTGGCGGCACATAATGACATGATCACATGGCGTACTATATTACGATGTCACACGTGACGTCATCAGGACGTGACAAGCGTTATATTCTTGTGACGTCGTCTGTGAAATCCTTAGGACGTTCACAAGATGGCGCCACATTATGACGGCCTCAGATGACATCGTCGCTAAGGGTGGGCCGATCTCGGAGGAAACGCAACTCCACGTGAGGTGAATATTGTTATGCCAGCGAGTCCTCGTCAAACGTCCGTGCCTCTGAAAAAGGCAATCTGGGTCAAGGCCAGCCCGCAGTCCGCCTGACACGAACAACTCAACGGCGTAAACACGCGCGGCGCCTCTCTGGCCCACGTGCAGTGAGTCAGCAGCGCACGTGACAGCGAGCCGGCGTCTTCATGTCTTGGGGTCTGACGTGGCCCAGCGGCGACCCCATTGGAGGAATCTGCCCTGACGACCAGCGGCGCTTCTGATTGGACATTTTGGTTGGACCCGGTGCATATAAAAAAAGCCCTGCGGCGTGTCGCGATCGGCGGTCTTAGGCGAAAAGCTGACCTATGTGTTAGAGAGGAGAGCTCGGCTTTTCGAGTCTCTGTCGGCCCCAGTGCCGAAATTGTAACGCCTCTGTATATATGCTGTACATAAACCTTGTTTAACTCACCGTCGTCTCGTCCGCTCGTCTTATCAGCTCTGCGCAGAAGCAGTCGCGAGCTGAGAAACATACGCTACCAAACGGCTGGTGACCTTCCCGGCGGAGTTGAAAGCAGTGGCGCCTTCGGGACCGTGTTGGCGTCGCCGTCTTTCGCAACAATATATAAAACTTCTCATGAAGTGCGGTGGAGGGGTGGAGATCAAAACGATCGACAAAGAAAAAGTAGTAAAGGGTGGATTTCTCCTTCCAGTGTTCCTAGTGGACTGCTCAAGAGACCTTGCTGCTTTTGTCTGTGTACTCCGTTACGACATTTATGTGACTTGCTTGCATGTGACGTCATGGTCACCGCTTCATAACTTACTGATTCGCCAATATGGTGGCTTATGACGTAAACGCAGCGCAATCACACTGCGTTTAACCTGTTTTGTTTTACTAACATCTGGGCGTAAATAACAAAAGAACGAGCAAGCTAAGTCACAAGCCTTCTGGGTGCCATGTGGTGTACTAACACGGCGGTTTCAGTAACGTGAATGCTAGCCATCGGTATGTACCTGGAAGCTCACATTCTAAAACAGACTGAAGAAGAAGCACTGCCCAGGCTCCAAGAGACACGAAACCACCCCATCCATATCTTGCGTAAACCTTGTAAATCCAGCTGCACAAACATGGAGATTAGCTCAAAAGTAACTACCTATATATACATTAATGCTCGTGTTCACAAAAGATCTTGAAGGGACACTGAAGTCAAATAACGATTTACGTCAGAGTGAGAGCTCAAATTATGACAATGTGTAAGACGACAATATTATCAACAGCCGTGCCCTACTTACCGAGAAATTAAGGTAAATGCGCAAGAATACATGCGCCGCAGTAGGACATTCTCATAATCATTCCGATGACGTCATACAAACCACCTACTATTAATCACTAGCAATCAATCTAGCTGCGCCTAATAAAGGTCCTTCCGTGCATCAATAGACGTAATAAAATGTTACTTGCTCGTTTCTGTTCGATTCATGGAAGAAAGAACCACTGGACTTTATTATGGGGAATGACGCCAATGGTTCGAAAATTCCATTTTTGCGTGGTCAAATTGGACTGGTAATGCCATCTAGCGGGGCCCAATTCAACCAAGCACAACCGCAGCTTTGAAGGCCATGATTGATTGATATGAGGGGTTTAAGGTACCGAAACAACCATATGATTATGAGATACGCCTAGCGGAGGGCTCCGGAAATTTCGACCACCTGAGGTTTTTTAACGTGCACCCAAATCTGAGCCCACGGGCCTACAGCATTTTCACATCCATCAAAAATGCAGCCGCCGCAGCCGGGACTTGATCCCGTGACCTGCGGGTCAGAAGCTGATACGAAGGCCATGGCTAAAAATTTTTCAGTGGCCGTTGTTGCCGCAGTGGCTCCTGCTGGTTTCCCATCTGCTGGTTTCCCATCTGCTGGTTTCCCATCTGCAGGCTAGTAACTTGAACTGCGCTCCACTAAAGCGCGATTTTATGTCATAAGAAGCCCTTCCTTGGCACAAAAATAACATTATACGAGGTTTCTGGACCGCTATATCAACAATCAACGTCGACTTAACAGTTGTCTTTAGTGTCCCTCTAAGCAGAAAACTTTGGTTATAGTTCACGATGCTCGATATATCATTAGCGAAGTCGGTTCACCAATGGTAACGTAAATAGAAACGCACTTACGAAGGAAACGTTTTGTGATCTGGACCTTGGATCATCGACGTAGAAAATCAGACAGATATTCGGTGAAGTATGGATAGAAAAAAGGCACAGCATATCTACGGAATGAATGGTGATGAGTGGGGCGAAGCGTCCATCCGTCTGTGTGTCCATGCTTCTGTCCGTCCGCCCGTGCTTCCGTGCGTTCATGCGTCTGTCTGTCCGTCTTTGCGTTCATCTGTCTATCCGTGCTTCTGTCCGTCCGCCTGTGTCTCCATCTGTCCGTCCGTGCTTCTGTCCGTCTATACTTCTGTCCGTTCGTGCGTGCTTCCATCTGTCTGTCTGTCGGTCCACACCTGCTGAGTTATTCATCGAACTAGGCGGCTACTGGACCGCCGTCCTTGGCATTTAACTTTAGCGAGCGTTTCATTTTTGCAATGATGGCAGGTTTTTCTTGGACCAAAAGTACATGCTTTCATCATACATTTCAGATGATTACTAAGAGCACGAGCTCGCATGAACTATTTTGAAGTAAAGACCTGGATCTAGCCTTTGCGACTCTCATATCGCAAGAGGCAAGACATATGAAACGGTCTGGACGCTTCATGACAGCGCCGCAGTGACACTCGGAGACTGCTGCCACACACAATAACACAGCCAAGAGTAGGCACAAATGTGTAAATCTACCGAGAAGCTGCGCTAAAAGAAGGCCTTTCTTTAATGTTTACAGGTTTAAAAGCCGTCGGCGTATATTTGAGAATGTCGGCAAAAAAAGAATCAACGTTCAAGAATAATGATGAAAGCTGGCGTTGCGTTAGACAAGGAAAATTGAATTGTACTGCTCACCCTCTTTGCACTTCTATAGTGTTACGTGGCATTGCGCTTGAGCCCACAGTTGGAGACAAAGAGACGAGAAAGAAGCTAGTATGCCACTCGAGAGGCTGGCAGTCATTCGGCAGCACATTCAGCTACTCGTAAATATTGCAAATATTACTTTCGGGTTTCTATCCCACGTATTTGTGATCCCCGTGACAATTTCGTTGAGGTTCATAGGATCGAAATTCGAAAATATTATATACGCATGCTGCTTTTTTTTCGATCTCTCGTACGGTCAAGACACCACCTGATATTCTCAAAATAGCATCTGGTACGACCAGGATACCTTCGAATACCACCATGTTAAGTCACGAGAGCTGCAACAAACGCTCTTATCATTACTGTACTCACCCGCGTTCTGAAACTTTTCAGTCTGTGGTACCATCCGATACAATCAAGACACATTATAATGACGCCTGGACATCCACTGACATCTCAATATTACTAAACATCATCATTCCATTGGAAAAACACGTCTACCCTCAAACCAGCAGTTCTGACTGGATTAACGGAACTCATATTTCAGCAGTGTTCAGCGTGACATTATTGTGGTTGTAGTGTGGACCGAGATACAAATACCGTCAGCGCAAAACAATAGAAAGACGAACGCGACCATGGAACCCTAAGAACGAAACTTCCGTAAGAGCTCTACGGAAACTTTTCTGCCGAATACCGAAGCCAATGTTCTGCTCACCTCACCCCAAAGTTGAAGTCGAGCCTTCGAAAAACGTTCAAAGCACTTGGATTGCTAAGGGATAGCCCAAACAAACATGGGGATAGCCTAAATAAATATGGACTCAAGTATCTACAGAAATGAAGGCGAGACAAGTCCAAGATTTAACAATGCAAGAAGACATCTCGTCCTCGTTTCTTCGTGTCTCCATGTTTAGTTGCGCTATCCAGATAACGTTCCAACTATGAATGACCAACTTGCGTTTTTCGCAACTTTCGTCAAGTACAAAGCAGTGCGCGGTTGGTACAGAAGATGACCAGTCTTAGAGACGCGTGCGTTGGAAGACAAGAGAGAGAGAGAGAGAAAAAGGGAGAGAGAGAGACAGTCCTGACAGTGTGAAGGAGAACGCAAAAACAGTCACGAGCCGGCCTAAAAAAGGGAACGCAGCAACACGGCTACACACTTTCCGCCTCCGCCAGCCACCCTCCGAAGTCGACAGATTACAATCCTCCTCCGGACCGCTCCACATTACTAGCGACCGTCGCGTGTAGCGGCACTATACAGCTCCCTAATCCTCGGTTCGCTCTCTTTCGAACGGCTGCCTGTCTGCTTGCCTGGCGGCCCTCGCTTGTCCATCGTCTCCTTTCCTGTCCCACGCTGTGGCCTCAGCCGATCCATCGCCGGCCAACGTATACGACACGGCGAAAAAGATGAAAGGGAAGAAGAAGCCGCAGCGCTCTCCTCTTCCAATACGAGGACTGCTGCAGAGATGCTGCTGCAACTCCTCCAGTCTTCCTCGCATCCGCATGCTGCGCATCCGTTGCTGCTGCTACAACGAGCGTGCGACGGTGTTTCCTCTGCTGCCCGGTCTGCCGGCCCTTCGCGTGCCCCGCTCTTTGCTTGCCTTGATGCTGCTGTTCATCGATGGAGCGCCGCAGTTGCCCACTGCTGCTGCTATATAGCCTCGCAAAGCAGGCAAGCAAGCGAAACAGCTAGGCGACGGTACCAAGCCGAGAGAGCCGACAACAACCCCGCTGGAGGAATGGCGAAGAAAAAAAAAATAACGAATAGATGGGAAGGGGCCGAACTGGCAGAGCGCGGGAGAAAAGGAAAAAGTACAGTATATATATATATTCCAGGCACAAGAGGGTGGCCGCGTATCACGCCGACGCCGCCGTCGGTCTCCGCCGTTGCTTCTTTTACTGTCTAGTTTATTTTTTCTATACTTTTTGTTAGCGCGCGCCACTCTCGCGATTTTTTTCTTGTTTCGCTTTCGTAACGGCAGCCTCCCACCTTTTCTTTTTTTTCTGCCTCACTTTTTTTCCCCTGCAACCCCTGGCCTTCCGCTTAGGGAGACTTCTATCCGGAGATAGCCGCCCTCGTCGGGGTGCCCGTCGCCTTTACCGCCGCCGCCGCCGCGTTCTTTTTTATCCTCGCCAGCCACCGCTCCGCATATCTTTTTTTTTTCTGCCTTCGCCTCACTTCTCAGTTTATACTTAAGTTGGCTTTTTTTTTCATTCTTTCTTTCTTTGGCACCCTGTTAGCTTAGTTCGCCGGGTCGGCAGGACGAACGCGCGCGCGCGCGTTTTTGCGCGTGTGCGCTTTTTTGTGTTTTGCGCAAGCGCCCGCGTTTATTCGCTTCTTTCATATCTTCCTCTTATTTCCTCGCCGTCGGCAACGGCAGGCGGTGGGCCGACTGGACGGGCAGGGCTGACGGCGCTGCTGTCCGCTCTTCGCCTTGGCACACGCGCGCTTCGTCGTCCCTTGCGTCCTTTAATACTTCAGTCTCCCTCCTTCTTACCTTTCTTTCCGCCTTGCTATAGATCGTCACTTCTTGTTTTCTTTCCTTCACCATCCTTCCTATTCGTCGGCGGCAGGGCGACCCTCTTCTTCCTATCCTTTTGGCTTATCCTCGCTCCTTTGCTCATTTTTTTTATACTTTACCCCCGCTTTCGCGCGGGCGGGTATACACCGTCAGCGTTCGCAAGCCGTCGCATCAGCAGCAAAGCCGTCGCTTGCTCTTGGCGTCGGTCCTCGCGAAACGCTCGCAGCCTCTCGTCTGCGTGCCCATCGCTCCGCCGAACTTCAGCGGGCGTGCGTGAGCTCAAGGATAGAGGGGCAAAGGAAGAAAGAAAAAAACTGAAAGACGTACGGGATAGGAGGACTGTTGCAACGTGGGCCAGCGCTCTCGGAAAGCAGCCGCAGAAACACACGCACATAAGTACGCGCGCCTGCGCATAGGGAGTGCGCGTCGTGCTGGTTTTCGCTCACTCGTCAAGTGTGGGCGTTTGCGCTACAAGCACTGCCTGCCGCAACGTTGTTCGTTCGCTCGTTCGTTCATTAGTTTGTTCTTTCATTAGTATGTACCGTCGTCTGGTATTTTCTTTCTCCTTCGTTGTTCTTTGTCCTATTTTTTCCCTCTAACCTTTCTTGTCATCCATTTTCTTTCTCCCCAAGTTCCCTTTAGCCCTGCCCCGGCAAGCACGTCCTTTTGTTCTAGCTCCCGCGGCCCCGTACGCTCGCTGGATTCGGCCCCAACGACGAGCTTGTTGTGTGCGCGTTTTTCGTTCTTTTTCTACGCACGCCGTTCTTGCGTTCGTTCCTGCAGTTATTTATTTTTCTTCCCTCTTCTTTCCCATGCCGTGTGCGTCGCTTTCGCGCGCAAAGTTCGTCGCAAGCCGCTCTGCGCCAGCGTTCTTTGCGCAGCAGTTGTTCTTGCTCTTTTTCCCCGCTTGCTGAAGCGGCGGCAGCGGTATAGCACGCCAGCAGCATCTCTAGCTCCAAGCTATACACCCTGTCTCGTCGCATTTCCTTTTCTATTTTCTCTTTCTTGCTCCTTTTTTATCCTTAGGCGCCGCCCCATTCGACGGTCTTTCTACCGCCGGCGCACTTCGCTGTTGCTGTCGCTCCGCTAGCAGTCCTGCTAGCTGCCGTGAGCTGCTGCTGCTTCGCGCGACTGTCGGGCACAGCAGTGCGTGTGTGTACGCGTGTTGTTGCCCAGCGTTTGGGGCCCCGAGGCGGAGATCTTGAAGCGACCGCGGATAAATTCCCCTCATTCTCTATGTCCGTCTGCTGCCGCGTAGAGATGGAACAGCACACAGTCTCGGAAAGAAAGAAAGAAAGAGAGAAAATAAGAAAGAAAGAAAGAAAGAAAGAGACACAGAAAGAAAGGGAGGAAGGAGATGATGATGATAATGGCGAAGACAAAAAAGCACACAAAAAAGAAAGAGAGGAGATGATGATGACGAAAACACACACAAAAAAACGGCATGTGAAGAAACAAGGTAGAGAGGGGGATACCTTTGTCATGCCATCATGCCAAGGTGAGCCCCGGCAAAGCGCAACATGCATCTCGCTAGTGCGTGACAGTGAAGAAGATGATGGAAAGACAAACTGGGTGAAAGAAAGACGGTTCCGGCATCCAATAACCGCTAAAGACGAAGGATCAAGGCAGACCGTATACCGCCACCGCTATACGAAGAAGCTTCTTTTCCTCCTCCTCTTGGATCGAAAAAGAGGGATGAAGCGGACGGCTCGGGGCCAACAAGGACATAAAAAGGGGAAAGATGAAAAGGATGCGGTGGATGCGAGAACAACATTAAAACAAAAACGTGGACATAGTGGGAGAAAGCAGTAGGGCGAGTAAGAAGAGCAAGAAAAGGGAAAAAAGGAAAGGCGTCGGCCTCCCAAACTGACTTCGGGGCACGGGACGTTATGGTGAGCTAAGGGCAGCCAGCGATATCGGCTCCCGTGTATATAGGAGCCAAAGGAAATACCGTTCGCCGCGCCCGTGGTACCTAGGCACTGGCGAGATAAAAGAACGCCGCGACGCGCTGGAGATCGAGAGGGACGTCTTTGGCGTCGAGGGTCGGCATCCTTTTATTTTTTTCGTCGTACATACCGTCCGTCCGCCGTCCCGGTAAAGCCGGGCGTCCTCCACGTCGGCTGTTTCACTTGCCTTCTTCGATCGCCTCAAAGCCCAAAGAGATGTGCGACGTGTGACACGTCTGTGTACCGCCCACGCAGTCTGGCGTTAGCGCCAGTGGAATACGACGAGACTATTCGTGATATCGACCTCGTAAGCCGTCACAGTTGAGAGAGAGGGAGACTGATTCTGAAGTGTCCGACAGACTCGCTTGTAGTGGTGTTTCGTGCGTCTGTGTGTAAAGAATTTCGCCACAATTCAAAAGCACCTTGAGCGTTTGAGGGTTATTTTATCTATCTATCTATCTATCTATCTATCTATCTATCTATCTATCTATCTATCTATCTATCTATCTATCTATCTATCTATCTATCTATTCACCTATTCATCTATCTATTCACCTATTCATCTATCTATCTATCTATCTATCTATCTATTCTATCTATCTATCTATCTATCTATCTATCTATCTATCTATCTATCTATCTATCTATCTATCTATCTATCTATCTATTAGATTTCGATTAGCTTGGCTAAAGTGGCTACGTCGTTAGTTCCTGATCAACGCGTCGGTACACTTCTACAAATTTTTATCTACCTTTGACTTCGTGTTCAAGAATCTCACTTTACAAACCGATATCTCTGCATGGCGCACGTAGGCGTCAGGTGGAGCCTCGTCTCTGGGAGTTGCAAACCCTTGTTGCACCGTGGTGGCGTATAGGGGCGCTGGTATTGCTCGGGTGAGGGGAAAAAATGTGGTGTAGTTTGACCGTCTTTGCTTACTGTGTATATGCCACCTACAGGTAGCAGGATTGCGTGCAGTCCTGTCTAGCCACCACGGTTATGCGGCTACACCGCACTCTTTTTTTTTTCAGCCGGCATGACTACCATGTCGCCTATCGATCGGCATGTTTAGAGTGTCAACGACCGGTGATTAACTTGGATATCGATGACAAGTGCCAGTCCAGTTCACGGCAGTGGATACGTCAAAAAATATAAAATTTCGACGGAGCATCAACTTAATTCTCTGCGAAGCATGGTGGCTAGCGGCGTTGGGCAGACAGACGTGCTATTCTACTACCTTATGGTAGCATATACATTCACTCTAGACCCTGTCGACCGACACGGTGGGGCATACCGGCCGTGTAAATGGGGAACTTCAGCAGGGATCTTGTTCGTTCCTTAGACATGGAAGCTGTTTTTCTGGAAGCTGTGCATACGAGAAGCTAACCTAATGTCTGCACTTACTAAAATACAAGGATTCAAGCACGCGGTACGTGAGCAGTGTTCTCCACTAGGTGGGGAGGGGACGATGTTTCACTACAGCATCCCCCCCTCACTAAGTCAAGTTCGAATTAAAACAAGCTATAGGCCCACAATGGATTCAAAAATCAAAATGAAGCGATAACCCGCTCTTCAACACAGTCTGCCCTTCGCATCCGCCTTTGGGGAGGAAAGATAGGAAATAACCAGTCCTTGGAGTGCAACATTTTGCTGAAAACCTGCATGATAATGAACATCCGCTTCAAAAGATGACGGGATTAGCCTAAGTAATGATACAGGGCGGACCTGGTATCCCAATCAGATGATTAGAATAGTTTTTTTTCAGCAGCCTAAGTAATCATCACTTCTAATCTCAATGCACGTAACATGCAGAACACCTCCGGTAAGTAGGTGTTATAAATAGAACTTGAAATAAGTTGTTCTATTTATAATGCTGCTTATCACAGTATACGTCAACATCTGTTAACGCACCTACTTGAAACAAAGTTATCACTCTTTGGGGTCCCTGCAGTGGTCATTATTATCGCTTTGGCCACCCGCGCAGGCAAGATGTCGAAACCTCTTATGGAACCTGTAAAAGGTTACCTAGCGGGTGAACGTTGTTTAGACAAGCGAACAACCTAAGCAGCTTCCCCCGATGGAGTACCGAGAACATCCGCTTACGACGGCCAGCCGTCAGCGGTGGCCGGGTAAATTATGTTATGCGTCGGGCCGCGACAGGTCCTCGGCGCAGAAGCAACATCCTCTGTAGGAGCGAGCAAGCAAGCTCCCTATAGCCGAGCCAAGTTTGTCTCTCCTGGCTCACTCTGGCAAGGATCAAGTAAAAACACAGACACCGAGACGGCGATCAACCGAGCCGACATTACGAAACTCTTCGGGAAGGCAGCAGCAGCAGCAAGCGAAACCGAAAAGAAGCAGAAGTAGGACGGGTGATCAGCATCGCCGACAGCCCGCTGGACCCGGTCCCGAAAGGTATCGGGTAAAGCAAAACGTCTGCCACGCGACGCTTCAGCGGCTCCCTAACGAGAGGCGCCCTAACGACGGCGACGCCGCCCCAAGGTAACGGACGCCGGCTGACGTCAGAGTGTCCCCACAAACCGTCGTTGCCCCCCCCCCTGCTCCCGTCGCGTCCTGCTGGCTCCCGTGACCTCCCCTTAGGGGACGGCGGCAATTCTGACTCAGAGGGACCCGCCGTGAATCCCCGTCCGCCGCTCACCGTCGGCGATCCAGAAGAGATCCTCATCCTTCTTCTCTCCTCCTCCTCATCATCTTCCCTCGCGTAAGTGCGGCAAAAGCATCAGCAGAAGCAGCAGCCAACGGGGACACGGTGCCCAGCGCAAGCAGCGCCGTGCCGGCGCAGAACACACACGCACACTCCCTAACGTCGCTTCTCTTTCACGCGCTCCTCCTCCCCTGCCTTTGGGGGATCCGAGTTCGGAGGAACTTTTCGGAACTCATCTCGTCCCAGTGCCGCACGCCGTCCTCTTTCCCTTCCGCTTCCCTCGTTTCGCCGGGGCTAGTGAGTGAGCTCAGCGCGCTTGCTCCCGCGCGTCCGCCAGCCACGTCGCCTTTGCCGGCACTGCCCCACGCTTTTACTTTCTCCTTTTATTGCCTGCCGCCGCCGCTTTCCCGATTGGGGAGCAAGCTTTCGGGAAAGAAGGGTCGGTTCGCTGCTGCTGCTGCTGATGCCCTGGTCGCTCGCTCGCCGCCGGTGTCGCTCGCCGGCCCCCGCCCACTCTTCTCTCTGTCCCGGCCTTCCTGTTCCCTAACCTACGTTCCACTTTTCCCTTTTGCTTTTATTATTTTTTGCCTTGCCATTCGCAGCACCGTTCTTGTACTTTGGCTAGTTTTTATGCAGCTGCCAGTGCTGCTGCTGCTGCTGCCTGCCGCTACAGCGCTTCCCCTTTTGCTGATACCCTGTTTTCTTTGTTCTGTATTTTATTTCTCGGTGCTTTATTCGTTCCTGTTTGCGCCTGCTGCTGCCGCCGCCGGGAGTACAGCAAAAGAGGAGGGTTCGCCGGACCACACGCGCCAAGCCATGGGCTGACGCTGCTGTTGCTGCCGGCGGGGAAAAAAGTAGTTTGTGTATGTGTGTTGCTCGAGCGCCACAGCTTCGGGGCAGTGGCGGCGCGAACCAAAGCGTTTGTTGGCTTTTTACTTGGTCGTCGTCGCCGTCGCGGGGTGACGCGTCGGGTGCGTGCCGCCGGTGTCTGTACGTGTGTGCGAGGGGTTGCCATGGTCGATCGAAGGTGCGTAGCGGCCAATGATCGATGAGCCGGGGGTCCGAGCTCCTTCTCCCAAACGCGCGGCAACAACCAACGCTGCCGCCGTTAATGGCGGACACCCCACCAGCGTCCACCCGATACAAACACGCACGACCAACGAGCGAGCGCACCCCCTCCCCCACTGCTGGACACCTCCTCTCTCTTCACCCATAGTCCACTGCCGTCGCTGACGCACCGACGACGGGCACAATGTGCCGCATTCTGCGAAAACCCAGGCGACGCAGACGACGACCCGCCGAAAAAAAAAAGAGAAAAACTCAACCCTCTCACTCCGGGTGTTCCTTTCCCTCGCCATCTTCTTTCGACGCAAATTTTCTTTCCCCATCACCCACTCCACTCACCGTCGCACAGTGGATGACCTCCTTCCCTAACACCCGCCCACTCACCTTTTGCCCGCGTATATTTTCTTTTCCTGCATCCATGCCACGAATGCCACGACATACTTCGACCCATGCGTCCCTTCTACAGTGCACCTATAGCGCCAGCCACCCATTCGCGACGCCTTTAAAAATGTCGACTACGGTACATGACACGGCCTTTCGTTTCATTTTTTTTTTTGCGTGACGAAACAATGCACCCCTTGTAATGCGTAATACGCACACAAACGACGTTGTCGAGACACTCATTTAATTTCGTTTGCCGAGCACGTCTAATCAATGGAATCGTCGCGCTCTGATTCTCGTGTGGCGCGCGACAACCTGTAGCGATCGCACCAAGTCAGAAGACAATCCGGTTGAACGCTTTATATAAACGGGACACGTTCCCAGTGAATCTGTAGGTGCATGTCTTGACGTCCCTTCAAGATTTTCGTCGAACAAAACAATGACGAAATAATTTTACCCTCGGATAAAAAATAATGGTGAATGAAACGCACAAAAATTAAATCTGCAGTTCGCTTGTCCCCTAGAACATCTTTGTACCTAGACGTAAAAATGCGTTGACATTAGTGATATTCTTTCGGTTTGTCTGTTGTATTTCTCTCTACTTTAGACTGTAGGGTATTATGCTAAGTGGCTACAGTGTACATACGCATCACCTCTTTTTGTGCTCATCATCATCCTTCATCTCTCTTTCCTTCCTTTATCCCCTCTGTAGAGTAGTAGGAGCGAACTAGCTCAGGCCGACCTCTCTGCCTTCTAATAAATTCTCTCTCTCTCTTTCGTAACAACTCAGAAAGGTTATTGCAAATGTTATTTCTTTGTTAACGGATTTGTGTACACCACAGTAGCCCCACTATAGCTTACAGAAGCTGCAGACAACCATTCCGGTCACAGCAGACTGCTTTCGCTGGTCGTCGGCCGCTGTGCATGGTGTACCGCTTACGGTGCTCCAGTGCTGCAACCGAATTGTTGCAAGTTCGACCCCCGCTACGGCGATCGCATTTCGACGGAGGCGAAATGGTAGATGCCCATGTGCTGTGTGATGTCCGGTAATTGGGGCATTTTATTCCAGGTCCGGACACGAACTGCTCCAAGACAGTGCTCTGTATGTATAAGCGGTAAATACGTATCCCTCGGATGTCGCTGTGTCTCACTTTGCACAACCATATAGTGAGGATTAGTAGAGTGCAACTCTGAAAATCAAAGTTTTCAAGAGGCCATCTTTCAAGATGAGTGCTCGTTCTTAAGCGCGTACTAATTTGCTGAAACGGTTCGCAGGCTATGAAGATTATAATGCTGATAGCCATGTGGTGTTACTTAGCTTGCTAGCTAACTAACACCGCACGGCGAAAAATAATCTGCATATCTCCATTACGGTGACTTTCGTGGACGCTAACAATAATATCGAACATTAAATACCCTGAAGCAATGAATGCATTGCGTAATTTTGCTTCAACTGGTGCGTAATTGGATAGCACATGAAGTCTACGCATTGATAGATTGACAAGTGGGGTTCAACGTCTCAAAACCACCATATGATCATGAGAGACGCCGTAGGGGAGGGCTCCGGAAATCTCGACCGCTCGGGGTACTTTAACGTGCACCCAAATCTGAGCACACGATCCTATACAGCATTTCCGCCTCCATCGGCAATGCAGCTGCTGCAGCCGGGATTCGATCCCACGACCTTCGGGTCAGCCGGTGAAGTCTACGCAGACAACGATTCCAGTGAAGACATAGGGAAACAAAGCTTTTTTTTGGTATCACTATTTAACTGAGAAACGGAAACAGTCACAAACAAATTACAGACGTCATGATTGAGTACCATGTTTTCGGTAGCACCTATTTCCAAAATTCACAAGCAATAGGGCAGTGGCATAGGCAGAGCTTTGTCCCGGGAAAGAAGGGGGGGGGGGGAGGCACAACTTTTATCTGGCTGAGGTCCAGGCAGGTAGGTGATGTTGAGTGTCATATCATGCCCTGCATCCCACATGTGAAGAAAACTTGGGGAAAGGAGGGGGATCCATCTGGTTAGGCCAAAGCAAGACGGTCCTTTTTTCATTCGTTACTCTAAAACGACTGGATGTCGAAAGTGACATCCTGTCTCTTTGCAGTCGATGTAATGTTCCTCCCCACGCTCTCAAAAAACTGTCTATCCCGAACGTGGTTCTGTACCACATCTATGATTGGCCCACCTTGAACACGAAACAACGTCACGCATTTACGTTATCAAGTGACGTCACGTTCTATGACGCCACAGTCACGCCAGTAGTTCTGCTGATACGTGAAGCTCTGATGATGTCATACGGTGACGACATCACGAGATGCTGATTTCTCGCTTTACTTGCGTCAACAACCACGGTCTCAATTTTCACATTTGATGATGCACCTCTAAGATTTCCGCCTTCATACATGTCTCGCGTTGTCGCAGAGTAAAACAAACAACAAATAACAGGTACGCTACGCGTCTTTCTTTAGTCGTTATTAAACTTAGGCCGGACACAAACGTGTCGACGCCTCTCGGGATGATGTTCCGCGTAGTTGGCGGGGATTTAGCGCACACTCCGACGAGGCCGACGCGCTCAATCTGCACATCGCCAGAGAGTGCGCGCGTAAACACGGACAAAAGAGCTTGCTCATCACAACCCGCGTCACAGCAGCAAGAGGGGGGGGGGGGGGACTTTCGGGCCGAGGTCGGGAGAGCCCTTGGAGTCGTCTCCTAAATGACAGTCGGCCGCCGGACCTCGGCTCGCAATTTGTCACGGCGGAATGTTCTCTCAGCTCGGTTGAGTCCCGGTCGCACGTCGCGCCTCGCTTTTCCTTTTATATATTTCGCTTCTATTTACGCTATTCTCATTCTCCCTTGCCGTCGCTCTGAAGATACCCGGAATAACAAGTGTTTGTGCAGCCATCGCTCCAAAAACCAAAAACATGAAAAAGGAAATACACATACTGTTGTGATTGCCGCCTCCCCTTGTTTCTCCGCTTTTAGTCTCCCTGCTTTGTTTGGTGTTTATCTCGAGGTGAAGTAAGGAGCATACATGTAGTAAAAATTACTGTTGAGCCGTTTGGTGTCCAGTTGCATTTTTTGCTAGTTTTTTTTTGGGAGGGGGCGTGAGTAAAAGGAACTATTATTTTAAACACAGAGAGAAAGAGTGGCTGAGTACCTTTCTGACTCCGATAAACGTTGTCTGTACCACGTATCGGTGCGTGGCTCTACACCTGAGTGCTTCCGAGTTCCCGACTGTTTGCTCTGCAACATTAGCTTATCTTTTCTTTCGAGCAAAGCGCTCGCTTTTTTGTAAGCGGAAAAGAACTTTCGCTTGCCTCGTTGCAGAGGTCACTCCGTTATTGTCCCTCTCATTTGAATGCCATCCGGACTTTTATCTGGCAACTTTAGCCCCTCCTGAAGGTCTGTCGTTGCCTAAATGATTTACTATACACAGTTACCGTGCTTCCCTGACTCCGAGTCGCTCCGGTTTGAGAAAAAAACAAGACAGCTCCCAAGCCCGCTCTCACTTACCACAGATTTCCTCTGTGATGTATAAGGGGAAAAAAAAGCAAGATAATCTCACATTCTTTGCGAGCTTTCCAGTATATTCCGTAGGACACACGTGTTCTTTCTGAAGGCGCCAACACCGAAAAATGAAATCGCGTACTGGGGTGGCTGACGAATGTTCGTAAACATTGGTGTCAATGAGGGAGCTCATTATTATTATTATTATTATTATTATTATTATTATTATTATTATTATTATTATTATTATTATTATTATTATTATTATTACCTGCATTCACAAGAACTAGTTTATTAGCCACTGTAGCACACAAAAAGTTCACTTTACACCAGCGCCTGCTTATTTCGCAGAGAGCAGTAAGGTTCTTTCTGAACTGCGCCACAAATTATGCAAAGTGCTTGGTTTGACGAGAGTACAAAGTCGTCACTCTTACATCAAATAGATCCGTCTCTCCGATTTTCACCTAATCAAAAGATCGATAGACCATTCGACACGCTATTTCACAACCTACGATTAGGTGTTTCATACGCACCTCACTTTTTATGCCGCATAAAAAGAAGAACGTCCCCGCACTGCGACCACTGCGATCACGTCGATGCGTCAGAGGAGCATATACTTATAGAATGACCGCAATACGATGAACAACGCGCTGAACTGAGGGATCGCTTCCCTCAGTTCATCTGACTTTCATCTGACTTCAATTTCCTCATCTGACCCCCCCCCCCCCCTATCACCACCTGCCGCAGCGAACGAGATTTCGCCAAACAGAAATGCGGTGGCGGGCTGGTTGCCATTGACAGTTCTCTGAAATCCATTAGAAGGAAGGACCTGGAATCTTCCGAAGAATCGATGTGGTTAGAAGTCATTCTTCAGCGCAGTGAAAATTCGTTGATTGGATGTTTCTGTTCACCGCCCAGCATTTCACCTGCCACGTTTCATAATGTTATATGTCTTCTAGTAAACACGTGATATCGTCTCATATTGGGCACAAAATTGTTGTTCTTGGTGACTTCAATGTGCCTGGAATTGACTAGAGCACGCTTCCCTTTTCTCATTATAATCATTTCATTGCAAAAACGCGCAACCTGCTCTTGAATTTTGTGGCGTTTACTTCCGTACTGCAACATAATATATTCGCCAATTGCAAAGACAATGTCTTAGGCCTCTGTCTGTCAAACGACCAACCTGTTGAAGTTTCACACTCCGACATCTTTCTTGTTCGTCCTGACAAATTACACGCACCACTCTACATAAGATTATCTGTATGCGCCAAAACAACGAGCTACAGTAGTCATTTTAACTATCTCCAAGATTTACTTTCAAGGGAGGCGACCACACCGGCTTTTATCACTACTTGTCAGCCATTTAATGGTCACAGGTTACTGGCAAACCAAATGTTAAACAAGGTGAGGAGTTTTACGGAGCTTGTGTTAAGTAGTGTGCTTAAGTTCATAACGCAATATAAACATAAACAACGTAAATATCCTCAATGGCTCATCCCTGGACTTATAAGGGCCCTGGAGCATTAATATCGCGCACACAGAAAGTGTACATGTTCTCCATTCAGCAAGCGGAAGGAGTAGTTCAGTTTATTCTTAACTCTCTCCAAACACGTATACACAAACGAGACCACAGTTCACATATTGCATTATCAAAAACAAGAGGCACTTCTGACAGGCCAGCTGAGTTTTGGAAGTATGTACGCAAGCGGTCAAGCAAAAGTGACAAGTCTTTCAGGATATTGGGACTCGGACAGTGTCGAAGTGGATGCCGTTGCTGACTGTTTCGCCACCTACGTTCCATCAGTTTATGAGACCTCAGATTCTAGGACTCAGATAGGACGACAGCACGAGGCAATTAGCACATCTAGTGGTCTGTCGCTGGATGAAAAGCTCATGTGTTCATGCATTAGGCGCTTAAAACCACCCTTGCCGTGTGGACCAGATGACATCCCTTCCACCATACTAAAGTCTTATGGTAGTATATTTGCCCCAGTACTGACTATACGATATTTATTAACTGTGAGAACGTTTCTACATTTCCCAGCATGTGGAAAGCTGCACGTGTTTTCCCAGTATTTAGGTAGGGCTGCAAAACTGATGTATTTATTTATCGCCCGACTTCTCCACTGTGTGCCATATCGAATATATTTGAACTGGCCCTTCACAACATATTGCGTGTTCGCGGGAAAAATTCATTCATTCCTAACCATCACGGGTTTCTCCCTGGTCGCTCAACAACTACAAACCTTTCTGTTTCATGACGCAATTTACCCCACCTATCTCTCAGAGAGGACAGGTCGGCGTATACTCTACTGTGACCTGAACAAGGCTTTTGTCGTAGTCAGCCACTCAGTGTTTTTGGTTAAACATGCAAACTGCGATGTTGACTCGTCTATTGTGTATCTCTTGCAAAGCTATCTGCTTAGTATATTATGTTATGTTGCCGTAACTGGCTAGACGCATTCTTTGTACAATGTTACTAGTGGGGTCCCTCAAGTCTTGGTATTAGGCCCCCTCTAATATTTAATTTGTCTACGTTTCTTTTGCAATTCGTTGTTCTTCTTTGTCTATTGTATGCCGATGACATCAAAATATTCAAAGAAATTCATTCAGTTAACGACTGTCGCTTGCTGTAGTCGGATTTGTGTTCTTTCTCTAAATAGTGTGACAATAACAACTTTTCCCTAAAACCTCTAAAACCAAGTTTATGAGTATATCTCATAAAACATTGATCGTTTCATTTTCATACTCTGTCAGAATCGTGTCGTTATATAAGGTTTATGAGTTCACTGATCTTGTAGTTATTTTTGATAGCATGCTAAATTTTTTTCTACTGACACTAAACGTGCTGCCATGCGACTGCCTTTGTAGAATCTCCCAAGAATTCAGTTCCCCTACAGCACTCCACAAATTGTACACTCCCATTAGTTTTCTTCAACTTGAATATGCATCTGTGATCTGGAGTGTCATTTCTAAATCTGGCAGTGACGCCAGAAAGAAATTCTGTGACGCCAGAAAGAAAGAAATTGAGCGAGTCCAGAAAGAACTTCATAAGCATTTACAATCATCATTTCGCTAGAAATAACTTTGGATCTCGTTCTAACACTGCCAAATTATTATAATTGCCATCACTTCAATGCCAACGAAATCGCGCTGACCTATTATTTCATTACAAACTAGTTCACGGTAAGCTATCCTGCCCTTCACTTCTCAGTTGTGTAAATTTTCGAATTCCGCGTTAGTTCATCATAGAGAATCGGCCATTCCGTGTACCTGCCAACTTCTTTCAACACTCCACTGTTCAAAGAATACAAGGTCTATATAATGTTCACTTCCATTATCTTCATGTTTTTCACACTCCAATGCCATTGTTTTTATCTGAGTTTTGCACTGCCTTAAGGTAGTTTTTCGTAAAATACAAATCCTTCCTTTTTCCGTTTTTCAGGAAGCCTTCGACATAGTCGTGTATATTCCCCTTCATTTTCACTGCCATTCCATGACTATCGTATTGTCTTTTGTTCTTCAAATTTTGATAATATTTTCTTTTTGTCTGTGCGGTGTCACTTTTTTATTTGATATTAAAAATGCTGTAGATTGCACTGTATGTTTTATTTTATTGTTTTATCTTTGCGCGCAGCTGTACTAAGACCTCATGATTGTTCCAGGACACGTTAAATAAATGATTCTTTGATTGTTTGATCGATCAATTTATTATTTATTTATTTATTTATTTATTTATTTATTTATTTATTTATTTATTTATTTATTTATTGTTATTATCGTTATTGTTTTATTGTTACGGTAAATAAGATGTTGGCGCACAAGTAAGGCGCCGGTTACTCCTTAACCCTTGAGTGAATATTCAACATACAACCTAAGAAAGGAAAAACAAGGAAACGAGTTCATAAAATCTAGACAAAAACCAGTCTAACACTAAAGAAAGCAATTGTACGGGGGAAGGGGGCCCTGCAGACGTAAATCTGTACGAGGGTGTCCATTGGTACTTCACGGCGAGGTCAATTTGTAGCGTTAGGTGCCAGAGTTAAGTTGAATTTTCCAACTTCTTTATTGGGCGCTAATACCTGATCTTCACACTATATCTCCCTCGAGACGTGATATGTCTCTATTTTTTCATCTACACTTTTTTTGTAACTTATAAATGCGATTTACTCTGTTCACTCACAATGTTATAGTTGTAGCACCATAAATGAAGAACCATTTACGGCTACTATTGAATAGAGATGCCTAATTATCACACTCACTAAAAAAGAGAAGAAGCATAAACACGGTAGAACAGAGTAACCGGAAATATGGATGGACACGGCGATAGAATAAGGTCTAAAAAGCAGCGGTTAACCAAAGCTGCTGCTCGAGTGCCTAGCCCAGGCGGTTTTGACGGATTGGAAATCAATTTGCTGAGTTGGAATATATGATGCGCACGGCGCAAGAAATAATAAGTCGGCTCAAACGTAACGAAGACACTTCAGAACCCTCACAGAGCTTCATGAATCCTGGGCACCTTGAAAGCAATGCAACAACATGTTAAACTCAGAGGATAAATTATGCAATCGCTTATAAGACGACTCGAAGATGCAAGTCATCTCCATCTCAGCTAATGTATCGATCCTCTCCCAATATGAAAACTTTCAGACCCTAAAGAATAAGAATAAAGGGAGCATTACCTCGCATGAGTTGAAGCCAATCTTTTCAGCCGAACACGTGACGAAACGACAGAGCGTGTTTTATGTTTTAGTAGGTTTTGACGTGTTGTATGTTTTAGAACGGCGTCGGCGTGAGCCGGCCGGTCTGCGCCGAACAAGCACGTTTCGGGTAAAAGCTATAGCGGGCGTCACACTCTGAAGCCTCGGCAAATTTCATTGCTCGTGGGATCTTGACGCCAAACGTCACGTGTTCGGCCGACTCTGGTCGCTTAACAACGGGTTATCTTGCAAAGGCTGGCCACGTGACGTCGTATACTTCCTCCTTTCTTTTTCCTCATCCGTGCCTAACGTGCATTATCAGTACCTCTGTAATCGGAAGCTCTGTGAGTTTTCTGCACTTTCCTTGCTTTTGCACTGGCCCCGTGAATGGCCCACCTTTGACCAAGCAGCAATATCATGTGATATCAACTTATGCGACGTCATAATGACGTCATTTTAGGATGATTATTTTTTGTGTCATCGTAAACTTTCGCTTTTGATGAAGCATCCGAGGCTTTCGTTAGTAATCTTCGTGGATCGCGTAGCCTAACAGTTGGGCGACATGGCGCTCTGTGCATCCGCTCTTATTTGACGAATACGTAAGAAAGACGTAAGGCGGCGTCACAGCGACGCCGTGACACGTCACACCGCTTGCTCATTTGTTTGTCGCAAGCGGAGACTCGAAACCCAATCACAGCACAATTTCTCCGAGTCGCGAACCTGATCCTCGAGAAATGAAAGGAAGAGCACAAACTATGAAAAGGGTTGGTGGCGAAGAGACCGACCCTCCACCTACTCGGTTCGAAGCCACTTCACCACTTTCCATCATGCTTGAGCGGACACTTCCCCGAGAGCGGGCTGAACTCTCGCATTAACGGTTGCGGCGAGCGTTCTCCACCCCTCCCCATTTCGCTCCTTAGGAATGCCGAACAACTTACGTCGGTCGTCGGTCGCACCTGTCCATCGAGCGGTGAGGGCAGAGCGCGGCAAGGTGACCCGTGATAAGTTCAGAGATACAGGAGGTGGGTGGGGGTAGATTGGAGTTCTCAGAAAGAAACTCGACGACACTCCTCGTCGATTTCTTTCGCACGCGTCCATGCAACGACGAGAGAGTTTCGCAAGTTCGGCGTGACTAGGAGCGAGCCTACACAGGCGTGACCTTCCGCAGGAGCCCATGGCCCACGGGGCGGCGGCCGTGCCCAAACCGCGCAGGCGCTGCCATAGCCGCGCTGGCGTAGGCAGGGAAGCGAATGGTGGAAGACCGGCGGTAGAAACGAAGGGAGCAACGGGGAAGAGCTTGATTGACCAGCAACCCGTCGCCGACCACGGGTCGAGGGATAGCGAGGTAGTGAGAGGGGGAAGTTGGTGGCCGAGCGAGCGTGGCGACGCCGAGACAAAGCAAGCAGCGTGGAAACTTGGCGAATAGTTTCGTGCCCGGAGAGGCCCCGGGCGCGCGACGAACCAGCAGGGGAGAAAAGGGGCGAGCACAGCGAACCACCGGCCGCTGCTGTGCGTCGTCGTCGTTGCCGGAGCGAAATTAGGAGGCGCTGTGTGAAAGGCTGTGGTGTAAGGACCGGCTGAAAGCGAGGGTGCGCCGCGGAGAGCCAAAGAACCGACCCTCTTGTAGGCAGCGTCACGAGCTTCGGCCCCCCTTTAAGGTATTAGCGCAGATGAGGCGTGTTGGAAGGCAAGGAACGCCAGCAG
>WOVY01001046.1:0-47500 GCA_013436015.1 Rhipicephalus annulatus | reverse complement strand
TGTAAAAAAAGAAAACTAAAGGGCTCGTTTTTTTTCTTTCTTAAAGAAAACGGACAACGCAGCCAAAGAAATTATTGGGCAAATCGTTGGTAGTAACTAGGATACGAATGCGAAGAAGCTAATGCGAGGACCTGTGAAGTGGACAACATTTGGCCGTCCCGGACAAGACCTAGAACCTTTGAATAATGCGTCCGATGCTTTACCAACTGAGCCACAGCAGTGATATAGTCTTACGGTGCTCTTTATACGGTATATATCTGCGCGTTTAAGCCTGGGAGCGTTAGTCGGCATTATTCGAAGGTTGCAGATTGGCTCCCTTTCAGCGGCAAATTGTCTTTTTGTTCATTTTGATTTCTCCGCACTTATACCACAGTTACTTCGAGTAAAGCTTTCCGTAAAGGCTACGCTGGGCGCCACTATTCTTCCACGCGTCTCCACAACTCGGTATAAATCGCAAAAATTATTTTACAGCGTGTAAACACCACCTCCTCCCCTTCCCCCATCACCTGCGGCGTTACATCCAGGCCGAGCAAAAATACACAGAACGCCAAATGAGAGAGGCAGAGAGAAACTATGAATGTCACGCCTTTTCCAAGCTCGACGAAGCGGGCGAGCAGAGCGATGTTTCTTTCGCGTAGGAACAATTAACCACTTGTCATTTTTTTCTTTTGTGTATTTACTTAAAAAAAGGCGTCAACGTAGCCCCGGCGTCAGAGATTACACACATGCAGTGAAGTTCACAGGCGAGCTTAGGGTTAGTTCGTGCCAAGGGGGTTGGTTCGCGCTAGCGTGCTCTGGCGCTGGTCCGAGCGTTCATCGTAGGCACAGCGTACACGTAACGCTCACAGCGCGGGACTTAGAGCTCTGCCTCGACGTTGACGCCACTTCATCTCTTTCCTTCTCGCACCTTCGGCTCGCTTCCCTTAGAAGATGAGGCTTCGGAGGAGGAGCAAAACATCGACAAAGTACGAAACGATACCGGGAGCCTTCTGCCTAGCGCGGTCCAGGATCGTTGTAACGAAACCCACGGGGGCGGAGGAAGCAAACGAGGCTGAATGAAAAAAAAAAGTTGCGATATGAAAAGAGAAAAGAATGAAAAAAATATAAAGAAGAGTTTCGACGATCGTGGCGTCGTGGGCAGGGAATAAGGGCGAGTTAGGGACGGAAAGGAGCCTGGGGCTCGGGCAAACTCGGGGGCTGCTCGTTCTTTCGGAAGCACGGTGGACAGAACTTGGGGAGAAAAAAAAAAACAGGCGTATAGGTAGTTTTACTCGGGCGAAAAAAAAGTAGGAAAGCTTGTTTATATGTGTACACTTTATTTTGTACAGCCATCTTCCTTTTTTTCCTCGCTACGGGACTGAAGTAATGAGATAGAACAAACGCTGGGGTAGGGGAGGGGGGAGAAAGACTGAGTGAATAGCAGGGAAGGAACCAAAATTGAAAAAAAGGGGACAGGCGCTAACC
The DNA here is from genome assembly GCA_013436015.1 of Rhipicephalus annulatus. Taxonomy (NCBI): domain Eukaryota; kingdom Metazoa; phylum Arthropoda; class Arachnida; order Ixodida; family Ixodidae; genus Rhipicephalus; species Rhipicephalus annulatus. The sequence goes on along the minus strand of WOVY01001046.1, from coordinate 46,036 downwards.
GCGTACTCTTGCCAGGGCAGGCGTAACACTCGGACCTAGGCCGCAACAACAAAACTTAAACGAAAAGTTAGAAATACGAGGCTAAAGAAATAGGGAAAGTAAGGAGGGTTGGGCAGAGAGAGGAACGCGTGAAAAGGGGATTCGAGCCGTGCTCGGCGCTGGGCGGGCAGCGAGCGACGGACAGCAGCGTCGGCGGCGGCGTGCGTCCAAAGGCGCGCTAACGGTACCCGCACGCGCCGGCGTCGCCCGAGCTTCGCGCTGCTCACGCTCTTAACGCTCGTCGCCACCGAGTGCGCAGCGCGGGGGGCGTAGCTAGATCCAGAACACCAACATCCAGAACTAAAGAAAAGAAGAAAATAAATACCATAAAAAGTTCGGACAAAAAAAGGGAAACTGGAACAAACTCGGCAGACCAAAAAGCGCGAAAGGGATGAGACTCGGAAAAGTCGGGAAAGAAAGAAATGGGAGCTATGGGAAGCAAAAAAAGAGATGGGCTAGAAGGGATGAGCGGGAAAACCAGGGCGGAGAAAAGGGGAGGCAAGAATGGAATGAGACGAATGGAGAAAGCGAGACGCGATAAGAGAAAGGGGAAAAGAGGGAAGGGAAAGGAAGGCTGCGGAGCAGCACGCGGACGAGTCAAGGCTTGAGCAACAACAAGTTTTGCCGCCCTTCTGCCTCTCCGCCCCCCCCCCCCCTGGTGGACGGCTCTGGCGGGAGCGCCTACTTCCATTTTCTTTTTTGCGCTCCTTCACGGCGCGTCCGTACGGTCTCGACACCATCTCCCTAGCGAGAAACTCGGGAGCAGAAGAGGAGCAAAGAAATAGTAAAAAAAGGAGATAAAGAAAACCCGGCGGGACGCGAAGGAAGCCGCTGCACCAGAAGTAGGGCTCTGAGCGTAAGAAGCAAACAACAAGACGTAGGACCTCGCACGGGAGAAAAAACGGGAAAAAGGACGAAAGGATAGGCGGACCTACGCAGCAAAGTACGGCGGCCTAGCGAGAAAGAAGGAAGGAGAGAATCTTCGTCGAGTCTCGGCTTCCCTCAGGGGGTTTCGGAAGGAAGTTTCCTCTTCTCTTTCTTTTTCGCATTCCTTTATTTTTCCCGCCTATCCCTATTCCTGTTCTTTTTTCCTCGGCCCTGCTCGATCTCCTCTTTCGGACCCGTCGGCTGGCCGCGCCGCCGACGCCGACCAACCATCCCTCCCCACTTCCCCTCCAGGACTGAGCACCAGCAGCAGCCTATACTTGGCCGGCACGACGACGAGCCTGCATCTTTGCTTCTGCTGCCATCCGAGTCACCTTTCCCGTTTCCCCTTTTTGCATCTTTTCCCGTACTTCTATCCGGCGGTCCAAGCCTCTTCCTTTTTTTCTCCCTATACTAGGCGAGCCCCATATCCCCACCTTCCATCTTGCCACCATCCCACTTTCCAGGCGTTCGGCCCACGGCGATTTTTTTCCTTTACTTCGCAGCCCCTACGACATCGACGACGACGCTCGCGAAACTTCTTTTTTGTCTATTTTCCAAACTTCTTGTTCTTCCCTTGTTTTCGTTTTTCTTTTCCTCGGTCCTCTAACTCGGCTGTCCGTGCGGCAAAGCGGACGCGTGGGCCAGCTCTCTCGCCTGGTCCCCTGCACGCGTATATGTGCGTGCGTGCTTTGGGGGCTTCTGTCTTGGTAGTTTGTGACTTCAGGGCCGACGGGAAAAAAGGAAGGAGGCTGCAGCAGTAGTAGCAGTAGCGGGAAAAGAGCCCAGAACTGGGACCAAGGAAGCGAATGAACAGTTCGGTGTGTGTGGGAGGGTGGCGCAGGGCAACCGAGCGGTGACGACCATGGCTCCTTTCCTGCTGCTGGTGGTGATCTCGTGCCCAGCTTCCTGTCCTTCTAGCACTGGCAAAACAGCCCGACAGCCAGGAAGCGGCGGCAGCGACAGCTAGCGCTGCGCCGGGCGCGGGTCTGCTTCTTCCTGTGTCACGGCTTCACTGCATCATTCGTTCTTGTTTGGATGTCCTTTTATTTCTCTAGTTTTTTTTTGACCCTCGGGCCATCGAGCCACGAGCGAACACCGGCGCCTCTTCTTGGCTCGACCGTCGTTGTCGACGCCAAGCCAAGCCAAGTTTCTTCTTGACCCTTGACTTCCCTTTTCTTCCTTTCTCTGTCTCTCTCTGGCTGTTCTTTTGCCGGTAGCAACTTCCCGAGTTACTGCCACCGATTTTGCTGTACTGTATTTCCCATTTAGCCGGAACCGATAGGTCTTTTATCACATTTTATGTTTTTTTAATCTGTCGGACTGCTCAAAACAGAATCGCATAAAAAACTTCACAGTCACTTTCCAATGTTCCCTTCTTTAACTTACTGACATTCGTTGATCGGACTGTTTCTTATCTAGCAGTTTCAAAACACGATGCTCAGGGCTCCAATGTCTTCTTACTATATATATATATATATATATTGACTCTGACGAAGGCCGTGCCACGGCCGAAACGTTAGTAAATACGATCCTTTTCTTATGTGCTATCTTCAAGTTATTTCAATATAGAAAATACCCGGACCTGTCGTGCCTTCCCTTCAAGTTCTATATATATATATATATATATATATATATATATATATATATATATATATATATATATATATATATATGTGTCACCCTTTCCTACAGCCATTTCGGTCCTGTTTGCCTTTCGTACCCGAGTGTTCCCAATTGGGCATTTTTTTATGTCTCTTTGTTCTTTTAGCACCAGAAACTACAAGTATCTCATTCCCCCCAGAATGTCCAGCTCGATTCTCAACTTCGTATCCATTCCTATACTTTATTCATTCCCACAGCAGATGATTTTGCCATCACCGGCGCCGCCATTGTCGCGTATCAGACAGCCAGATGGCGATCGACCTCGTCTTAACGCGACGGAACCGCACTCTTTTTTTTAATAAGTGAATTTCTCTTCGTTCGCCACTTCTATTTTAGCTTTCCGTTCAGTGCGGATGGCATCAGACAGCCATCGCACAAAGGTACGCGCCATCCGATTTCGTGCCAGCTATGGGAAGATATAACAAAAATAAAAGCCCAGCTAGGACACGAGTCACATCGATGGCGAAGCCGCGTTAGTCTTAGTTTACCGAGCAGATGTAAGTGAGAAACATAAAAATAAGTGTGGGCCTCCGGTAAGCAAATGGGGACGTAAACAGGTCCGACGTGGAAGAGTCGCGACATCGGTTATTTACGTCGGTGCCCCCAAGGTTCCGTAGTCTGTTATTTTATCTTAATGTGGTTGTTCACGCTTGTCTCAGGAAGGAGTAGAAGAGAAAGATAAGAATGTCTAGCAGGCACAACGCAAGTGACGTAGATAGAAGGAAGCCAATGGTACAAAGTAAGGAGCAGATTTAGTTTGGTCATTGGCTGCGTGGAGAGAAGTTTCCAAACGTCATTTGCTTGAGGAAGCTACACAGCTACAGGACAAGCTCATGGTACAGGAACCAAGGCCGCCATTTCACTTGGTAGCTAAAACAAAGCGTCTAAATTAAACTAACTTAACTTCCTGCAAGTCGTTCCTGTCCTCACTTTCAGCACAATCGTACGTTGTACGCATGCTCTGCCATATGATCTAGTTCGAGAGGTGGCACATCGGTGCCACTATAGGCCTCTCGAACGAAATGATTTAAAGAGACAGTTCTATATGGCAAGAACTAGGACATCCAGAAACGAGCAGATTCGTCATTCACGATTTCAAACGAACAAAAAATGGTTGACTGGAACTTGTCAATTTATATGAGATCCTTCGAACACGTTTTGAGAGCAGCTCAAGTCATTCAAACGCAGCTCTGATTTCTGATTTTTTTATTATAATAGCTGGTCATATATAGATTCTATGCTTACATGCTGTCGATGTATTACACTCGCCATGAAAAAACACGGCCTATAGCATTTTTCGGGGTGTTACGATCAATTATGGCCAATAACTTGCTAATTCTTGTCACGTCATCGGAAGACTTGACAACTGCGGAAAAAAATACTAATGTCCAGACGTGGGCATACAAGAAACGTCTCTCATGTTACGCCTAATATATAAATAAGATTTTAAAAATAGCCAGTTATAAGTAAACACGACATACTTTTTAGTCGGCGCACTTGTTTTGATAGTGTTCTGTCATTTCGTAACCTCTCTATCTTAATTTTTTAACGGATTCATTTTTCCTGAATGAACACTGGAATAAGATGCCCTTTCAGGAGCAGAACATTTAGTGTAGAATATCTCTTCATCGAATGCGCTCTGCTTATCCCTGTAATGTCCAGGGCATTATTTAGTATATTATTCGCTGCTATATTACTTTAATATTGCAGACTTCACCTGTAGCGCTAACCATATTGACGTCCTTGTAGTGGTCTTAATACCAATGAAGTGAGTTTCGTGAAGTTAAAATATCATTGAAGTAACTACTATTTAAATAAAACTCCAGTAAATGCATTAAAATGGGTACTATAGTTTCAATATGTTGCTGTATTTTTCATAATAGTGATTTTGTTTGGCTACTACAAGGTTAAGGAAACATTGAACAGTTTCAATTTTTTTTTCCTATGGGCGAGACTTAAAAGATCTTGGTACCTTCAGGCCGGCGGCCCCCACCTCTCTTCTAATACGAGTTTTTCTGTCCTTGGCAAAGAAAATAATCGACGCAGGCAGCACCACCCTTTTAAAACTCACCACATAAAAGAATGTTTCGGCTGTTAAGAGAGGGCAAATATTTCTGGACAGGAGTACTGATGCCACTGCTTTGTCGATTTTACAGGGCAAATAAGTCAGCCACCATGTTGTTGTGACGTTTGTTCGAGACAGCTCTCGCGAGCGGCGCTGCTGTCACGAGAACATTTGGCACGTAGGCGCGTACCGAGCAGCACAACTTAAAAGATTAAACGAGTTCCATACTCTCAAAGTTGTGTTTTCAGGTGCGACACGAGATTTTACATTCCAGCCTACCAAGTTATGCAAGTGTTTCATTACTTAAATGGTTTAATTCTACCAACGCATTTCATCAACGATATCATAAAAATTATTCTGCTTGCGAAAATGCGTTGAGGCCACTAACAGCCAATCATGGTTCCCTCCATAAATAGCTTGACCTGCCCTAAACGGGTAGCGTGTGCGATTCAGTGTAACTCTTACACTCGGGCTATTGCGGGTAGAGTTATGAAGTATACATGTATCGATTTAATACATTTAGGCTTTACTTCAGGTTTTCCTTGGGGAGACCGAGCCTAAAGGCTTTAATGGCCCAACGATGGCCTCTGCCCGCCGGAGCTCACAGCAGGTATACCAACGCAAAACAGTAACGTGTAAAGCTACATGTATATGGGAAATAAATTACGTACAAAATGGAACCGTAATCAACTCATACAACGGCGGAGATCGCTACAATGGCAAGTATTGATCCTAATGGTACAATGTGGGGATAAGAATGGAGAGAAAGAGAAAAAGACAAAAACAAACTAACCAGAAAACAAGAAAATACACAGGCATACAAAACAACAGAAATTTCCTCACACGAAAGAAAAACGTCGCCACAAGACTATTTCATATGTTCTGCTAATATTTCCTCACCGATGCTCGCATTTATTAACACGTATATTATACTCAACACTGCAGAATTAACTAACAACAGTAGTTGTAGCTTTAAATCCTACAGAACGTAGAAGCACTGTGTAGAAAAGATGACCGGTGGGCATTAAGAGCAACAGAATGGTTACGAATGGACGGGAAACTCAGCCGGAAAAGTCGGAGAGTTTGATGCAAAGACGAAATCTGGAAATTCGCGGGGATAAGAGGGAATCAGTTCGCACAAGATAGGGTAAACTGAAGACCATTGGGTGAGGACTTCGTGCGGGCGTAAACTAACGCATGCTGAGAATGATGATAATTGTGGAGATGATGGTGATAATGATAAGCTAGCAACACCATACACAAACAATCAACCACCGACTTCAGTAGTAAGATGTGTCCTAAATACATGCTTCTTCCCCCCCCCCTTTTTTTTTTTGCTGAATCAGTCCCACCCAGATTATGTTTTCATTTCTATTCAGGAAAAACTCGATTTGATATTGCATTGCCTGGCTGCCATAATTGGTCCTCCCTTCAGGCAGTCAAAGCTAAACATTTCTGAACGTATGTCTGTCTCTTTTGGTAGAACTGTTTTCTTTGAAGGCATTTGTGTTGTGTATGACCTGCATAAACGTAAGTATATAGATATGTATTTAATATGCAATGAACAAGTTTGGAGTGCGTAAGTTCCGTATGTCTGCTATATAATTTTCAAATATACATAGCACCATTTTTTGTAAAAGAAATAACCAATTGTAATTTGTTCTCCAAACTATGCATTCCAAAACCACCATAATATTATGAGAAGCGCCGTTGTGGAGGGCTCCGGGGATTTAAACCGCCTGGGGGTTTTTAACGTGCATCTACATCTGAGCACACGGGCGTACAGCATTTTCGCCTCCATCAAAAAACACAGCCGCCGCACCTGGGGTTCGATCCCGCGACCTGCGGGTCAGCAGCTCAGTACCTTAGCCACTATACCACCGCGGCAAGGCCTCCAAACTAAAGTACACTGTGTCCATTTTGAATACACTAATGAGTAGCAAAGCTTTCTTTTAACGCCAGTGGTATTAATAAAGAACTTATTCTCCGAATGAAACCTATGGTTTTGGCTATGCCTACTGTGAAATATGAAAACTGCGTAATCCATATCATGTTTTTGTGGAAGCGGACCCCTTAAAATTTCTATTTCTTTGACATAGAAACAATTAGCCCGACAGTCAACTCTTTTGAACTTCTATTCCTTTGTTTGTGCATTTTGTGTGGATCCATAAATGTTTACTATGTCGACCTGCATTCCGCTTGTATGGAAGTTCAAATAATATGTACCGTGTGTTATTGGTATTCAACTGTCATGTCGCATATACTTCATTCTTCTAGATAAAAGCTAGTGATTGTTTTTTTCTAATAAGTTCATATCTTTTGTACGGTTAAAAATACGTGTGCCATTTGCATACATAACGATGTCCTGCTTAATACTTATACCAGCTATACCAATTCTCTAAAGCAGGGATAGCTGGTCCCAGTATCGAGTCGGACGGTACTCCAGTTGTGACGCTTCATCAGCTAGAAAAATTTTCGTGTAAAATAACTTCTTAAGTTACTTATTGCTGCAAATTAAAGGCGTATCAAACATAAAATTATATTTACTACCAAAGTGATACGTTTATGCGACAATCAGCCGCAGTGCACCCTTTGCTCTCACGAAGAAAGTCAACGGCATCGCTTGATTGAAGCACTCACACGAATAAAATAATTCATCGCATAACTTACGCTTCGTCGTCAACTTCTAGTGGTAATATATGAAATAGCTACTCGGCACAGAAACGTCGCAGTCCCGTTTCGACATATTTACCGACCTCACCGTCAAGCAGAGACCGTTTACCATAACAGCTATTAAACCTACCATGAGTATTAGTTAAAAAATCGCGGATTAACCAAAGTTGTTTGATAGCGCGGTCGCCACCTGAGATGCGGCCCGTTTTCTTATATGAACCAAGAGCTCGACGTGCAAGCCATATTCACGTCTCTCGGTCGACGCACGCCAAACTGCGCCATCTCCTGTTCAAACACTAAGGATATAAAACGTGTTTTGAAAGCGTGGAGTTGTAGAATCAATCATAACTCGACCGTAGACAGTTCGGAGAAATTCAGTCATTATTTCAGTCTTTTTGATTGATTGATTGATTGATTGATTGATTGATTGATTGATTGATTGATATGTGGGGTTTAACGTTCCAAAACCACCATGCATATGATTATGAGAGACGCCGTAGTGGAGGGTTCGGAAATTTCGACCACCTGGGGTTCTTTAACGTGCATCCAAATCTGAGTACACGGGCCTACAATATTTTCGCCTCCATCGGAAAAACAGCCGCCGCAGCCGGGATTCGATCCCGCGACCTGCGGGTCAGCAGCCAAGTACCTTAGCCACTAGACCACCGCGGCGGGGCTAATTCAGTCTTTTGTTTTGTCAGTTGGTCTGTCAGTTACATAATCACTTAGCTTGTCAGTTCCTTGGTTATTTAGCCGGTTAGTAAGTCAGTCGCTTCTAAGCGCATGTCATCGCCAGGTCCTGATGGTATTACTTATAGTGCGTTGGGACACCTTGGACAAAAAGCCAGAAAAGAACTTTTTAACATGCTTCAACAACTCCTGGCTCAGCGGCAGTGTTCCCCGAGAATGGAAAATAAGTCGATTAATACCACTTTTGAAATCGGGAAAATCACCATTGAACTTGACAGCGTATCGCCCTATTGCCCTCGCAAGCTGCCTCGGAAAAGTGATGGAAAGAATGGTTCTATTTCGTCTCGAGTGGTACTTGGAACGATACAACAAATACCCTTCTTGCATGGCAGGTTTTCGTCGGGGCCGCTTCTCCATTGACTGTGTCCTTGACTTATCGACATTTGTTCAACAAGAAAAAAGTCGCAAGCGCATATCAGTGGCACTCTTTCTTGATGTGAAGGGTGCGTATGATAATGTAGCTCACGATGCCATCCTCACTTCTCTCGCAGCAATGGGCATTGGTGGACGAATGTTTCATTGGATAAAAGATTATATAACTGGCAGGTGTTTCTTTGTACAAACATATGAGGGTACAACTGCTGAACATTACACCTACTGCGGAGTACCTCAGGGAGGTGTTTTAAGCCCCACATTGTTCAATGTTGCCCTCATTGGTCTGGTGAAGGTTCTGCCAAAGTCGGTGTGCCTATCCATATACGCCGATGATATTTGCCTCTGGAGTGCTGCAGTTACTCGCCCTCAGGTGCGTGCACGAATACAGCGGGCAGCAACCCTCACAACAGCCTATAACTTCAGAAACAAGGCCTAACTATATCAACTGTGAAGTGCGCGTTGATGGAGTTTACACGCAAACCAATGACGCCATACCCTGTTTACATCAATGGACAGAGTGTCAAATATGCATGGACGCATCGTTTCCTGGGCATAAAAATCGACAGAAGTCTTTTGTGGAGCCCCCATTGTGCGTACTTGAAGAAGAGACTGCTATCTATTGTGCATATATTGAAATTCATGTGCGGGAAAGCATGGGGAACTTCTGTGGCCTCCATGCTACAGTTGTACAGGGCCCTATTTCTGGGTCTATTGCGCTACAGCTTGCCGGTACTGACTAACACTTGCAAATCCAATACTCATTCATTGGAGAGTTTGCAGGGTCAGACACTGCGTATCTGCCTAGGATTGCCCCGATGCGCTTCTACCTATGCCACAATCATGCTTGCCAAAGACCATCCGGTCAGGACATATAGAGTTGTGGATTGCCTCAGAGTGCACATTCGACATGCTAGCCGTGTCCCCGACCACCACTTGGCCCTTCTACCCTCCAAAAGACCACGTGCTACGTTTTCAGACGTCATAGCCAAGCACGTAAAGAGCATTCCATCAGGATATACGCCAGCTGCGAGAATGGCATGTCCTTTGTGGTGCTTCGACCAGCCGCAAGTACGTCTAGAAATTCCGGGAATCAAAAAGAAAAGCAATCACTCCAGAGTAGCATTGAAGCAAGCAACACTGCAATTATTACATGAGTTGTACTTAGAGCGAACGCAGATATACACTGATGGGTCCGTCTCGTCCAGCAGCTCATCAGGTGCCGCTGTAATTCCGGCTGCAGCAATGACAATCAAGTTTAAGTTGTCGCATATGACTACATCTACGGTATCAGAGCTTGCTGCTATACGGGCTGCTTTACAATATCTCGTTCAAGAACGTCCAGGAAAATGGGTCATATTCTGCGATTTGAAGGCAGCGCTTCAGAGTTTGCAGTCTGCCATGCGTAGGAGGAGTCATGACCAATTGGTACAAAAAATAAGACATTGTCATCATGAAGCTCTAGCACGAGGGCGTGATATTATATATCAATGGCTGCCTGGACATATCGGTATTACCGGAAATCAATTAGCCGATGATGCAGCCCGCTCAGCCCATGAAGGAACCCGTGTAGTCCCGATTTCTCTATCAAGGAATGATGCAGCAAGACAACTTTACCTGCTGGCTCGAGATCTCACACGCACGTTCTTGTCGTCTACCAGCTTCCAACGGTGTCAATTTTATGAACTGGATCCTTCGCTCAAGCTAAAGCTACCATCACAACTTTCCCGCTCCGATGCGACACTGTTATGCCGCCTTTGGTTGGGTGTTGCATTTACAAAGGTGTACTCCTTTCGCATTGGTATGGCAGACACTCCTACATGCGACTACTGCGGAGCTGAAGAGACCATCGAACACGTCCTGTGCAGCTGTGCTTGCTACGACACACAGCGATGCCAGCTCCGGATGGTTTTGAATAAACTTGACCCCGGACCATTTTGTGTGCAGAAGATACTAGGACCTTGGGCATCTGCGTCAGTTGCGCAGAAAGCAACTAAAGCACTGCTACTTTACCTAAAGTCAACAAACCTGAGCGACCGCCTGTAGACTGTGTGTGCTCCCCGAGTGTGCTCGTGATTGTGTGTACCTTCTCATCTCTCTGCAACCTCTTTTCTCCCCTTTATCCCTTCCCCAGTGCAGGGTAGCAAACCGGATGTGCGCCTGGTTAACCTCCCTGCCTTTCCTTGCATCTTTATCTCTCTCTTCTCTCTCTAGTAAGTCAGTCAGTCAGTCAGCAATTAGTTGGTGAGTTGGTCTGTTAGTAAGTCAGCCAGCAATCAGTTGTTTAGTTGGTCTGTTAGTTGGTAAGTCAGTCAGCAACTAGTTAGTTTTTTATTTAGCTATTTATTTATTCAGTTATTCAGGTTTTTAGTTAGTTATTTAGTTAGCTGTTAGTTAGCTAGTTACTTATATGGTTAGTTAGTTGGTTGGTTAGTCAGTCAGTCAGTCAGTTAGTTAGTTAGTTAGTTAGTTAGTTAGTTAGTTAGTTAGTTAGTTAGTTAGTTAGTTAGTTAGTTAGTTAGTTAGTTAGTTAGTTAGTTAGTTAGTTAGTTAGTAGGTTGGTCGGTTGGTCTTTTTTTTTCGTGACGTCGTTCGCCCCTTTGTGTCTCCCGCCACACACGAGAGTCCAGCACTCCTACGTGTCCCATTGTCACCTTCGAAGCCAATCTTGTGGCGGCTGTGTTTCGCACGGACGCCCGAGCCCCGAACGCATTCGGCCGAACGCCTGCCTCCTGGAGGCCCCTCAATGTCTCGCACGCATCATTCGTCAACAGGTTCTGGCGCCGCGTTGCTTCGCATAAATCACTTTATTTCGACGATTAGCTGCGAAACCGGTACAATGTGACACTCCCTTTACAAGGCGCGTCCGGTTAATGTCGCGAAAAAAGGCGGTAATTTTATCAGACAAACTGTTGAAAAGAGTTCGGCTCCAGCTTTACTACGTCCTAACCTGTTATTCGGCGCGCGTACAAAGTAAAAAAAAATAATGCGAAAGAAAATTATTATTGAGGGCTAGCGGTCTTATTATGTACTTGATGTACAGATATGTAAATCGACGCTCGGCACAAAAAGTTAGACGTCCCTAGACTGCTATCAAGAGTTGCCAATGCCACCTAGAATGAGCGTACTAAAGCTTCTTTTTTTTTTCAGCCACTTGTAAAATTTGCCGATGTGTTGTCGAGCTCTCTGGGCTTATTTGCATTTTTTTTCAGGAAATGAAGTTATTTAGTGGCCATCTCGTTCATAAATAACGCATTGATCGACGACTTTAAGGGGCGGAGCGAGTCAGAAATGCGATTTTTTCCCCTAAATTTTTTATTTTTCATTTTTATTTGCCTTCAAAAGCTTAGTTGTTCTACTTTCACACACAAAAAAAACTCAGAATATTATTTAAACTGGAAGTAGGCTAAACAGATAAAGAATAAATAGATAGATGGGCTTCAAACATAAGTTGTGGCATCCGGTGATAGAGCTGCGCCTGTAATTAAATTACGGCAACGAAGAAACTTGCAAATAGTGACGACAGTGAATCGCGGGTCTCCCTCAACAGGCGACGTGAAATATCTAAATATAACCACATGTGGAAGTGTGACCAATTTGTTGCACTGGGTATGCCTTAGTGGAATAGAAAACCGCATAACTATGCCAGTGACCAAGCGCAAAAAACCGCGATATTGGCAGAAATGTTGTAAATTATAACAAAACGAACCCTCGCAAAACGCATAAACCCTGTCATAAGCCGTAGCAAAATACAACTACGCGATGCTAATTTATGTATACCATGGAACATATATATGACTCGACAGAAACACCTGTAGCGCTTCCCTACGCGGCCGTTAAACGCGCCGAACAAACGTTTCAGAGAGCGAGGTGGAGAAATAGCGAAACGAAAATAACAGGGGCTAAAAGTAAACGACGAAAAAGTAGAAGCGAATACATCTTGACTCCCATATATTAAACGCTTTCAAATAAAGCGATGCCGCGGGAACTCTATATGGACAAGCGAAAATATATATGCGTCATAAAAACAAGAGGCGAGCAAGAGAAGATGAATGCGAGGAAGATAAAGAAAAAAAAAAGCTGAAGGAAATAAAAGCGAGAGACCGCTCAGAGACCTACGCCCATTCATAAAAGGGCCGGAAACGCTAAAAGCGACGCTGTAGTACCTACTCCATGTCAAGCAAGTGGAGGAAGCCGAGAGCGAGAGAGAGAGACGGGATGAAGAAAAGAGAGCGGTGGTAGAGGGAAAGCGCCTAGTCGTTCCTTCACATCCCTCCTCATTTTTCCCTCCTATAGCCATCTCTCGCGAGTCTATATATACGACGCTTCCTCACTCTAATATGTTTCGGCGAACAATCTACATTCCCTTGTGGCTGCTCATTCGTCTCTCCCGCTCTCATCTTAAAGCCGTCCCTCGACACACTGCACCGCGCTGTGCGTTTCTGACCCGCTTTATAAGAGTAGCGTTTTCGCGGCGTTTAGTGACAGCCAGCGCACGATAGAAAGTCAAACGAGGGCTAGACTGGGTACTGGTCAGCGCTGAAAAGTCCGAAGACACGCACTCTCCTTAGAAGATGAAAGAAACAAAACGGTAGGAGAGGCGAAGGAGGGAATGGGGAGGAGATGGGATGTACAGCGTGAAAGGGGAAACTCGGGGGGGGGGGGGGCAAAGAAAGACAAATGAGCTGGAGAGATGACGGCAGTTCAGCACGGTGAGTAAAAAAAAAAAGGGGGGGGGGGAATGAGCAAACTGCACGCAGGTCGGCAGGAAGTTGAGAGAGACATAAATCAAAGTGGAACGCGGTTTAATGGAAACAAGATGGAATCCCGAAGTGACAGTGGATAAATAGCAGTCGATTGAAGTCGGCGAAAGATGCGATGCGTGGCTCGTTATGTCAACGATATTGGGAAAGACAAATGGCCAGTTAAGTGATCCTCAAACTTACCGCGATAAAATAAATAACCTAGACTGGTATGGTGGAGCGAAATGCGCACGCACATACAGGAAGCAGGTTTGACTATGACTATTAGGCGCATGGTTGTACCAGAAGAAAAGACGCCGTTCGTGAGAGGCGCGGCTATGACGCAATTGACAACTCTATACCGACACTCGCCGGAGACGTACGATGCCAACGCGCGCGCATTTTGTGACTAGCAGCGCTTACAAGCGTCCGCTTGCGTTAAAGCATTAATTAGATAATTATCATCAATGTCGCTTTAACGGTTACGACGTTCACAAGCTGGAGAAAAAGGATGTGCTAGCGCTAATAGAGGAGGGAAATGCGTCTATACTTCTGGATTTCTAGGAGAGGCTGACTGTCCAAATTACCCTACCATGCTTAAGCATAATCGTGCCTGATTAAGAACAAAGAAGGCCATCTATTCCAACTACGTAACAGGTCATGTGGCTCTTCTCTGTTTTCCTTCCCATCATTCACATTGGACGGTGAAGCCCGCATCGCCCAATCGTCTGCTCGATCCCCCAGATCATCGCCTAAGCGAAGTCTTCATTTCCAGCACGTCCGACAGTCCTTCTTAGAGCTTTCTTCTTATTCACTTTTTTTTCCTGCAGCCTCCTATTCCCTTCATTTCATTCATCCCTGTCGTGTAGTAGCAGTTGTCCTCGTTTTCCGGAGCAACAGACAGGCCGATTTCTCTCGTAGAGATATCTATACATATACACACAGATTTCCCTCTCATCACCCTGCACCTCAACTATTTTGACGGCCGGATCACCTCCTTGCGAAAACACTGCAACCCATCCTCCACCAATCCCCTCGATTCCCTTGTTTCCCTGCTTAGCCAAAGTCAAGACGAGCGTGTCCACTAGCGCCCTCTTTCGCAGCAGCCCTCATAAGTGTACATAAAGTCACCTGCTACAACAAAAGACAGACGAACGACGCCATAAATAGATCTCACTCCTCCAATTCCTTTCTCCCTCTTTCCGCTTCAGCGGCGGGGGAAGAGAGAACGACTGCTTCCAGAAAGCAAGGTGAAGTGTAATCGACCTTGGTCTACTCAGCCCGACATCCTTCTCGCCCCTCTCCCTCCACTTATATGAGCCAGTATTTCGTCTCCCTCTTTATATGTACCGCTCCCTATATATTTCCCTACTTCTAATCCATTTCTCTTCCTTTTCCCGCTCTGCGCCTTTTGTTATTCTGACGTCCAAGTTAGGAGAAGAAAAAAATAAGACGATAGAGAAAAAGAGAGCGTTAAGAAGTTGCGGGGGAACCGTATAGTTCTATAAGACGAAGACGAAGACGACGCGACATGGATGCGGATGGCGAAGAGAGCAAATTGTACGCCTCTGCTTCGCTACCTCTGTCCCCCTTCCACAGCCTGACGTTTATTTCCCCCCGAATCCCACTTCTTTAGGGGAAACAAGGTTCATACACCGTGAAAGCCAAACAGAGCGACGATGAAAGGGAGAAGAGGGCCACGTTGTTCCGACAACGAAGGCAAGCGAAATGATCAAGAGAGCAGAATTGGGGAATAAAAAGGGAGACGGTTTTATTGGCTTGTAGTAGTACGTATGTATGTCTACTTATAGTCGACGCTCTTCATCGGCTTGTCGACGAAAAACGTTGTGGAAGTGAGAAAGCCGAAATAAGAAGGAATAAAAAATGGGGAAGGCAGCTCCCCCGGTTGCCGAATGCACGACTCTGTCGACCACGGTAGAGAGAGAACGGGGTAAAATGGGGAAGAAGGGCGTAACTGAGTGCGTGCGTTTGTGAGCAATCTGTATACGTTGTCTCGCTACTCGAATAAGTGCTCTTTTATGTGTTCTTTTCCCCCGCGTCTGGAATTTGATCCCGAAAGGGGTTTAAGGTCGAGCAAATTACTGGTCGTTTTCCCCCTTCGTTTATATCTCTGCGAGTCTTTCTTCCTGCATGCATTTTTCATTCGTTTCATAAAAGTGCCGTTTGCTCGTGTCGTTTGTCTTTTCTTTCTTTGCTCTTGTGCATCCCTAACTTTTCTCTTTTTATTCTTTTTGTTGTTTTGCGAAAGTATGGGTGTAAGTTCTTTGCTTACTTTCGCTATCTGTTCGTTTTCGAGTGGTCGTTACGTAACACATCAGTTTGTCTTTTTTTTTCGGCTAAGAGACAGCATAATGGTCCGAAATCCAATGTGGCTGTAAAAAACGATTGCCGCGGGAAAAACGAGCGAGATGAGAGAGGAAAGGGCGGGAAAAGTGACTCCATCCCATGCCTGCTCGCGAGCTGCATGTAAAGAACGACGATTTAATGGATTGGGCTTTGGAGGCTTTTTTGCCGCCGCGGTCGCATAAAACAGCTCGGAGGGCGTGAAGCGAAACGACGCTTTAACACAGTGTACAGCGGCTCCTTCGATGCTTTAAGCCAGTCTTGTTCGAAGACCGTGTTGCTGAGCGTCTTACTACACCTGTCGCGCGTGAGGAAAGACTAAACATTCAACCACTTCTCACTTCATTTTCCTTCCCTTTCTATCTTTGTTGCTCACGTTTCTGTTTTCTGTTTTTTAATGATGAAAGCCATCTTGAGCTTCTAGGATTGTCTTTTGTTTCGGTGCATCTCCAAAAAAAAACAAGGTGCTGCTCTTTCCAGGCTGGGCTTGTTCGAAGGGTGTGACACTGAGCGTCTTGTTATGCCTGTCGCGTGCCCGAAAGGAATAAACAATTAACCACTTCACTCTTTAAAAGTTTATTACTCCTTTCGTGTCTGCTTCATTCTAAATACGAAAGCCATCGTGAGCTTTTCTAATTGCACCTTTCGTTTCTGTGCATTTTCAGAAAAAAAAATGCGAAAGCTATTTGAATGACTTGTAATATAGTTGTGCTGGCCGGCACGAGCACAGGATTAGAAAAAAAAATGTACATGGTATTAACGCTATCTAACAATTGAATGTTTTAATAGGGAAAGATCAAATATTTAAACAATATGAGACGCAGTGAATGACAAGAAAATAGTTCAGATCACCCCATCTATTATAAAATCTTGCAATAACGCATTTGCGACGATGGTCAAATGTTCTTGCAAACTGCGTTATTTCAAACTTTTCGTGACAAAATTGTCTCAGCTTTTCATATTTTTTTGTTGTAGTTGTACACTGCCTTCCTTTAAAATTAACTATTTCGTGCTTTTACAGCGAGAGCTCTTATGAGATCACAACTCAGGTCACGCGCAGTTGTCCGCCGCCGCCGCCGCCGGTGTCCGTAAACACCTTGCGCGAAATAGAAAAAAAAACCTAGCACCAATGACCCAGGGGGCTCAAACCTGAGTCCACTGCGTGCCAGCCCAGTATTCTACCATTGAAGTACGCCAGTGCTTGAACTTGTCACACTTGCCTTAGGCAGGCTTGACCTAGCACCAATGACACAGTGGGGCTCGAGCCCAGGTCCGCTTGGCGCCAGCCCAATATTCAACCACTGAGTTACACCGGTACTTTTTTTCATGGTATTTAATAAAGTACTTGCGCAATAAATACAAAATCAAGCGAACAAAAGTACAATCAAATCGCCAAAGTAAGCGCTCAAGCGTTACTCATAAACACTAAATGGCTAACACAGCGTGAGTTCCTCACATGAAGTGTTCTTCACATCGTGTTATACGAACAAAAAAAGGGGTGAGGTCAAGCAGTTTTCTAAGACGGAGTACCAGTCCGGTTTAAAATCTAGCTCGTAGTAAATGTTTTTTAGGTGGATAGCCATTTGAATGAAGTGTGCGCTTGAAGAGGTGGTGGGCTCTGCATTGCGGTCTTGCATTCGTGTCTTCCACAAGTTGTGCATACCCATGAGGAAAAACATATCATATGGTACTTCATCAAGCGCTGCTGGCAGAAGATAACGTATTGTGTGAGAATTAATGACGAAACGTTTTTTCAGTGCTCGCTGAAGGACAACCCAAAACAGTATGGCATCTTTGCAGCTAACAAAGCTATGTTCAGTCGTTTCCGGCACATCACATAGACGGCAGTTAACAGACGGAATGAAAATACCTTTTCTTTCTAACCATGTGTTTACCGCCAATGTTTCAGAGTGGAGTTTATAGAAGAATGTTTTTGAATTCGGTTGAATGTACATTTTGCACACTCGCTTCAACACATCGTGGCCTGGAAGATTGGAATACAGTGAACGGTACAATGGAGGTGGGAAGAGTGTACTCAGTAGGTCCTTATACAGCACCTTGCGCGATACTGCGTACAGGTATTCTACAGAAAAGCGAGCTTTAAGGAACTGAACTGCGAGGCAAACTTCCTGCATGAATCCCCACAAGCATGGGCGTTCGGAGAAGTTGGAGGAAACAATTATATCTGGTAAGCAATCAAAAAGTGTAACCTGCAAGAAGGAACGGATTACAGGATGGGAATTGTCTCGAAAAAAGAAGTATTGGGACACTATTTGCCATAGATAAAGGTGTTATAGTCCTAACCCACCCTCACTAACTGGCTTGAATATATTATCACGACGCATGGGCTCAAAAGTCCAAGACCATATGAAAGTAGCGAAAATCCGATGAAAGCGTTGTATATAGAATCTTGCGCAATGAATAAGTTGCAATACATAGTAAAGCTTTGTCGCTAAGAAAGTATTGCAAGCTTCAGCTCTCCCAAATATCGAAAGTCGATAGGGAACAAATGTCTGGACCTGTCGTTCAAGCTTAGGGACGCGTTCCTTCCAGTAATGCGCACTGAATCTATATGCATGCAATGGTACACCGAGGTATGTTGGAGGAGTTCTTGTCCAATTAATCCCTGCAAAGTGGTTCGGTGTGCTACCCCACAAGCCAAACCACAGTCCTAAACTTTTAGAGGCATTTAAACGAGCTCCCGATACTACGCCAAACTTGTTACTTGTTGTCAAACTTGCTTTAGGCAGGCTTGATGTCGGGAAAGCAATCGCGTTAATACAATTTATAAAGCTTTTTAAAACAGCGAAAGAACAACCAGTCACCGCACAATGTGGATGGCGTAACGAGTGGGCCGTCCAATGCTCCAAACCATCACAAAAGCTTGTTCTTGTTCCCTAATTAACTGTGGCGCATACCTACTTCAGCCATAATTCCTCATCGTCGTCAGCCACTGCACGAACAATTAACACAAAATTCCTAGCAAGTGTTTAGCGGATACCACGCTTCTCAGAATGACAAAAAATAGCATAGCGAATGCCAGCCTACTACCCAAATAAATTTATTAATAATGACCTAGTGGGTACCAAGCAAGTGTACTTGCAGTAGTTACCCAATGAGTGTTAAGAAAGGCTCTGAAAGGCCGCTCTTCTTGATTTCGCTGTGACTGTGCTGCGCCTTCCTCGCAGGCCTGGTGCTTTTTTTTTTCCATTAAACTTTCAGTTGTTACACAGTGCTTGGGTCATGTACATTATTGAAGTATTGTGTTGATATTTTTTTCTTTGTCATCATGACTCAAGAGGAGAGTTCTTTCAGTTGAACAAGCCAAGGAAAGTAACATAAAACTCCTCGAGCACGTCTTAATTAGGAAAACTGCGGTGTCCTTCATTCTACATAAGAAAGTGCCTGTGCATATCAATTCGAATGAAAGCATAACAAGTGTTACTTGAAGATTCTATATGAGTTGCGGTAAACGTAATGGGATGCGATGTCCGAAAAACACTATCCATTTTCTGAACGTCAACTGATGGTCGTATCATATGAATAAATGTCACACATGTGAACATGCTGTCAACTGTCACCGCCAATGTATAGAACGTTAATAGATGTCATCCTGAGAGAATATAGTAAATGCTAAAACTTATACATAAGTAATATTTAAGTCAATTTGTCATTGTAAATTGTTTCATCACATGGTTACTAAACAACAAACAGCATGCTTCTGTTTCAAAGCGTATTCCTCGTCAGCTTATGTGCGATGCACAATATTGCAATCGCTCATGCTTGGTATGCAAATACTAGTCTAATCATGATTTTATGAATTTAAATTATCTCTTCATATGCATTTTACTGTGCTTCTGGGTTGGCCTATATCCGTGTCAGCACAGCTATACGTAGGAATGTATGCGGGCATTGAGGATATATGCTGGTCGACCAGTGTATATACATACACAAATATAAATTAAGGGCGGGTGTGAGCACCGCCATATTAGAACTGTTACCCTTTGTGTTTTGCATCTTTAACAACTAAATGAATAGTGTTATAGTAGACGCATACGCTCCAAAACATTTGGGTTTGTGCATACCATGCGACGTATAGCCATGTTCATATATGTCGCGATATGCAACATCAGACAAGGTGGCAGCGCTGAAATTTTGGCCGGTTGGCTGAATTGTGTAACAGGGAGACAGAAAGCCAGAGAAAACGACTAAAATTACTGACTTCAAGTATCCCAAGAAAGACTATCGTCTTCAAAACATTATGTCCCGTTTCAGTGTGTTGGTACTGTACAGCGCAAATATGGAAGCGTGGTGCCTAAACCATCGGAATCACTTCTTTAACGCGGAGTCCTACCCCTTCAGTCCTCGGAGGAACATCAATTAGACACCTGTCTCTCAAAACTGCGTGACGAATGTCGCACGCATGTATATATAGACTCCGGCAGCGAAAAGAGAGATAGAGAGGGAAGACTCCCAAGCGGTGACACACCAAGACTGGCGCGACCAGACAACATCCGCGGGGACAACCGGGAAACTTCCGGCTTCGACGGGCCATTTTTCACGGAAGCGAGCGAAATATGAGGCCGAAGACGGGGTCAGAACTTGCAAGTGCTGAACACGCAGAAGCGCACGATCTTCGCCTCCTGTCATCTGTCCACATATTTCATTCCCTATACTCCTGTTACATATATATAACGCCGCCACGACTGCAGCTACAAAAAGAGTCCAATGAAATGAATGTTTTGTCGCTTAAGTTCATATCTTGGCTGGATTTCAAGAACTAAGCTTAGAGCCAGCGGTGCCTCTCGTAAACGTTGCGTGAAAGGAACTACAGGTTTCTTTTGCGGTAGTAGAAGAGAGAAGTATAAAGTCAGACGAGGACTGCGAGATGGAAACATTTAAGAGTTGTGTAACCTCGACAGATTTTTGCCAAACTTGACATGCTGTGAAGTGACAAAAAATCACAGCATAATCGCAGAGTGAATGATGATGAGTGAAGCAAAGCGTCCGTCTGTCTGTCCGCCTGTACATCCGGCCATCCATGCATCCGTCCCTCCGTCCATCCGTGCGTGCGTGCGTCCGTTCGTCCGTGCTGAGATCAAACCAGGGTCGTTTGCGTAACAAGCTGAAGTTCTATGGCGCGGCCACGAGTCTCCTTATGAATACAGTGAAATGAACTCCCTCTACTTAGAAATGTAGTGAAAGTAACTTTCAGGCTTTACCAACACAAGCATCTTGTACAAATGCTCCACAGTGCAACATGAAATACTGCATCAATAATGCGCGGTACAAGCGTTCGCTGCCAGCGGGCTTCTGAACATGTGATTATCACAATGACTTCGTGATTTAAAGCCAGTCACTAACTACAAAATGTGCACACGCTACTGCGCCTATTTTCTCAAGGCCACGTAGTGGGTACACAGCAAGTTCGAAAAGACTTCATGCACTAAGTGTTTGAAGTACGCACTAGGAACAGGACATTCCTATCGCGTTCAACTCTTAAAGGCGAAACTTTAGGGTCCCCTAATTTTTTTAACACGCTTTGGGTAGCTGCATGCTGCAAGCACACTTGCAGAGTACCCACTACGCTATCAACCATTGTGTAGTAGGCAGGCATTCGTTATGTCATCCTTTGTCATTCTTCGGAAAAGCGTGGTAACCGCTGCACACTTGCAAGGAACATTGTGCAACTTTTTTTGTGCTGTGAATGACGACGACGAAGAATTACGCCAGAAGCTTTTGTAATCCCCATAATCCCCCCAGTGGATATGCGACACACTTAATAGGTGGACAAGATCAAGCTTTCGCTAAGGGTCGGAGCATTCGACGGCCCACTCGTTGCACATTTTGCATTGTATATGACATCCAGTCGTATCTTTGCTGTTGCAAAGCGCTTTATTACTTATATATTAACGCAATCGATATAAAGCCTGCCTAAGGCGACTTTGCAAAGGAGTTACAAGCGCCGGCAGGCCTCAGTGGTAGAATACAGGACTGATACGCAGGGAATCAGGGTTCAAATCCCATTGTGTCCTTGGTGTGTCTTCCTTACTGAACTTTCCTTCTTGCATACAATAGTGGTTACTGACAATGGTGGCTGCGGCGGACAACTATGGCGCACGTACGACCCGTGTTGTGATCTCACAACAGCTTTCGCTCTAAAAGTCAGAAAACAAGTGATACACACTGAACACCAAGGCAGCGGCGATAACAGTAATCTACCGTCGGGGATGTGATTTTCGGCAGAAGGAGTAGCATTAAGAGAGCGAACATTCGAGCATTATCGTCAGTGTTCTCGTCACTTCCCCAACAAGCTCGGCTAGTCCTATCGTCCGCGCAGTCTTATCAGGGAAAGTCTAAAAACAATCGGTGCGTTTCCTACACATAGCGGCGTGCACCTGGGCCGAACGGCGGTAACCGCTTTTGTAGGTGAAACCAGATCACATTAAAATAAAATAAAATAAGTGCAAGGGGCAATAATAATTTATCTTGAGCGCCAGACACTGAGCTTAAGCAACTCGTACGACACGCCTCCATCACCTTCCTTAATTGATTGGTATGTGGGGTTTAACGTCCCAAAACCACCATATGATTACGAGAGACGCTGTAGTGGAGGGCTCCGGAAATTTCGACCACTTGGGGTTCTTTAACGTGCACCCAAATCTAAGCACACGGGCCTACAACATTTCCACCTCCGTCGGAAATGCAGCCGCCGCAGCCGGGATTCGATCCCGCGACCTGCGGGTCAGCAGTCGAGTACCTTAGCCACTAGACCACCGCGGTGGGGCCATCACCTTCCGTAGAGTGCAGAAATAGCAAACGTGCACCGGATTCCATGCACTCAAATTTAAGCGGAAATCGAAATTACTCATTTGAAAACGTTGTTTCGAAATGCGGGCTTTTCGCGTGTGCTTAGCGAGAGAGCCAGGTAGACTTGAGACGGCACACGTGAGCTACCTTTATCGACAGGTGCCACTTCGCGTCACCGGGGATTCTCCGAGTCCGATGCTGTGAGCGCGTAACAATTATTTACGCTCGTTACTTTGTGAAACTTGGTGTAGCGCGCGCGTTTAATAGAGGCTCGCGTGAATGTCACTTCAATGTAAGCTTATCTAATTGGCACTGTACAGTACAGACATCAGTATGTTAGTATCGGTGTTCAGTGTGATCAAGCAGACCAATTAAAACGACAGGAAGTGCAGACACGGATACAAGAAAAGATATCAAGATATCATGAACGCTGGCTATCAACTAAAAATGAGCGTTTTGGATGAACAAAGTTAACACAAGAACTTATTTGACTGGTAATGTAGGCATGTTAGTTCTAGCAAAGCCATAATTCTAGTCACATTACACTCACTAAACCACGATATGCACTCACAATATTAGATGCGGAGCATCTTATACTCGCGCCTTGTAGTGCGCCGTCCGCGCCGTCCGCGTCGTCCACACCGCTTCTCGAACATTCGACAGCTGACGCGCGCGCATGCGCCGTCGCGCCGTCGCCCACTCTTCCACCATCTGTGCATCCCTTCCTCCTCTACACACCGCGCGCGCTTCACTCCTCCACCATCTGTGCACCCTTCCTCCTCTACACACCGCGTTCGACATCTACAATTCTCCTGATTCTCCAGTGGACGCGCACGTGGCGTCGCGCTTCGAGAACATTCAACAGCTGACAGTGCATGCGCCGTCGTGCTGTATATATACTCAAGGTCGGCGCTCGCTCGCTCAGTTGCCGCTCGTCGGTTGGTTTGTACGGCGCGTCGACGTCCAAGGTCGCGGTGAAATGAATTCCAACGAATCCACAAACACAATGATCGACGTCCCTTCGACCAGCGCCGCCCTTTCGCATACGTGTGTACGTGTTCACTCATTTAACACCCCCTCCTACAACCACGTTAACCAATTTAGCCATCGACCCAAGTAAGTCGCAATTTAACACCCCATTTCACAACCACGTTAACCAATTTATCCATCGACCCAAGTAAGTCGCACTTTAACACCCCGTTAACCAATTATATGCTCCGCATCCTCCTCAGTGTTCCCCCGAGGGAAGCTGCGGGCAATATTTAACATTTCGTTTAAAATGTTCCTAATTCTTTGTGTCGTCCATATTTTGCAGTTCGGATAGCCTGAACTTATCTTTCAGGATCACGACTATCCTGTCTCTGTCGTTTGTTCTTGTTCACCAGCCGAGCTCGCCCGCCGTAAGGTTCGAACAAGCTGCCTAATGCCGCTTACTGAGACAGGTGTTTGTGAATAGCTACAATTTCTTTCGTGGTCAAGACAATTCATCACAGGCAAAATCATACGCCATGGCGATGACACCGACATTATGACATCTTCGTTTTATTAAACTGAACCTAAGTGGCATCCAATTATTTTATAATCTATTATTCTAAGTTGTAAGAACTTCATGTATGAATCAGCCGTCTTAGCAATATTCCCCGTTTTCTGGAACCTCATCAGACATCGAGATGTTGCTTTTCCTAGAAACAGTTTACATATGCTAAAGCTATATGGAAGACTCTCAGAATCATCTCGCATAATAAAGCAGGTGAAATGATTTTCCAACTATGTAAGGAACGATTGGACGTCCACTATTTCATCATTTCCCCTGGTATTTTTTCTTCGTTTTACTTGCGCTATCATCACACCAGAAATTTTCTTCTGGTTAACCTCTCTGCCATTCACTTAACCTTTCTCTATTTCTCTCTGTCAACAAGCTCACCTGAAATGTCGGTGGTCGGAGATTTCGTATATAGCCAGAAATGAAGCGAAATCTTTTACTGGTGACTCAACGGAAGTTAGGCATTTCTTTTATAGCCATTGTCTCTCGAAGCGTCGCAGCGATTTCAAATTCCAACTGAACTCCGCCGAAGAGAGGCCCCTCTGCTACACCGCTTATGACTATAAGAGTGGCTTTCAGAAAGTATTATTAGTTTAAAATAGGGATAGCCTACAACCCTCTCTGCGACACCTGCGGTACCGATGAGACCCTTTGCGGCATATCTTCTGCGACTGTCCTCGCTATGCTGTGCAGGGACGATCCCTCTCAATCGCTCTCGCTCGTCTTGACAACAGAAAGATGACACTATAGAAACTATTCTCCAATGTCATCCTGAAAAGTCATCGAGAATTCAAGCAAACAAGAAATATCTAAAATTCATAGGGACAACAGACTTGCACAAGAGGCGCGCCTGTGCGTGTGTGCGTGTGTGCGCATAAACACACAAACACCCCTGTGCGGGGTGTTTATGCCAAACTGGTTAATATTCCGGCTTTTCATTTTTGTCTTTCTCCCTCTCGTTTCCCTGTCTTCCTTCTTAATTAAGGCCAATTTACAGGCTTTCTGTATCAATTAGGTTTTGTAAAAGACAAGGTCATACAAGTTTCGCAACATTCAGAAAGGCTGAGTAATCTGAAGTTAGCCGGGAAATTGTGAGAGGTGGGCACTTTCTTCGATAATTTGCATATCCTCCCAACAATACAGGCAAGTTTCGTGCTTCGTATTTGTAATAGATAATGAAATTTACGAACCAAGACCAAAATATGAGTCAGAAGCAAGCCGCAATAGAGGGCTCCGGAAATCCTAATCATCTGATGTTCCTTTAACGTGGACTGATATCGTCCAGGACACGGGCCCCCAGCATTTCGGCTCCGCCAAATTTAAATGTGACCACTGTGGCTGGGATCGAACACACAATTTTCGGGTGAGCAGTTGAACAGCATGCTTCGTTTCTAAAGGTTCAAGTTAGACGAGACGTACTTTCTCCAGCCTTGGCAACCTGGAAGGTCGCTTCACCGTGAAACGCAGGTGACAAATAGACGAGGCGACACGTCAAATGGCACTACGCATGCTGCTATCGAATCTCTACTTCAAGAAAAAGCAGTAAGAGCCAAATAGAGGTTGCCCTCTTGCATACGGTTCGGCCGTCAAATTCAGATACAGCCCTTCTGCGTATAGCACGCCCTTCCTTCAAGCGCGCACAAATCGTGACAGCTCCCGAGGAGGGCCTATCCGTTCCGTCGCCGTGCGCTTTCCCGCGGTGACAGCCGGGAGGCCGTTCTTTTCAATGTAACGGACCGAGTTGGCGACGCCCGCTTATAACCCCGGCAACATGCCAGCAGCGCCGAGCACGCGCAAAAGGTGACGCCGCCCAGACACCGACCAAAGCCCTGGCGACAGCGAGGCACGAAAGGGTCGCGAAGTCGCACCTCCGCTTTTCGAGCCTAGGGAACGTGTACTTCGCCCTGAAACTCAATATGCGCTCCCGCGTTTGTATTTCACCGATAAAGGTATTCTTTTAAAATTTTAGCGCAATTTTATTTGCTGCAAATTACCACAATTTCTTACTATTGTAGATGGGCAACCTACTCCAGTCTATCTCTCAAGTTAAGGTACAGGGGAAGGGGGGGGGGGGGCGCACACTCGGTGTCATGCGGAAGGGGGCCGGGGGCGAATCGATACAGACTAAGTGTGCATCTAGAGTGCGGAACACGATTGATTGATTGATTGATATGTGAGGTTTAACGTCCCACAACCACACTATGATTATGAAAGACGCCGTAGTGGATGGCTCCGGAAATTTCGACCACCTGGGGTTCTTTAACGTGCCCGCAAATCTGAGCACACGGGCCTACAACATTTCCGCCTCCATCGGAAATGCAGCCGCCGCAGCCGAGATTCGAACCCGCGACCTGCGGGAGAATGCGGAACATGAAACAAATCGCTCTTCCACTTTCTTTAAGGCCCGTATACCCTTCCCCCATTTGTAGAGTATCGAACTGGACATAGTCTAGTTAACCCTCTTGTGCTCTTTGTCTCATCATTTTAATTAAAATATGAAAGTTTATATATTCAATGTTTGTTTACCCATTACACTACATGTCTTGAATAAAATCACGCCATCTATGTAAGTGGCCGTGGTGGTAAAAGTGCGTTCCCAGTACTTCCCTTCCGCAAGGAACGTACTTGCTTGGCAAGATAAAATAAAACACGCTGCTCTGCTAACAGCAAATAATTTGTGTATCGCGATCACTTAATCATGAGTTTGTTATGCTTCCTTTCTATAATCAAACTAACATGTATCCTTATATACTTCTTTTTTCTCGTTCTACCAATTACAGGAACCAGCTCCCCTATTCACTCGCTTCTTGCCCCTGTATAAAATTATTCAAAGAGCTAGCTATTAACGTTTCGACCAACCTCGCCCGAGTTCATGATTCTATTATTTTTTAGCTGTTTGAGGCTAAACCTTCTTAACAGTATAATATGTGCGCAAAGATTTAATGAACGCTGGAACAACGAAGTATGCAGAAAGAACGTAAACTAAGTGGTTCGTTCGTTATTGAAGCAGCTTAATATAAATTCTTTTTTCTTGTGTTCGTTCTGTCTTTGCCCACATATCCTAGAATAAGACATGCACCAAATCCCACAACAATAAATTCTTCTAAGATTCATAAGAGCTGTTTAATTTTATGCATACTAAGTACACAACGTTTATTATGCCAGGTGTCACTCTTCTTTTATAATAATTATGACGATGATGATTGCGTACATCTGTGCATCACATCTTTCTTTCTTGTTCATTTCTCTCCCCAATACTTCTATAGTCTAACCAAACCTTCAATGATAAAAAAATATCCAAATCAAGTGAAGTATTAAAAGCAAATATTTATAATCGAAGAAAAGATTATTTTTTTTTCTTTATATTTAAGGCAGCGCTGTATACTCAGTCTGTCGCGTTTTGTATTTGTGTGTGTGTGTTTTCAAAGTGTTTACTTCCTTTCATTTTGTTTATTTGTTTGTTTTTAGTCTAACATTTGTTCTGTACAACTTTTTTTTTCTCATTCAAAAGGAAAACAATGATTGGCGCACGCGCGACGTTGTAATCATGCTGCGTCTGATGTTCTTGTAATTTTCTTGTGGAAGCAGAGAAGCTCATCAATTTTTCAAGCCACAATTTTTTCCGATTCACTTCTTCAGACACAAAATGGTGACCCAATGTTGTACGATGGTTTCTTATACATATACAGCCGCTAATCGTACGTACGAAAACTCAAAGCGTGGGTCGATTTGGTGAACTACTAAAGGGATGGCTAACACGAAGATGTTTCTATTCTAAACTTCCTCTTTTTCTATTCTAGAGATGCGCACCTTAGCAAAGTCGACCGTGTTCGTCGAGATATTGCGTTTGAACCACAACACCTCACAGTTATTACGCACGCATGCTCAGCCTTAATACATGTATGCTTAATCGGGTAGAAATTATCGACATCTCTGAACCATAAGGGCAGGTGCGCAGTTGATGATGTAAGTACTAAAATTCGGGCAAGTTCACACAAGACTCATCATTTCAATGGTAGTTGAGCAATCATAACGCGAGAATTTGTTCAAAATAAGGGAAAAGATTGGCAGGCGAATTCATTCCTTTTACGCATCCGTGTGGTGTCAATATACAGTGAAAGCAAGGTAGGCTTAGCAAATTTTGCTAATACCGTTGGAACTTTCACGGGAGATAAGTTTTCAGAGAGATGTATTGGCGCTGCCAGCATTTAGAAACGGAAAAAACGATGGCCCTAGCATAAATTTGTTCTACTTCCGCACTTGTGATTTCTTAAATTTCTTTTCAT
Source organism: Rhipicephalus annulatus (assembly GCA_013436015.1). Classification (NCBI taxonomy): domain Eukaryota; kingdom Metazoa; phylum Arthropoda; class Arachnida; order Ixodida; family Ixodidae; genus Rhipicephalus; species Rhipicephalus annulatus. The sequence goes on along the minus strand of WOVY01001046.1, from coordinate 17,803 downwards.
GCTACTTTTGATGCCTCTATTGAATCTTCTTCATCCGATTTTACTTAACTTATCAAGGCAGTTAAGCCTTCGCGCGCGTATACGTGACTCCAAAGTTAGTGCAGATTCTTGCTTCTCCAACACAATATTTTGTTCAGCATAAGCAAACCACAAAGTCGCAAAGCTGTCAAGCCCAAAAGAACACCTCTTCGAAAATCTACTTCATCTGTGCACCGCTATCATGTTTTTCAGGTGAAAACAGGTGAAACGTGACATCAAATGCCTGAAAACAAGAGACACCTCTTCGAAAATCTACTTCATCTGTGCACCGCTATCATGTTTTTCAGGTGAAAACAGGTGAAACGTGACATCAAATGCCTGAAAACAAGAGACACCTCTTCGAAAATCTACTTCATCTGTGCACCGCTATCATGTTTTTCAGGTGAAACAAGGTGAAACGTGACATCAAATCATTTGTCTACTGTGAAATTAAAGGGCTATTTTCTTTAATGGGCTCTTCAATCACCACGAATGGAAACATGAGAGAGTGGTTTGTTTCTCACCGTCATTACTTTTCCTGAAGGTGATATCTCTCCTTCGCCGCCTATTTTCATCATAAAGCGCGTGCACAATTCCAGTACTACGAGTTGAGTCTATACCAGGATTACGCACTTTCCGGTTGGACGCTGTTACCTCCACTGGCTTAGTCTAAAACGAACATAAGGGATTGAAACCAATCGATCCGCACGATAGCAGGCTTGTGACTGCACGTCAAAACAAGGTAGGCGGCAAATCGTAACGCATATCCCTCATATCGAACCAATCGAGACCGTATTTCCACATGACGTCACGACCATGGACTGCTCCCGTCACGAAGTGCGCCGAGAAGACAGGAAACACCAGAAGGAAATAACGCGCTCACTATTTGTACTTTAATATACTGTTCGATTCTTTTTTTAAGATGATTGCCAAAGTCAATACAGCACGTGCGAAAACGCAAGGCACCGCCCATGAGGGCCCGTTGCTGCATGGTGTAATGTCGTCAAGGTGTCACGCAGAACGATCTAACAACGATGAACTCGCACAACGAAGCGCGCCAGCACCACGGCGGGACGGTTTGCAAAAGAAAGGGGTTCAAAATTTGGAGGAGGAGAACATGGGATACGAGGAGGAGGAGGAGGGGGTGCGGAACGCACCCTTTCATTGTCTGACGGACGGCGGCGGGAACCGCCTGTGGCAAGCGTTTTCTTTTTCTCGCTCTCTTTCGGGCCGCTTGTAGTTATTCCCGGCGAGAGAATCGAAGTTCGTGACGTCATCATTCGTTTTTCACGACCACGCTCGAAAAAGAAAGGGTATTTCTCGTTTTGTGCGGAAAGAGTGAGGGAATGAGAATAAGAATTATAGCTGGCGCGGCGCGCCCCTCCTAGCTCGTGTTATATAACGTGCAGTTGCCGCCCAAGGAAGTGGCGCGCTTGCGCCCTGAGTCATATAAAGGGAGAGGGCGTTGGATACGGCGAGAGAAAAAGAGAATCGTTGATTTTGGCGGGAGATTTCTAAAAATGAAAGCACTCTTCCTCTGTCTGCTCGCCACGTGGATTTGGAGAAGAAACTCGCTTCGCTTGTCGAGCAGGCTGGCGGGTGCTTTCTTTGAAAGCGCTAGCGTCGACAATGTGCGTAGCTTCCGAACGCATTGAAGTGTCACAGTTCTTGGTCACCTGTTAACTGTGGCTTACACCCACTGTGGGGTACTGGCCAAGAAATTCATAGTTTTACGAATTTCGCAGACAAAGTATAAAATGTCATACACATTTCCATCTCCATCTGCGAATCGAAACAGTGCGCCTGAGGAATAGATAGTCAGCAAGCCTGTGAGGAACAGGTTTCAAGAAGGCGCAACATTTATATCAAGTTCGTCACAATAGAAAACTGGAATGCTCGAGAGAACGGTTGTATGCTTGCGCGTTAAGTTGTGTGGTTCGAACTTCCTGAAGCGTTTCCTCGAATCTCTAAAAAGTGAGTCCCAGCTGCAATGCAAGTCAGAACGTGATTGACAAAGTTTCGTCGAGGCAAACATTCCTGTGGTTATATCAGAAAAAAAATGCCTACCACACAACATCCTATTTATCGTTTGTGTGGTTTGGCGGCCAATTCAATACGTCCTTCCAAAGAGGACTACGAAAACTGGATTAACAACGTCATCATCGTATTTGGCCTCTTTAAATATAAGCTTCAACCGCTATGTTCAACTAGCGTGCGCCATGTGTTTTCGTGCGTCCTGTCTCTGTTCCGCACAGTGATCAAGATGCTTTCAAATCTATGATAAGCAGAAAACACGCCAATAAGGCCGTAATACCAGGATTTCGCAATACCATTTCATTGTTTGCTGTAGTCTTGTTATAACAGGGGGCAATGTCAAGCTACAGTTGCCTCTTTTCTTTCCCACCCCCCATAAATTTGTTTAAGAAATACAGAAAAATGGTCGAGAACGCTAAGCATAATCCTAGCTACTACTCGATAATCCTGAAAGATTACATCCACCTGCGTGGTCAGATAGTGAAAGCGTCATTCCACGAAGAACCATTCAAGGCAAGACAAGGAGAGTTCATGATAGCGTACCTTTTTCGAGCGCGTTGAAACTATCTCGGTGTTTACCAAGTGTTGGCATCTTTAAACGGCTTGACAGCAAAGTCGACACAATCCAGCTACGAGAGCTTTGTAGAGTTAATTACCAATGACCCGAGTCCTTGTTTATACAGGCAGGGTCGTCGATGCCTTGTTTGGCCTAATAAATTATTTTCAACCACGCCTACTTACAGAGGAACAGAGAGCTTGCACGTTCAGAACACCGTCTCGGAAATGAGCGTTTATTACATTAATCCACTAAACCACTACATTCTCTTTGCGGAGCACAGGTATGACGCCGTGAGGACGGCCAAAATGAAAAGGTTTGAAAATGATTCCAACGCAGTGTTCCAAGACGAGCGAGAAACACAACGGCGTCAAGGGTGGCGCTATGTGAATTCCTAGAGAAGTCGTGCGCGAACGAAAAACAACACGACACGAGAACTACTACCGCAACGCAGTACACGCAAACAGTCGCACCACAACGCGTTGTAGGGTAGGTCACACTCACCAGAGGCGATCCGATCCTGCAGCCCGAGCAGTCGCAGACCGGCGGGTGCACCGAGAGCACGCCTTTGGCCAGCAGCAACTTCATCGACTTGCCATGGTGGCGAATGCTGCGCTTCCAGTCCTTGGCCGTTTCGCGTCCGCTCACGTACTGGAACTCGTTCGGGGTCAGCCAGGTATCCCTGAAGAGAATGCAGGGCCCTTTCGAGCCCTGGCACAGGCGGGACAGGTACAACAGTCCCTTGTTGCCGCCGCATTCCACTTCGAGGATCACTTCACCGTCCCGGTACATTGTTGCCGCTGCCTTCTCGAGGGCGCACTCGAAAGCGCGCGCGCGTTTGCCGCGATTACGCGTCGATTCGCCGCGCTCTCTCGCTGCAATAAAACCCAATTATGCGGACGCGCGCACTCGATCCGCGCGCCGTCACCTGTGGATCTTCAACGGAGAGTGCCGACGAGCTTCTCCGAAACCATCGGCATAGCCACAGCGGTGGCAGTCGTTGGGTGTCACGTGGATATTTGTCGTTGACGCAACTGCTTCGACGATATCGCCTTCCCCGTTGACGATGTCGCCGTTGCGCGATGCTGGCTTCAGATGAATCCGGATGACAGCATCTTTCTCGGCAGAAAAGGGAACGCGCTCACACAGTCGTCCAGGAGGCGTCGTGAATGCTTCGACGATTTCAAATAGGTTCCAACTTGCACCCAAGGCGACGACGGCAACACGATTTTTTTTCGAATCGTCAACGGTCGTCGCAATGAGGCGCGCACGTCCTAGTTTTCTTTTTTTGTTTTACCAGTGAACACGGAACACCATCCGTTTCCCGAAACTCACGGTCACTACACAAACGGGGCAGCAGTCGTTACGGTGCGACTCGTTCCTCTTCAGACATTCGTTCGAAGGATTCCACGCGCGAAACAAAACACAACACAATCACAAAAGTATACTACACGACGAATGACACCACTCAGTCGCGCGTTCGCGACTCACGCACACACACGGACAGGGGCTATCGCGTCAGTCGAAAGTGATGCGCAAGAGCACGGTACGGGTTTCGTCGACGAAAGGTGTGAGGGACGAATTGGTCGGCGCGAGTGGGGAGCCTCGTCGCCGCACGTCCCTTCAGGCGACACGACGACGCATCTCTGCTCGGCGGTGGGACGACGGCGTCGTCGACGGCTGGCCGCTGTTCGAGGCACTCTCGCTCGAACCCCGAAGGGGGAATGAAGGGGGACGGAAGAAGAAGAGAGTAGGGGAGGTGAAAAAGCGCGGGCTGAGCCACGCGGCGCCTGGTGCCAGCAGAGCGTTGGTTGGGTCGGTCCGTTCGTGTATAGCGCACACACATGCGGCGCGCGAGCGCTGGGGGCCTTGCTGCGTTCGTTTCCTCGCGGGTCCGAGTTCCGAGGGCGCGCCGCTCCAGTCGCCTCCTCCTCCTTCTCTTTGCGCGCGCCGTTGGTGGAGAGGAGGCGGGTTAGAACCTCGAGCGAGCCCGAGCCGCGCGGGAGAAAGGAAAGGAGGACCCGACAGGCTCTTTTTTTCCCGAGGGTGAGGGTCGGAACGCGGATTAGACCGCCGCCGCCAGCAAAGGGGGGGGGGAAGGAACGCGCGCGCTCGGAAGCAAAAGAGAAAGAGACGCGCGCGCGCGCGCTCTCGCAGACGCACGCACGCGGGCGCGTTTCGTTCGCTCGGCGCCGTCGCGCCAAAAAAACACAAGGCGTAACAAAGCGCTTTCACGCGCGCGCGAAAGAGCGGTCGTCGTCGGCGGCGGGCGCCCGGGAAAAGAAAAGCGCGCGCTCGCTGGTCGGTCGTAGGAACGGGCAGGAGGGGAAAAAGAAGGGACGCACCGCGTCAGGCGAGGAAAATAAGGGAAGAATAAATGAAAAAAAAATATCTACGGAACCCGACCGACGGCGGCAGAGGCGTCGGCGAGCGTTGTAGGGGCGTCATTTTGTTTGCTTGGGTCAACTTTTTCTTCTTTTTTGTTTAGTTACGAACGTAGTACGCAGGGCGCTCCTGCGATGCCGGTCGTTTCATCATGCCTTTCTTTACAATCTTTTTTTTTGCTCATTCTTTTTATCCTCTTCCCTTGTAAGGAAGTTTTGCGCGCTCGAACGGGAGGGCGAGGGGGAGACACGAAAGGTCCCCGGCCATGGCAGCAGCAGCCTACCGCCTTCTTCGCTCACGAAACTCGACGGCGTTGAACCGTTTTCTTTTTTTACCTTCCTCTTACTTTGCCAGCGTCCTCTCCCGGCGTTGGTGTCACACTACCTTGCCTCCAGCGCATTCGCGAGCGAGCGGCAATCTTTCCAAAGCTGCAGCACTCGGCTTCCTTTTCTTCCCTTTTTTTTATTTCTCTCTTTATTTGCCCGTCTTCGCGACCCCAACTCTCCGATGCCAGAGCACGCTGTCGCTAGCCGCCGCCACACGCCGTAGTCCTCCTCCCTTCTCCGTTGTCGCGTCGCACAAACTCGACGCCGCTTTCTTTATCTCTCTTTCCTTTCCACCTTCATCTCTTCTATTTCCCTTTTTACTATCTCTTTTGTAGATATATATACACCGCTTACGTCGCCTCCCGACGCACCGCGCTTTTTTTCTTTTTTTTCCCTAGAAGGCGTCCAGACGCTGTAGGGCCGAGTGACCCTCTCGCAACGTCGACGGCGAGGCGAGCACTGCACCGTCTTCTCCCTATTTCGCTTATCCCGCTGGCGCCCGCCCAAGAGACGGACGGGGAAAATAACCGGTGGATACGCTCAAGCCAGTTTCTAGGGTCCCGCAAAAAAAAAAAGAAGACAGGAATGCACGAGGCCTCTTTTTTGGTTCGGCCGAGAAGTGGCGGTAAAAAAAGGCCACCTCCTATCTTGGATATACCCTTTTTTTTTCTTCAAGTGATTCGGACTCGGTAGCAGTTTTATCTGTTTTCCTCTTTTTCCGCGCCGCGTCCTCTTCTCTGTGTTGCCGAAGCGTGCGCACATGGATACGAAACACGTATATCGAGACACCTGTGTTCTTCTTCGGCAGCCGCTATAGGCCATCGTTTCTTCGTAACGCTGAATTTCCTTCTTTCCCTTCAATTTTTTCTCCAGCATTTTGCATCTTTCCTTGGTTAGATATATATTGCAAACAGAATATGGTGGCGGAAAAGGAATTTTTTTTTCAGAAGTTCGGAAGGTGCCCACGCGGGCTTGAGGGATTAAAAAAAGAAAGAACTAACCAACCAAAGAAGCGAAGGTATCAGAGACTCAGCGTCCAGTAATGTAGCCCGAGGCGGCTTCATGAGACGCTTCCGAGATCGAAAAAGTTTGAGAGGGGCTCTTTTCATTCTTTCTTTTTTTCCTTTCGGAGAAGTTTTGCTGGTAGCCTTTGGCGTAACACACGCATACACGTTGCATCCTTTTCTCGCTCTATCTACTTTACTCTGTGGTCCAGTTTCGGCGGTGAGGTCTCTTTTTTTAACGGTAATACTTTCGAAACAGTCTGTCTTTATTTTTTGCAAAACAAAACAAGACGTTGAAGAAAAGCCAAAATGCAAGCTTGAGTGCTAGAAATCCGTCCGGTTTTCCGTGAAGAGATGATAAGGCACGCAGAAGAAACGAGATTTTTTCACGGTGGACAGTGAAGGAAAAAAGTGATGTAAAAAAGAAGGGAAGAGCAACGGTTGGGAATACATGCAGGAGTCTTCGTCGCCATGTGGGACAGAAACAACTTTACTTTCTTTAATATATTAAAAAGGAAGAAAAAAAGGTGCCTGTGATTTTTTTAAATTCATTTTTGCTCGTTGTTGCTTATTTCTTGAAGTACAAACATCTTATTATAAAGAAAACTTCCTACCTTGCCTACATGTACTATCCGAGAATCAAGTATAGCGCGATGCGAAGCTGTTGCAATTTCCTAGTTCGCATCTCTAAGAAAGAAAAGAAGAGCTGTTTGTGAATGGCGTTCTCTATTTGTATTAGTGGAGATCATTCGAAGAAATAAGTTAATAAAAACCGGAAAGAAGAAGAAAAAAACAGAATGCAATTTCGGATAGTGTAGTAGCTGTGATGCCGTGCGCCCGCAGATTGCTCTAAGTGGATGTTTTACACGTCCCCCCTCCCCTCCTTCCAGCCTTATCTTCAGAAGCATGCGCAGACTACCCCACTGGTTGGGTAAGGGGGAGGCCAAGCTTCACCACCACGCCCCCCGTCTCCCCCCAGTTCTTCCCGATACCCTCGCGCTGAGGCTCTTACTATCAGAATGCAGTGAAATGGCGAGGTATTACGGGAAAAAAATTTGCAGATCCTACGTACCTGGGAATCGACGTATGCGAAGCATGTGGAGGGAAGGTGACCGTGTTGCAACTTCTTTTATTAAGCGACGTGTCATGAAATGAAGCTAAAATTTTGCACGCACAGACATATGTTGAAGAGTTGCACATGCCTATATAACCGGTTCTTTGCACTTGCGCAACGATGTCAACCGGAACATGCGTATTAGCGACACAGAAGCTGATATGAAGTACTGATGCTCGCGAAGATGCGGGCCCTGGACACTGCTACATAAATCAACTTCATTGCACGGCAACTAACCACAATTGACGTTAACCCGACGTGACGGCTGTATCAAAGGAGTACATATGTAATGTTTATGAAATCGTGTAGGCAGCACTGCAACCACTGTTGACGTTTCACGAACATTAGCGTCTATTTGAAAAGTAGTTCCGAGACCTGTCGTAGCTCTGTGGTAGAATGCTTGACTGCCACAATAAATTCTTCGGTTCGATTCCTGGTGAGACCCTGAAATTTATTATTAGCATTCGTTGGGGGGTCAACACTGCCTATGTCATGTTTTTCTTAACCCAGACAATTATTCAATGCGTTCGTTGGGTCAACGCTACCGATGTCTCGTATTGCCTAACGCTCACGCGTTAAAATTGCCGATGTGTGTTCTCATCGTTCCTGGATATTGGTAGTGTCAATCAATCGCTGCACATACCCGCATACCCTGAGCGGCACATACCTGCCTGTGGGTATGTGCCACTGTTTGGTGGGAAGTGTTTGACGACGTACACGACGAAATTGTGACATTATTCATGTGTCGGACAGCCCGTCACACTCGTCAAACCATCCCAGCCTCCCTTGCTAATTTGGGTTCACGCCAACTCAAGAATGTGACTTAGAGAGCACCCAAACGTAAGCAGATTAGATAGATAGATTAGATAGATTAGACAGACAGACAGACAGATAGATAGATAGATAGATAGATAGATAGATAGATAGATAGATAGATAGATAGATAGATAGATAGATAGATAGATAGATAGATAGATAGATAGATAGATAGATAGATAGATAGATAGATACGATCAAAGTACCAGAAGTTTGCTAAGAAATGCTTCGCAATTAAAAAAAAAGGAGAGAGGGTCGCTGCACTCGGCGTACAGCAGGAAAAGCCTCGTCCTGTTTTGAGAATGAGCATTACACGATTTTCCACCTGTGTGTTACTGCTGGAGTTGAATGAAAATTAGGAATGAAGGAAGAAAGTTTAAGCGGAAAGACAGGGAGGTTAACTTGTACATTAAGACACGGGCACGCGTAGCAGTGATAGACGAGGAGCAGTGCTACTATTACCCATTTAATTCAATTGACAGTTCACACTCACAACATTGTTTATTCGTTAGGGATGCCTTTTAAATAAATTTATTTGTATCCGTATCCGTACTGCAGACATAGAACCTAAATGGGGATTTAAGCAGCTATGACATAAATAAAATAATCAGTTTACACAAATGTAAACTCGTCGAACAGTTAAGCACGTCACAAAGAACTTGGAGCAAATACATGAGGATTGAGTTGTACGCGAAGTAATTCCACGAACATTTGTTGTATATTGGTTAATTGAATGAGGTGCGGTTACAGGAGTTGCAAAGTGCGCACCATGTCAAGGAAGTCGATATATAGTGCACACGCCAAATTCTTGAAATTCACAGAAATTGAAACCACACATTGTTTTTTTAGTTATAGTTTTCATGCTTTTTGAAAATTTAAACGTATATAAGAAGAAGTTGGTGCCAAACTGCGGTGTTGGCTACTCCTGTTCACTTACAAAACAGTTACCGGTACAGAGTAGTATTGGACAATGGCGAAACTACACAAATAGGCAAATGCGAAGCACTCACGCAGATATATGCCAGTTCTTCGATACAAACTATAATTCCACTCAACATAAAATAGTTCCCAAAACATAAATATTCACTCAAATGAAATGTCCACACGTAACATAAGAAACTTCTCCAAGATGCTGTCCTAGGAGATCATAAAGCAAAAACAATTATTTAAATATTTTTTGTCTGAGAGTGCTTGCAAGTTGGTCATGTGTTGTTTTTAATTCTTTTTTATCTAGTGATATAGTTTTAGTGTTTGTCCCCCCCCCCCCTTATCCCGCTTACGTAATGAACAATTGGGCTCCATAAAGGTCAAGAAGAAGAAGAAGAAGAACAAGAACAAGAACAAGAACAAGAACAAAAAGAAGAACAAGAAGAAGAACAAGAAGAACAAGAAGAAGAAGAAGGAGGAGGAGGAGGAGGAGGAGGAGGAGGCGATGATGATGATGATGATGATGATGATGACTCTAATATTTGACTAAGGTGTCTGGTATCGACACTCGCGCTTCGGCGTTCATGTGGCCGAGTGTGCTCCTTAGGTTACACTACGTTTCGTTGCATTACCAAAGTGGATCTCAGAGGCCGCTTAAAAGAAAGCGCGTGGTTTAGCTCTGCTTCATCAGATGCCGCAGCAGTCACAGCTTCCTGCCAAAAAGGGCGATTGCTCTTAATGAATGAACTCATTCAATTATTATTTATCAGCTGTGCGGACAGTCAATTAACTTCTATCTTAATTACACCTATTCTTTAATATTACATCCACCCAAAAGAACATTCTTCTTGAGCCAAAACTATGGATAGCCACATTTTATTTTAAAGATGGTAGCCTTTCTTGGGACACTAGAACGCGAACATTTTAGTTTGTCCCTCTGCTGGTCGACTTGTCTGTCTGTAACCACAACAGCTAAAGTAGAACCACTTCATCAACGCCCACAAATCTTTATCAGCCTCCTGCGTTCCCTCTTGTGCGCATTGTCGATTAAAAAGCAAATATTGCGCATATATGACGCACAATATTAGCACGTCACTATTCTGTGTTGCGTTTCTTTATACTAGAAAAGGAATACATAGGTGATTCTGAATATAGTGTTTTTAGAAGAGTTTTTGCGAATATTTGGGACATAGGAAATAAGCTGTCGACCGGAAGGGGTTGGAAGACAACGAAGAGTGTAGCTCAGTTCGTGGAATTAGGCCTTTAATTGCGTGATTATTATTCGTGAAAAAAAATTCCAACATACACAAGAGCATTGTTGAACCACGCTGATTCATATTCAAGGTAATGAATAATTGTCTTATCTGAACGAGTGACAAACAACCATTGCACTCCTTGTTAGGACCGGCGCCAGGTCTGACAATGGATCGGCGTTCCTTTTGATGTTCCTTTTGAGTCGCCCAAACGGGTGGGCGGCCGGTGTCCGCCATGTATTGTTCCCACCTGGCCGGAGGGTGCGGCGTCCTGCCGCCGCGGCGCCGTGAGCAGTTCGGGAGACCACCGGTGCAGCTTCTTCTTTGGAAGATGACGGCGGCGGCGGCGGCCGGGAATCGTCCCGCTAATTGAACGAGTCGTTCGGCACCCTTTGAAGCTTGTTTACGGCGGCCCTTTCGATGGATGCAGTCATCAACTCCAGACCCCTCGCCCAGCGACACACCTTGACGGGGGGGGGGAGCCGCGTTCGTGCCACATGGCCGTGCGGTGACCACGCTTCAGTTTTGAACGTTCGCGTGGACCGTGCGTGCTCGTCACCCTCGCGGGTAATGTGTGGTCCGTGATTGGACGGTGCCATCTGTACGCGGTCCCCGATCTAGGGATCTGGGGAGGACAGACCCTTTATAATGAGCCCCCACGGCTCATTCGGTGCTTTTTCGAGTGGAGAACTCGCCATGTACGAAGAACGCCACTATATATCTAAACTTTCTTATTGACCTCTCTCTAATGTAAATAAACGTCTGTTCTCTGTTTTCCCATATAAGCATTGCTTCTCGCTATAAGGGACGAGTCCGATGGGAGCCAGCTACCAACGACGAGACCACAGGACCCAGACCACAACAACTCGTGCGCGGCGCCGTGAGCAGTTCGGGAGACCACCGGTGCAGCTTCTTCTTTGGAAGATGACGGCGGCGGCGGCGGCCGGGAATCGTCCCGCTAATTGAACGAGTCGTTCGGCACCCTTTGAAGCTTGTTTACGGCGGCCCTTTCGATGGATGCAGTCATCAACTCCAGACCCCTCGCCCAGCGACACACCTTGACGGGGGGGGAGCCGCGTTCGTGCCACATGGCCGTGCGGTGACCACGCTTCAGTTTTGAACGTTCGCGTGGACCGTGCGTGCTCGTCACCCTCGCGGGTAATGTGTGGTCCGTGATTGGACGGTGCCATCTGTACGCGGTCCCCGATCTAGGGATCTGGGGAGGACAGACCCTTTATAATGAGCCCCCACGGCTCATTCGGTGCTTTTTCGAGTGGAGAGCTCGCCATGTACGAAGAACGCCACTATATATCTAAACTTTCTTATTGACCTCTCTCTAATGTAAATAAACGTCTGTTCTCTGTTTTCCCATATAAGCATTGCTTCTCGCTATAAGGGACGAGTCCGATGGGAGCCAGCTACCAACGACGAGACCCACAGGACCCAGACCACAACAACTGGATGGCAGCGGTGGGATCGAGCTCATCGACCAGGAGGCAATGCTGAGACCTGCTGTCTGGAGGACCTAGAGTCGGACAAAACTGCTTCGTGGCATCTCTGACAACACGGGAAGGAACGCGTCCGAATTCATGACTGCATAGGGTGAGTGCACTGCTTTTCTTTGCTGAGATATCACCAGGCTTTGCGTAGGATTGTAAACAAAGCAGTGATTTGGTAACGGTTGACGGAAGTATTGATAGTACGTCAAAGTTGTTTAGTTAAAAGAGTTAGCAGCACCAAGGACCGCCATGAATTTGAAGGGACTAAAAAAGCCAGAGTTGTTAGAGTTGGCCCGAGAGCTGGGCCAGGTAATTGCCGAGACGAAAAGAAAGCAGGAGATCATTGACGCCATCGAGAAGATCGGGGCAGATGACGATGAGCTGAGCGAATGCTTGGAGGCTATTACGCAAAGGAAAGAGGAGCAGAGGCTCCGTGAGGAAAAAGAGGAGCAGAGGCTCCGGGAGGAAAAAGAGGAACAGAGACGTCGTGAGGAGAAAGAGGAAAGAGAACGTATCGATCGTATGGAAATGAAACGCCTAGAAATTGAACTAGCAAAGGCTCAATCAATGAACGGAGCTAGCGCAGTGGCACGAGAAAGAGAGCGCCGAATGACAGATTTGATGCCATCCTACGCGGTAGGAGGGGACATGGGTCTTTTTCTGGTGCACTTTGAGCGCACGTGCGAGAGGGAAAATTTTGCTAAAAACACGTGGCCCCAGCGCTTGCTTACGCTGCTGCCGTGTGAAGTAGCTGACATTATAGCCCGTATGGGTAAAGAAGACGCAGACGACTATGACAGAGTCAAAGCGAGTCTGCTCAAAAAGTACAGACTGTCAGCGGAGGCGTTCAGGCGAAAATTTCGTGAGATCGAGAAAGCCAAAGACGAGTCATACCCAGAGTTTGCGTACACCTTAAAGGTAAATCTGGAGGAATGGCTTAGAGAGGAGGGTGCGCTTGGCGACGCGGAAAAGACTCTGCAGTGTTTTGCGTTGGAACAATTCTTTCGGCGTCTACCTGAAAACATTAGGTACTGGGTTCAGGATAGACAAGGAGTAGATACTATCACGAGAGCGGCAGAGCTCGCAGAGGAGTACGTAAATCGCCGTGCCCTCGAAGGCAAGGATGTCCCTAGGAGGGAGATTAGTAAATATCGGGCCGACAAGCCTCCGCGATGGACAAAGTCGGGTCGGTATATGCCGAAGGAGGGTTTAGACTCCAAAGGAAGCGGTGATGAGAAAAACAAGAGAAAGGAAGAAGCACCCGAGAAAAGGGCGGAAGGGCAACAGAAAAAGGCGTTCGAGGCCAAGAAGCCGATAGTTTGCTATAACTGCCAACAGACGGGGCATATTTCTTTGGGTTGTAAGAACCCGAAAGTTGTGTTAATGTCACTCTGTAGTAATGACGAAAACATGAAATTGCTAGAACCATACATCCGAGACCTAGTCGTGAATGGCCAACCGTGCCGCGTGCTCCGCGATTCGGCCGCCACTATGGATGTAGTGCACCCGTCCTATGTCGAGGAGAGTCAGTTTACAGGAGAATGCGCGTGGATAAGACAAGCAGTAGAGACAAACAGTGCCTGTCTCCCAGTAGCAAGAGTCCGCATCGAAGGCCCTTTCGGTGTTCTAGACACTGAAGCTGCCGTTTCGGCACATCTCCCAGTGCAATACCCGTATTTGTTCTCAAATAAATCAGAGTACTTGCTGCGACAAAAAGGAATTGGGTTCAGTGAGGGTATCGTACAGGCCTTAACTCGATCCAAAGCAAGGGAGCTCGCCGCTCAGACAGTTTGTAAAGATCCGGTGGCAGACGAAACAGCTTCAGCGGCAGAGCCTTCTTTACCTGGCACGAAACTGGACCGCCCTATAATGGAGCCTCAAAACACAATATCTAAAGAAAGATGTAAGAAACCGGATGAATCCGAGGCATCTCGAGAAGTAGAATGCACTATAAAGCTGTTAAATGTAAGTCCTACAGAACTGATAGTGGAACAGGAAAATGACTCCACTCTCCGTAACTTAACGCCAGACGCGAAGGAAGGGGTGGCTAAGCAAAACATTCAGTTCACCAAGAAGGGGGGCGTCTTGTACAGAAAGTACACAAGTCGAAAAGGAGTTCGGTTTAATCAGCTAGTCGTACCGTATCCTTTCCGCGAGGAGCTGCTGCACCTGGTCCACGGAGGTTTGTGGTCAGGGCATCTCGGCATCAAAAAAACAAAAGAATGTTTGTTACGGGAGTTTTACTGGCCCGGCTGCTTTCGGGAGGTGGAGGCATTTGTAAGAAGCTGCGACACGTGCCAACGCGTTGGCAAGCCAGGGGATAAGGCTAAAGCACCTATGAAGCTGGTCCCCATTATCACAGAACCGTTTCGCAGGCTAGTTATAGACACAGTGGGTCCACTTCCTGTAACGCAGTCCGGGTACCGGCACATACTCACAGTGCTCTGCCCGGCCACGAAATTCCCGGAAGCAGTACCGTTAAAGGAGCTCAGCTCGGAGGAGGTAGTTAAAGCGCTTTTATCTATCTTTGCACGTGTAGGCTTCCCCGCAGAAATTCAGTCCGACCAGGGATCTGTTTTTACAAGTGCACTAACCTCGACATTTCTAGAAAAGTGTGGCGTTAAAATCATCCACAGTTCAGTGTACCACCCTCAGTCAAATGCTGTAGAAAAGGTACATTCAGTCATGAAACGGCTGCTACGCGCCCTTTGTTATGAGCAAAAAGAGGATTGGGAGGCTTGCTTGCCCGCAGCTATGTTCGCGCTTCGGATCGCTCCTCACGAATCAACAGGGTTTTCGCCTGCGGAGCTTGTTTACGGACGTGCTCTTCGCTCCCCACTTCGCATTGTTCGAGAATCTTGGGAGGGCCGGGCGGACGACCCTTCGGTAGTAGCATACGTGCTTGAGCTGTTAGACCGACTTCACGCAGCTCAAGAACTAGCGGAGCAGGAAATGCGCAGAGCTCAAAACAACGCTAAGCGCTATTATGACAAGACAGCCCGGACGCGAAGCTTTCGAGTAGGGGAAAAAGTGATGATACTGAAACCCTCACTGAAGAATAAACTTCAGGTCCAGTGGGAGGGACCTGTTGAGGTAGTTCAGAAATTGTCAGACACAAATTACTTGGTTACTGGACTGGGAAGGCGTAAAACGCAACAGGTGTACCACACTAATCTGCTCAAACCGTACCAGCAGAGGCATGCCGTTGTAAACATGTCGCTCAATCAACCGGAAGAAATGCCTATTGATTTCCCGGAGTTAACAACAGAAAACAAAGACATTGGCGAGACTATTAGTAACCTGGTAGAGCAGGCGGAGTTGGAGCCAGATCAGAAAGCGGAACTGAAGGAACTATTGTTTGACTTTAAAGAAACATTTTCAGACACACCTGGCAGAACCAAAGCCCTAGTTCATGATATTGAGCTGACATCTTCGGAACCAATTCGTTCTAAAGCTTACCGCGTTTCCCCGAGGCAACGGGAAATAATGGCCGCGGAGATAAACCGAATGCTCGAGCTAGGAGTGATCGAGCCAGGAGAGAGTGATTACACCTCGCCTCTGATCTTGGTTGAGGTCCCAGGGAAAGAGCCGCGACCGTGTATTGACTATCGGAGGCTCAACTCGATTACAAAGGACCAAACTTATCCAATTCCGCATATTGAGGAAAGGCTTGAGCAAGTCAGCAGTGCCAATTTCATCTCGACTTTGGATTTAGTCAGGGGATACTGGCAGGTGCCTCTAACTGAAAGGGCTAGTAGGCTTGCGGCGTTTATTTCCCCGATGGGAACATTTCGGCCGAAGGTCCTTAGTTTTGGATTAAAGAATGCCCCTTATTGCTTTTCTGGCCTAATGGACAAAGTGTTACAGGGTATGGAGGACTTTGCCCTCCCGTACCTAGATGATATTGCTATTTTTTCTTCTTCCTGGATAGACCACATGAAACACTTGCGAGCTGTGCTATGTCGTCTGCGTGAGGCCGGCTTAACAGTGAAGGTTGCGAAATGCCAATTGGGGCGCGCTGAGGTAGCTTATCTAGGGCATGTAATAGGCCAAGGCTACCGCCGGCCGTCAGAAGTAAAGCTGGCCGCAATAGACAACTTTCCCCAACCACGAACCAAGAAAGACATTCGGTCGTTTCTTGGATTGGCCGGTTATTATCAAAGGTATATCCCGCGTTACTCTGACATTGCAAGTTCCTTGACAGACGCTCTTAGAAAGACTGAACCCCAGACCGTAAAATGGGATGGGGCCAAGGAACATGCATTTTCTACGCTAAAGAAGGCACTAAAAAGTCAGCCAGTGTTGAGCGCGCCTGACTACTCTAAGCCGTTCATTCTTCAGTGTGACGCCAGCGACCGGGGTATGGGTGTCGTGCTTTGTCAGAGGGGAGAGAACGACCAGGAACACCCTGTACTGTATGCCAGTAGAAAGCTTTCTGTTCGTGAGGAAGCATACAGTGCCTCAGAAAAGGAATGTGCCTGCGTTGTTTGGGCTGTGCAGAAGCTAGCTTGCTACATCGCCGGTTCTAGGTTCACAATAGAGACTGACCACTGTCCCCTCACATGGCTACAGTCCATGTCATCGAAAAACGGCCGTCTTTTGCGCTGGAGCTTAGCTCTTCAACAATACACCTTTGATATCCATTACAAGAAGGGTAAACTCAACAGCAACGCAGATGGTCTGAGTCGTTGTCCCTAGTACCCCGAGGGCTTCAAAAGCGATTTTCTGCTTTCTATCCTCGATTTGAGGCCCACTAGTTTTCTGTATTTATCCAAACATGTGTCAAGTGTTTTGTTTAATGTCTTCAAAAGTGGCTGATGTGGTGTTGCGACTCGGCGGGGGCCACAGGAATAAAGTTGAGGTAGAAGGAAATGACTTCCACAGGTGAATCTAAGTCTGGTGATTCTGAGTAGGGAATTGCCGTGTGCTTGCTCGTGTGTGGGTGTGCTTTCGGCAGCAGTTTCCGCAGTTCCTCATTTGTGGTGGGCGGAAGATATGGTGGAGAGGGGTCACCTCATCCCTGCGAGCAACGCCCTCTTGGTCAATGATCATCGGATCCAGTGTTCGGGACAAAAATAATAGAGGAAGAGCCGACAAGCTGCAATACAGATCCCGCTGCACAGTACCTGCTGGCCACTGCACCTCGGGATCTTCTTTCCCCGGCGGAGAGGCTGTTAGGACCGGCGCCAGGTCTGACAATGGATCGGCGTTCCTTTTGATGTTCCTTTTGAGTCGCCCAAACGGTGGGCGGCCGGTGTCCGCCATGTATTGTTCCCACCTGGCCGGAGGGTGCGGCGTCCTGCCGCCGCGGCGCCGTGAGCAGTTCGGGAGACCACCGGTGCAGCTTCTTCTTTGGAAGATGACGGCGGCGGCGGCGGCCGGGAATCGTCCCGCTAATTGAACGAGTCGTTCGGCACCCTTTGAAGCTTGTTTACGGCGGCCCTTTCGATGGATGCAGTCATCAACTCCAGACCCCTCGCCCAGCGACACACCTTGACGGGGGGGGAGCCGCGTTCGTGCCACATGGCCGTGCGGTGACCACGCTTCAGTTTTGAACGTTCGCGTGGACCGTGCGTGCTCGTCACCCTCGCGGGTAATGTGTGGTCCGTGATTGGACGGTGCCATCTGTACGCGGTCCCCGATCTAGGGATCTGGGGAGGACAGACCCTTTATAATGAGCCCCCACGGCTCATTCGGTGCTTTTTCGAGTGGAGAACTCGCCATGTACGAAGAACGCCACTATATATCTAAACTTTCTTATTGACCTCTCTCTAATGTAAATAAACGTCTGTTCTCTGTTTTCCCATATAAGCATTGCTTCTCGCTATAAGGGACGAGTCCGATGGGAGCCAGCTACCAACGACGAGACCC
>WOVY01001045.1:580000-712019 GCA_013436015.1 Rhipicephalus annulatus | reverse complement strand
AAAAATAGAGATTGCTCAAGTTATAAAGACTCACGTCAGCCTTTGATGAAAATTGATAATACAGCGTGATTGATTGTGGCATCTCACCATGTCATCATCAAGGCGCATGCGTCTGACAGCATTAGAGTTCTGACAAAAGTAGGATGTGCACAAAAACAAAAAGAGAAGGTTGACTAAAGTTACATTATGTAGCTATTCTACTGAAATAACTGCAACAACGCAATGTTAGAAGCTCTTTCATTGATGAGGGGGCAACCCAGTAGTCGATCAACTATGCAGTCATTAAAACAAACCATCAGTCAAACAGTGATCGATTGAACTTTCCATTTACAAGTGGACAAGTCAATCGATCAGGCTTAGTTACCGATATCGATTCATCAGCCTCGGTCAGTCCATGAACTGTTAAACTAATCACAATGCAAAAAAAGCACCTTCGAAACTCCATTTCAACATTTCACGTCTGTGCGGTAACAGCAAATAGCAAAACCAAGTTTGCCAGAGATTCTTTTCTCTCTCTCTCCATCTATCTCTCTATGACAACCTTGCGCAGTGAATGAAGCGGCCACTTCAACACTAAATCATGACAATGTAAACAGTTTCTTTGCAAGTGCTGAAGAAACCACTAGAGTTCGAGAAGACTTCAGCTGTGTGGGCATTTCTGGAATGCGTTAATTTCCCGCTGCACGAACGTTTGTTTCCATTGGGATGAACATTCATGCTTTAGTATATGAACCTTGCAACTGCGAATATCCATCCGCACGGTTTTCTTTTCTCGAGTGTTGCGCTTGGAAAAAACCCTACAAATAAAAAAAGACACTTTCTTTTCTTTATTTGCTTGTCAGAGAAGAGCAATAACCCGGCGCCTGCAAAGGCTGAAGCCTTCCTCCCAAATAAGTTGATAGAAAAGAACAACAAAAGGGGCTAAGAAGTTTCAATGCACGAAAGAGCCCACTGCAATTTGTGAATGCTTCATCAGTTCCTCCGACTTTCTATCTGAGCTTCACTTCACCCAAGTGGTTCATCGAAGACTCGCCGTTATGGAGCTCGTTTTTAAACTGCCTCCAGTGCACAAGTCCCTGACAGGCGGTGGAGCTCCCTGCACACAAAGCAGCGTTTTGCAACGTCTCAGAGTGAGGCCATTCTCGAAAAAGGGGGCTTTTGAGAGCCTATCTCATTTGTCGTCTGCTAAAAAGGACAAAACTGTGAAAGCAAACGTGGAGACATTGTTACGTATGCGACCATTTGTAAAAGGTAAGTGTTCCATGGTGCTTTTTTTTTCTTCTTCTTCTTCTTCGTCTGGATAGACCATCGGAAAACGTGAACGCCTACCGTGGAGTGTCGAGAAACGCCACCGAATCGGCCGTGAATCTCCTTTCGTAGGTACTGGAAGACCCTCCTGGGGACGGACGCCTTCTCGGTGCCCGAAACTTCGAAATTCGATTCGAGTCGAATCGAAGGCCAGACACTTACGTCCAGAAGGATTCCAGCGGTCGGTATTAGACGCTTCTCATTGCTCCACGTTAAGAAGAACGATTGAAAGAAGAAAGAAAGAAGAAATAAGAAAGAAAGAAGAAGGAAGAAAGAAGAAGAAAGAAGAAAGAAAGAAGAAAGAAAGAAAGAAAGAAAGAAAGAAAGAAAGAAAGAAAGAAAGAAAGCGGTATTAGAGTGCTCCCCCAGGCGCGCTTCGGAGGCGATCGAGTCAGATGATGGCAGAAAATTTCGACAGGACCGTAGATGAAATGCAAGACGCCGAAGCCCATTCGCGCGCTTACGAACAAATAGCGAGTGATGACTTGGCAGAGTTTGGCTCTCCATGAGAGAAGTCTGTGGCATTGCAGCATCTCGTCAGTGACTCGGTCACGAAGGATCATTTATTCCACGCCAGATGCGCGTGCACACGCCGGCGGCTGTTTCGTTTCTGACCGGTGCGTCTTGGATCCGGCGTTCACCCCTACCTACTCACCGTCATTTAAAAAGCAGGGCCGTTCACTCCAAACGAGCTTATTGTGTACGGCGAGGTTGCACCGCTCGCCTTCCTCCACAGTCAAAATTGGGACACGGAAGAGATTCGCGTCATTGCCCGGCGTCTCTTGCAAATGATGCGACAAAAGATAGCTGTAACCAATGACAGAAAAGGAGGAGGGAAAAAGTGATAATACTGCTGTGCTCAATCTTCTTTTCGGATTATATTCTGCATTTAAAACTCTAGAAGGAGTTAAGTTGCAATGTTCTAGGTCGAGTTGGTGCCTAAGCTTGCTAAACATTTGATTCCTGGCGCAATGCTTGAAACATGCAAAGAGAAAAGACAGAAGTCCTTCCCTCATGTTCCAAGCATTACGCGAGGAATAACATGAGGAATAAATTTAGGGCGCCTACATGACTGCCAACGAGTGACTATTTATAATGTCTCTATAATAAACACTTGCTATATTGACTCTCTCAAAAAAGCTATGCAAGACACTTGACTTCCACAACAACGCTCACACATTTGTCCTTGCAGCCTTTGACACAGTGTTATTAACATGACACAGCCGTGAGCAGGATCATATCGGTCGCACATTTTACCGTTATTCTCTTAAATGTCGATGTACTGTTGAATACCAACCAGTCAGAGCTTCATGATTACTTAATGTACATCTCTATCTATACTTCTTAGGGGCGAAGCCCTTTAATGCCTGCCTTGTTGTCGTCTGATGTACCGGCGTACAAACCATATCATTAGACCTGCTGCATAGCTGTGAGGAAAAAAAAAACCCCTGCGCAGTCAAAACAATGTAAAACAAACAAACAAAACGGGACAATATAAAACAACTACAAACACCTACTAGTCGGCGAATCCAAAGTCGACATTAACGACCCCATAAGACCTATCTTCGCCCACTCGTCATCATTCACTTCGTGGAGATACGAAATTTCTTTTATTTTATAGGGTTTCTAAACTGTAGTAATACGGAAAGACGGACTATAGTTGGTTCTGTTGCATACTGAAGCTTTAGCGCGCACACAAGAGGACAAAAATGTATACGATAGAGAAACAGAGACCAGCGCACTACATACTGCTGTGCGAACTGTCACGAAATGTGCTTGGAGGTCAGCCTTGAAAGTGCGTTATACACATGACATTGGCACGTTTTTTTGGTCTTGAGTTATGTCACCTTATTTGTAAAGCCATCTGCCGCCAAATGTTCCCATCACTCAAACTGAGAAAAACCTTTGCAAGACCCACCCTTATTTGTTGCTGTTGACAGAATTTGAGAGCGACTAGAGTGCCTATACCTGCTCCACGGCTGTACCACATTCAGTGACAGTGAGCGAGCTGATCAGCCCACTTCCGACGAAGATATACAATGCTGTGTAATGACGTCATCATTCGGTGTCACCTTATGTGAGGTCACAAGTTCCGTTGACCAAAGACATCATCATGACGCCACATGGTGACGTCCGAACATGACTCTTTGCATCACTCAGTCGCCGTCAACGGTCGACTTTCGCACTTATTGCGGCATCTAAGAGTTTCGCCCTTCGTTAGGGCCCTCCTCTAATATTCAGGGCAAGACCCGTCAGCTTGAGCACGCAAGCTGTTTACACACGCGTCGCAGCAGCAGTGCACAACGATGCAGCGTCTGCTATACACGTGCGAAGGGCTCGGCACGATCGAGAGCCCAGAAACGCGGACGTGACGGGCCGCTAATGGGGTATACAGCTATGCGCAGTGGTCTCGGCATGGCCCACAGCATGCCACGAGCTACGCGAATTCCTGCCACCACGCCTGCATCAGCTGCATTCCGAAGTTTCGCTACGCGGCAGCGGGAACCCGAGCGCGTCCGACGACACCTATTTGCCTCCCGTAAACTGCGCCGCTGTTGGGTGAGTCATAGGCGACACGTGGAGTATTTGGCCATGAATCGCTGTTATATCTATATTGGAAGATTCCGCAGCGTTATTGCATTGCTTCGTTGCAGTTAACGAGTCTGTGTGGGAAAGAGAGAAGGAAACAACACACGGAAGTTGTGGCATTACTATTACCTCAAGTGTTTCGGTTGGCTACTCACTACAGTACGAAGAAGGAAGTGAACAGGTGAGATGTGACACTGGCACTCCCCGAGAAAGACGGAATGGAAAACTTGACAGTTCCGCCATCTTCAGAATAGCGCGATCTTACATATATACGATGGATTGTATAGCGTCTAGCACATGTCTGCTTTTCAATTTAATGTATACAACGCATCGTGGGAAAGGTACACATGTGCCCCGAGACACTAGAACGCACTTATAAGGGTGTGTCAGCGCCTGCCCCACGAATTCACTACGCGCTCTAGTTGGCGCGAATTCACTCTGATGCGGCTGCGTGGTTTTTAATGGCGAAGGACGCATGATTTAGGTATATGTATACGCAAGATCGGCAGGCACTCAGTGCATAGATGTTCAATTATTTTCATTCCCGCTCACACTGTTCGTTACCGGAACGCACACGTTAACATATGCCCAAAGCGCACGACACTGATTGCGGCTTGCAGTTGGATGCTATAGAGTATATGATTTGCACTTTTGGGAAGTTTAGGGTGTCGTAGAAAAGCCTATTTCCGAATAAGGAAAGCCCTCAGCGAGTGGCAATTACCCATAAGTAAGAAGTAGGGCTACCGGCCACTGCTATAGAAGAAAATAAAGAGATTTATCTCTCAAAACACGTCTCCTTAGAAGAAAAGTCTGCATCTCTTTCTTTTTTTCTCATCTATTTTAGTGAAATTTAAAAGGAAGGAAGGAAAACGAGAGAGACGAAAAACAGGAATGTTGAACAGTTTGGCATAACCGGTGTGCTACCATGCGCATAAAGAAGGGATGGGGGAGATTGAAAGAAGAACAAAGAAAGGAAGAACGAGAGGGCAAGCGCACACGCACACACATGCATGACGTTGCCGCGCAGAGCGGCAGTGAGCTCTAAAAAACTCCAAACCGATGTGCGTATACGCACCACGCGAACGAAGCGCAATGTGTCATTTATTGTACACGTGTGCTGACGCAAGCTAGTATAGTATCTAGCACGTTACATCATGCATGAACGAAAGAAGAAACGGAACTTTGTCTTTCAGGGTAAGTACTTCGGATTGAAAATGTCACCCTTTAGCATACCGCCTCTAAACCATTCAATTGTATGCAGTGACGGCCGGCATACACTATTACTTCCATTACCACAAAACATGCGATGAATCCCGTGGAATGCGCAACGTACAAAAGAAGTCGAATTCAATAAACCGACGACTTGGCTTGACCTGGTTTCACCCCGCTTTATGATAGATTGACCAAGATTCACCCTTTAACATGTATTAAATGTCGTTAATGCTGTTGTTTAGAATTCAGGCGAGCAAACGAAGCAAGGCCGGCTGCATTAGAGCAAGCTATCTTCAAATCATCAATTCATTGTTTTTGATGCGTAATTACTCAGACATGAAAACATAGGATGACATAGCGCCAGGACGCTCTCCTCGACATCACGAAACCTGACACCGAACTAGTTGCCTCAACACATCTCAACCTTGCGGCGTCGACCTGTCTACTGTGTTCTGTACTCCGCCGGCGGCCAGATTCCACTGAATTATTTCGCGCGTAAAAGAATTCGTCGTGCCCGCCAAAGGCTTGACTTCGGGGCAATCGGTGGGCACCGGGACGTCGGTCGCAAAGTTTCCCAGCGTGGGCCCTGCCTGATCCGCGGGCCATCGTGTCGCAAGCTGCCTAATCGCGGTTTTTTTACGAAAGCCTCCGGCGAAGAGAAGACATCACGGGCTC
This sequence comes from Rhipicephalus annulatus, assembly GCA_013436015.1. Lineage (NCBI taxonomy): Eukaryota > Metazoa > Arthropoda > Arachnida > Ixodida > Ixodidae > Rhipicephalus > Rhipicephalus annulatus. The sequence continues at coordinate 706,235 of WOVY01001045.1, read as the reverse complement.
GTTAACCGGGCCGGCACGCAAAAGGCTGCTGTGGTGGTGGCAACGAGGAGCGCCGCAGAGGATCGGAGTGACCCAGATTGCGCCCGCAATGGATCCCTCGGGACGCCGGCCGAGGCCGCCATAGGCGTTGCCCTGCGGTCCTCGCAGCTTTAAGCGGACGTGAGCATGCGCTATCTTTCCGCAAGCCCGATGTGCTGCCGCCGGACACAGACACACGGCCCCGACCCGGAGTCCTCCGCATCGGTGTGTCCGCGCGGGCATCAGTTTGAAAGAGGCTTGCGCGTACACCATCGTACGCGATGGTGTTCGTGTCTGGAAGCCGAGCTAATCCGTTTTTTTTTCCTAGTGTTAGGACTGTGTGCTTTCCCATTTGTGCACTAAGATGTGTTCCTCATAATAGCTGTCCTGGTTTCACACGTCTCACAACTAGGATATTATTATCGTAGAGTAGCCGGGGATGGGTAGAGGGGTCCCCCGGAAATTTGGATAATTTAGGGTTTTTTCATAGTAAAAAAAACAACAGCGCGAGGCAACAAGGCAGGGGCACCTCCCACCAAAGTTATTTTTTGCCATGTCATAGAGATAAAAAATAACCAATTAAAGGGGGTGCCATCTCCTGAATTAAGAAGGTGCTCCTCCCCCCCCCCCCAAAAAAAAAAGAGACAGAGAAAATATTTGTTGGTATACGCCCCTGTAACAAGGACGAGAAAGAACAAATAGGGATAACGCTGTTCTTTCTCATTCTGGTTGTTACACGGCGTTTCTTTTTTTTTTCTCTCGGCTATGAATATGTACCGATTAACGAGCTCCAGTTCACACGCTTCTATACGGGTTTTTAATAGTACACCAAAAACGAGATGGCTACACGCGCCTACTGCAGCGGCTATGCAGTCGATTAAACTATTCAGCATCTTCGCAAGCGAGAGGGTTCACCTCCGTACTGCTCTAATCCTCTGGAAACACTTTCACTGTTGAGAAAACATCCGTAATGGGACTACCCATCAAAGTTCCGAAAGGCAACGAAAGTGCTGCTGCGTTCTCTCAAAGATACCAGACTTTCGCAGTCTGTGGTACCACACGCAGAACTGGTATACGTCGGTGGCTGCAACAGTGAAATCTTTCCTATACTTTACCTCTAATTCCCCTCCCCTTTTTTTCGGTGTAGGGTAGACTGCCGGGCTCAGTCCTGGTTACTTCCACACCTTTCGTTTATCCTCATTATTTCTCTCCCTTTTAACGGAAATTTAAAGGAGGCCCTTTGCCTCCATCTAAATGTGGCAACCACGGCCGGCATTCGACCCCGCGACCTTTAGTGTCAGTGGTTGAGCACCATAACCATTAGACCACCACGATAGGTGAGAAATCTTTTGATTGTTTCTAAAAACACACAAGTTTCTTATCAACGCTTTTATGATTTCGAAAATGTATCACGACATACAAGTAATCCTGAACATTCGTGTATGCTACTTTATTTATTAATGTACTCATTAGTGTTAGTTAGTCGTTGAAGCCACAGCAGTGGAATGCATTTTTCTTGTTTTTTTCACTCAAAGGCGTCTTTATCATCAAAACTTGAACTATATATGTAAGATACATGTACGCAGCGCACAGACCGTTAAAGACGAACACTACGATACCTATATAGAGAAACAATTTTCGGATGGCTGTGCTGTATTACAACACGGACTTTAAGCAGCCTCTTGCTGGCAACGCATCTGCATTTGCTTCAATCAAGCAACAAGTGCAACACTTCAAAGCGCAGTGATACAAGTTTTAAACATTTGGAATAGCCCCAGCGCAGTGGTTTAGTGGCTAAGGTACTCGGCTGCTGACTCGCAGGTCACAGGATCGAATCTCGGATGCTGCGGCTGCATTTTCCATGGAGGCGAAAATGCTGTAGGCCCGTGTGCTCTGATGTGGGTGCACGTTAAAGAACCCCAGGTGGTCTAGATTTCCGGAGCCCTCAACTACGGGGCCTCTCATAATCTTATGGTGGTTTTGGGACGTTAAACCACACATATCAATCAAACATTTGGGATATTTTTCAAGCGAAAAATTGGCATGTTAATTGCCAAACAAAAAAGTGGCCTACATGGTATGCTCGCCAGGACGCTGACGTTAGTTCGCAAAAGACTAATGCTAACGGAAGACGCCACCGACAGGCATGCCGGGCAGACACGCAGTTCAGGATTACTGTTTATTCGTGAGCATTCGACGCGCAAATGAACTTTAGCGTTTGTGCTGGCTTTTTCACAGCGAAAGCTGTTATGAGACCCCAACTCGGGTCGCGCGCATGTTGTCCAACGCCGCCGCCGCCGGTGTCCGAGACCAAATCACGCGAAATTAGAAAGAAAAAAAAAACCTTACACCAATGACACAGTGGGCTTGAACATGGGTCCGCTGGGTGCCAGCCCAGTACTCTACCACTGAGCTACAACGGTATTTTTTTTCGTTAGTGCAGCGTGTCTTGTGACTTATTGTCAAACTTGCCTTAGGCAGGCTCGAAGTCGGGAAAGCAATCGCGTTAATACGACTTATAAGGCGTTTTACAACAGTGAAAGACCAACCAGTCATCAAGCAATGCGAATAGCGTAACGAGTTGGCCGTCCAATGCTTCAACCCATTACAAAATCTTGTTCTTCTTTTCCTATTAACTGTAACGCATACCCACTTCAGCCTGAATTCCTCATTGTCGTCAGCCACTGCATGGACAATTGGCAACAAATTCCTGGCAAGTGTCTAGCGTATACCACGCTTCTCAGAAGAATGATGAAAAGTAGCATAGCGAATGCCGACCTACTACCCAAAAGCTCATTATACAATGCCCTTGTAGGTACCAAGCAAGTGTGATTGCAGTAGTTACCCAATGAGTGTTTTGAAAAGGCTCTGAAAGGCCGCTCTTCAAGATTTCGCTGTGACTGTGCTGCGCCTACCACGCAGGCCTGACTTTTTTTTTAAGTTTATCATTTTATGCACCGTCGTTAACGTTAGCTTTATCGCACTTGAGTTACAATGTTCGAGCCGCCTGAAGACCATCCGCATAGGAACTGCCCAAGCATCAAGTGCTATGAATACGTTAGAAAGAAAGAAAGATACCGTCAATAGCGGGATATTGCATAAAAGGCCGTCTGCTACCTTATTAAGGTGATAAATAATTGCCAATTAGCCAGGCGTAAAAACACCCTAGGCTACCAAGATTTTTAGCGCTCTGTACATCACACACTGCTTTAGAACGTCTGGACGACCGGGCGCTCACTGAATAAAGATTATTAAGACCACGGCATCGACCGCCATCAGATATGCGGTTCGTAACAGCAGCGCTGAGCTTTTTTAAGACTATTGAGCTGGCCTACTGTTTGTGATTGGGCAACGAACATTGTTCCGTGTGTTCGCCCATCCCCTGTTCGCGCTTTTCTTCTCTTTTGTGTCTCTTCTTTTGTATTTTCACTCGCTGAGCACTTTCTCGGTGCAGGGCAGCTAACCAGCTCTTATCTCCATGGTTAACCTCCCAGCCTTTACTTTTTTATGTATCGTCCCCCCTCCCCCCTACTTGCAAAAATAGAGAGCTTTGGAGACACTGAGCTTGATGATACTTTACTTCGACCTATTTTAGTCTTATCAAAAGAAAGCAAATGGTCGCAGCATGATGAAAATAAGAAGTGCGCACATCCACGCCAGAGTCGGAAAACCAATCAGTTATAAAGTCTACGTTGTTACAGATGTATACCGACCATGCAACTAAACAGTTTTATACGCTTCCTGAACACACGCGTATTCTTAATTTTTTTTTTCCAATGGTCAAGCTTCGTTGAAAATTTCGCAGTCCCAGAGTCACTCCGGTGTAAGCGGGATACTCTTACCGAAACGCGCGCGCATCCAATTTACACCGCATTCCCAAGAAACGCACTGTTGGCCACTGATAAATACGCACTCAAAATGAAAACAATGCAGAAATGGGCATGTTTTCTCACGCGACGTGAAAGCAAGTAAAGTATACACAAGACACTGTCAGCCTGAAAGCTTTGCAGGCCTGCGAGCACCGGAGACCGCCTGTCCCCCGAGGCTATAGGCGAGGCGTCGACAGGCGAAGGCGGTAATGTCGCAAGTGTGGTGGAGTATATTGGCTCGCCACCGGACATACTCAACGCAAAGGAACCGCTCGGAACCGGCTGGCAGCAGCTGGATTCTTCCCACGGAAGTCGAGTGACACTCGCTCTCGTTCCGACGTGTCTATAGGGAAGGATAGACGCGTGTACTACGTTGGTCAATGCCTGGTGTCTATCAGGGTGGCCACCTCTCGGTTGGAGTGACGGCACATTCGGAAAGAACGGCACCCCATTTTTTTTCGGCATAGGAGAGCGCTGTCACGACCGGAGGGAGCACCACCCCTTCCGTGACACCCCAATGGTTTGTTATACATGCGGTCGGTTGGTCGTATACAATGTCGCCCTGCCTTTACATTACTAAATGAACGTCTCGTGATCTTGTTTCAGTGTTATCCCTAGCCTCCACTTTGACGTTCTTGTACATTCCTGGCAGTCAAAAGATGGACTGTAAAAACGTACTAAACATACAATAAGAAGAAGCAGAAGAAGTGTAAACTTAGTTGGTTCGTTTTCCTTGTTAGACAGAATATTAGTGGGGGGAAAAAGGAAGGGCGGAGATACGAAGGTACCACCAGTAGCACAAATTTACGAAAATAAAGTGAACGGAAATGAACGGGAAGTGTTAACAAGTGAACGTTTGCCCTTTATTCGTCGGCCACGTTTGCCAATAATATGTCTAACGGTATGATTGATTGTGTCTGCTATCACAGATAACTACATCAAAAGGTGAGGCACCTTCGAATGACACCTAAATAAAGTGGTATTGATAAAATAAAAGCTCTTTTTCCTGTGTTTCTTTCTTTGAATTGTGAAGTCTTTCTTTTCTCTCTCTCTCTCTCTCTCTCTCTCTCTCTCTCTCTATCTCTCTATCTTTCTTTATTCTCGTTTTTTTTCAGTTACCAAATTATGCCTAAAGCACGGTGCGAAGAAAGATATGGCGGAAATCTAAATTTTCTGGAGTAGTTTTGACATTTTTCAACGTACTAAACATTCCATCAAACAAGTCAGTTTTTCAGCAGTTACCTAAAAATTTGGTTGATCGTTTTTGTTCGTCAAACTCACTCCGACGAATAAACTTATAGATCTTTGCACTTGGCAGCGACAAAATGGTCATTTAAAAGAACTCGAGCCGTTCGATATTTCTTAAAATGGATGCATGATACTCAACTCGTGACGACCCGCATAATTTCGCAAATATATGCAGTATCCAGTTGCCATTTTTAAGACGACAGAAGACTGGCTAATCATGCACAGTTACACTGTCCCAGGCACTCGTGGTTCAATGGCCGCTCCGTGCCCCAGTAAAGGCGATCGTGTACTAGTAGACCATTTCGTTCTTCCATCTCGATAGCGCTTCGTGAGTGAGTCTCGGAAAACTGCCAAGATTTCTGTGTCGCAATGAAGCCAAAGAAAGTAGGCCCCTAGTAAGAGTGAAATAAGTGTAACTCACGCAATCGGCGGCCGTAAGCTGATGACCTACAACGCCCAAAGGTCGATTATTGCAAAACTAAAATAGTGGCTCCAACTAAGACACGCACATGCGTAGATGTCGCGCAAAGGTAGTATCACGAAGGGCATGGGGGGAGCAGCTATTTTTTCAACAATTTCTTCTCCTGTCAATCTGTGATCGTTGTGTGACCGTTCTATGTGTCTAACGTGTTGTCTTCCTCGTGCGGTATACACATGTCTTCAAAATCTATTAACCAACTAGCCCAACAACATGTATTACCTCCCCTCCTCTCCCCTTTTCAGCTTTCACCCATGGTAGAGCAAGCATCTCCTTAGAACAAGATCTTTTTCCAGGGAGGAGTTACCCATTTAGTGCGTATGTATATATGTGCATGCAAAATTGAAAATTTTTTGTTGGTGCTTACGTGGGTGTGCACTGGAGATGGGTGGCACACATGCACCGCGAATATGCAAGCACCCGTGCACATGTACTGTATATACGCTGAGTTCAATACCTTTTGCAAGAATCGGAGTGCTTCGTGTAAAGGTCACCGCTAGAGTTCTTGTACGCTTCCTTTGTTTAAGGCGCCTGCGTTTAACTTTTTTGAGGACGCTACGAAATGGCCGGCATGTTTTCGCGACAAATTCTCCTCGCTTCGCCGCCTGCCATCCAACGAAGCACTCAAGCGGGACAGACGGTGACGCAATCGCCGGCTTAGCGTCCCTGCGCCCGTATGAACACGAGACAGATACAGCTCTTGGCGTTTCGCGACTCGTGTCTTGGCAACGCTGCTTTTGTCACAATGTTCCAGACACTCCGAAGATAAACGAAAAGTGGTCCTCGCGTGTGGATCTTTGTGTTTCGTCACGTAGCACGGGAAACGTCCGTCGCGTTGTTCTTACGTTAATATCTATCATATAAGGTCACACGTGTACAACTTCACATCGGTATAGAACCGTGGCTTGTGTTAACCGTTTCTTCTAGGAGCGAAGCTCCTCTTAGTCTAACCTTGCCCGCGTCAGGCGTAACCATCAGTATCTCCCGAACTGTATAATAGATGGCGCTGTCTCATACAACTACACACAAACTGCAATTCAGTGAGCATATCTAGATGGCGCCGTACTGCTACTCTCCGACTGGTTGCTGCGCGGGCTGTGCCTGGGTGCGCGGGGAACGATTGCCTCACGCAGTCTCCTGGATCGCCGCCGTACGTGTCGGATCATTGGTGGGGTATGGACGAAGTGTAGCGGAGGGCCGTGGCGGTTCGTGCTCGTCGCCAAACAGGCACACATACGGACGGACAGAAGCATGGACGGAAGCACAGACGGACGGACGGACTGATGAACGCACGGACGGACGGATGCTCCACTCATCATCATTCACACCATCGATATGCTGTGATGTTTTCCTTGTAAGCGTTTTCGTCAGCGGTAGGCTGCCTGCGCTAATGGCACGTTCAACAAAATGATCGCACAGTATCGATATTTACCATTCATACTATAGTATAACAGTTCTTCGAGAGTAAGGATGACCCCTGTTTGCATATTTATAACTTTTGTCGCACGCAGTACACACACAGATGCGACATTCAGGGGCACCCCATATAGCGCGCAAAAGAGTTCGCACGCAATACATTAAGCTGACACTCCATTTGACAAGCGATCCCCCCGTTACGGCGACGTCTCCGTCTTACTTCGACAGCTTCCTTACGCGAACCTTCTAACCTGCTGATTGATGGAAGGTGCGTCGTCGTGGACGTGGGCGTATTAATGCACCGTAATATAGGTCTAACCGGATGACGACATTGTCATGTCGTTTACGCGCGCATAAATGTGCGTAGGCGAGTTCTCTCTCATTTTACCACATCGAAATACAATCGCCGCAACAGATTCGCCGCGATGCCTTTGTTTCTGTCGTTGTAACAGTATATTCAAGGCGGCATATGCTTTAAATAAAATCCAGTATATACTCACGCATCGGCGGGAAAAGAGACATTCCGCAGTAACGTGATGGAGTAGGTCCTGCTCGGTGAACCGTAGGTCCTGCTCGGTGAAAAAATTCCAGGGCCGAAAGGGTGAAAGACGATAGTCTTTTTTCCTTGTCCTACCTCCCCAGCACAAGGTAGCCAGCCGGTCGGAGAACTTCAATCTCCCTGTAGTGCCGTTCCTTCCTTTCTTCCCAGCAAGGAAGGGAGGAAGGAAGGAAGGAACAGGATAGAAAGGAAAAGCAGAGATTTTAAACAGTTTATAAGGATTGGCATGCTATAGGGATGAGGAAGTTCCTAGGAAGTGTTTCTTCGGTAAGCCTGCCCAGTGGTTGAATCCGCCAATAAGGCTATGTTAGTCAACTACAATGATCTTCATTGATATGGTATAACATTCAGGCGGTACTGACGGCATACTTTTGCATTGTGACGCGATCCCTGCTCATGAAGCAGTCAGCGGCGTCCCGCCGTTTACTTGCGTCACTCGTGAGACATGGTCTAAAGAATAATGTATGTATTGTGTTCTTTATTGCTTTCTTGGGACAGCCAATGGTGCTCTTTCTTGCACTTGATATAAATACATCGCATCGAAAAAAACACCAAAGAAAAAAAGCAAAATTCGTGTGGTGTACCTAATCAAACCAGAAAGAAGGGAAGAGAAAGAAACAGTGGAACGCTATAACAGTACTTCATGCCTTGTTTTGTGCCAGGAGCCGCGCATGACTGTCTTGCTTTCATAGGTCAAAACTACAAACACGTAACGTCGAGCGAAGCTAATTAAGGCAAGCCGCAGACCTGACAGGCCAGCTTATCAAACCGCGGGGCAACAGGTGGCCTTTATTTTGCAAAGGGGATAGGTGGAGGCAGCGTAAACGCCGGAGGGCAAGAGAGTGGCAACGGCTTCGCGAGTAATGCACACACGACATGATATTGGCGCGGAAGGTATACGGATAGTTCCGAACATTTCAGGCAAACAATGTCGAATACAAAAACCAAATGTAGCATCCACCTGCTTTTGTCATACAGATGCAGTGACTCGGGTCGCATAGGCGTCGCACGCATATATATTAAGTGCGCCGCGCCCGAAACCTCGCGAGATCGGCAACTTCAATTTAAAAGTGGCCTCGGCATTCTTTTGTGTTTGGCGCAGCCTTTCTGCCCCGCTCCTTTTGAGCACGACCACGTTCGACACTTAGAACAATTTTTAAAATGTCAGTCGCCCTTCTCGCCTCGCTTCGGCGACTCGCCCTCAGTATAGGGTGCCCAGGCCAGCGTGTGCAGCATTGTCGCTAGATTGCGCGCTGCAAGAGCCATGGCGTCGACAGCCACCCCTCACCCTCCTCCCTTACTGCCCATATGCTGCTTAAATGAAGAATAAATTACCAGCCTAAAGCCCCCTCAATTATATTGTCGTGTCATCGGGTAAGCAGCAGGGCTCTTTTAGTAGACCGACTTTGCATATTCAAGAGCTTTGACATGCAGCGAGAAAAAAAAGTTAGAGCGAAAAGTACGAAACGTTCAGCTGACGTCAGCCTCGACAACTGCACGACTTCCGAACATTCTCGAAGGCTCGATGCTCCATTGTTCGGTATTCATCCGGTAAGCTTACATCTCTTTCCCGAGTCAATTGCGGTGCACGAAAGCGGAACTTCCGTATAAGGGCGTCAGTGCGATGTGGACTGACTTTGCTGCGACTCACGTCTTTCCTTTAATTTTTCCGTCTGTCGTAAACTTTAGAAAAAAATAAAAATAATATCACAAAAATATAAGAAAAGTACTCGTTTTAGAACTAGCGAAGGTCACCAACTCGGTGTTTGGGAAACAGCCGGTCGAAACTTTTTTAGTAAAGTTTCGTGGGCAGCAAACCCGCCAGGATGAACGCGGACTGCGTAAAGATTGCGCAATCTTTAGCGGTGGTCAACGACTCGTGCGGGCTTCGCGACTGTGTGTCATGCAGTGTAACGTTTGCCTGTTTTATTATTTTTTTCTTAGTTGGCGCTGAGCATTAGAGGAGACACTTGTGCGGCTACTGCCATTGAGGCGCCCAACTATTACGCAGGCTGGCCCATGCGAAATGCAGTGGATCGGCCGCTACGGGGTTCTGGCGGCGCGCCGTTCCTAATGCGCTGTGTCGTCATTGTCTGCGGCTGGGGACGGCTGCCTGATCGTCCTGCTAGAGAGCACACAGCGCTAGCGAGGCAAAGGGGAGCGAAGCAGAATGTGGACAGGATGTCTGAAGCCTGGTTTTTTTCGCAAAGTCTTTTTTTTTTCGACGTTAATCATTGAATGTTACGATCCAAACTCTGAGTTACAATAAAAGAGAGAGATTCGTCTTTTTAAAGTAGCATCACGGTTGAAACTGTGGCTCATATTAAAAAAGAAGAGTATCTTTTCCATTAGGGTATTATGGTTCAAATTGTGACTTACATTAGAAGAAAGAGCCTTTTATCTCGCAAGCACCAGCTCACACTCTGCATATTCACAATGACCTTGGCCCGATTTTCCACCGCCTGAGCCCATTTCAGCACAACGGGGTAACAAGCTAATAAAAAAAACACGATTACGTTTAGTGGAGCACAGATGGTAACGTCGAGGAAGTTCATTCGTTTTGGAACTATTATTTGTTATCAATGACGCGTACGACGTAGCTCGTAGGCCTCGTAATTCATCGTCGGAATGTGACGTTGAATTTTATTGTTTCTTGCGGGTTCATTCATTAACCGAAGACGCCACAAAGGACAAAAAAAGTAAGAAAAGAAGACGTATTATATGGATCACCACGTTTGTTGCCCCGCCACGGTGGTCTAGTAGCTAAAGTACTCGGCTGCTGACCCGCAGATCGCGGGATCGAATCCCGGCTGCGGCGGCTGCATTTCCGATAAAGGCGGAAATGTTGTAGGCCCGTATGCTCAGATTTGGGCGCACGTTAAAGAACCCCAGGTTGTCGAAAATTCCGGAGCCCTCCACTACGGTGTCTCTCATAGTCATGTGGTGGTTTTGGGACGTTAAACTTCATATATCAATCAATCACCGCATTTGTTATCTGCGTTGGTTCTCTCGTTTCTGTCAGAAATGGCTAACCTACAGATTTTTCCTCCATCAGTCCTCTTCCGCCTCTTTCGTTTTTCCCCTTTTTTCATTCACTGTAATGCTAAGTGTAATGCAATCATGAACGCCAACTGAGTAGACTCACTCATAGGCTTAAATCTCATGAGGGCTAATGCAGAAGCCAGATTTTAGGGGCGAAGCTTCTTGCGCCTTGGCTCGTATGTCCCACGTCATCGTAGTCGTAGTATCTAGTTAAATTTCATTGCATGTCAATCAAAACGGTGCCACAGCACATTCATGAAGTGAATTATGATGACGGGGATAAAGTGTTTGTCAGTCCGTCCATGCATCCGTCTGTCTGTGCGTCCATCCGTCCGCTTCGCCCAACTCGTCATCATTCACCTCGTGGATATGCTGTGATTTTTTTCCCTGTTCATCGTTCATGAATTATCTCGTGTTTCCATGGCGTAATCTTCCCGAAGCCATTTATACACCATATAAGTACTTTCCTCAACTCCCCTAGGGTTTGTCGTCGGGTTGCACGTAAGTGCAAAGATTAGGCAAAAGAAAGTGAGCGCGAGTACCAACAAACTTGATGGAGGTTGCGTGGCAAAGTAGCACACGTTGCACGAAGCCTTCGCCGTTTCCCAAGACTCGTTGGTCCTTGAAGCGAAGAGGAGGGTGCCGTTGACGGCGGCTCATATACTCACTCCTACGCGGCTGAAGCCCGCCTTTCTAAGGCACGTCGACCTGTGTCGTTTCGGGTGAAACGATGGTCGACCCGCAAGACAGGCGTCAGCGAGGCTGATCAACCAGAATGCGGCAGTGCGTGCCTGGCTGCATATATGACTCAAACCCGCTACCACGATACCAGAAGCACGACACCATATAGTAGCCACGCTACCGCAGCGGATACACTAGAGAGTTTTAGAACAGTCCAACGCAAAGATTTGCGTTCTCGTTGTGCATGCGTCGTACGCTCAACTCTTGCGGGCTCCCGTTGCGTGACGAACGCTTACGTTACACGCCTGCAAGCTTCCCGAACGCTATAAGGGAGTTTTCGAATTAGCGTACACAAGTCTTCGTGTTGGCGTCTTGCGTCACTGCGCATGCATCGTACGCTAACAGTCTGCGGTCTCCCGCTAAGTGATGGAAATAGCATGCGACCGCAAAGCCCGCTAACTTAGCGTACTCTATTCTAAAGCTCTTAATTCCATATCTCTCAAGCGTGGAGGGCGCAATCGTTCTCAATTGGCCGAGTTAACAAACACACGCATGCATATAGTACATATACAAACGCCCGCAAACGTACACATACACGTACACTTACTTAGTTCAGGTTAAATCTATGACGGTCCTTTTATGCTTCTCATCACCCCCTTTCTTCTCCATTACGATCGAGGCATTTTCTCGGAGTAACAGTCCTAATAAATGAGAAAAAAACACACATGAAGCCCGAAAGGTGATTTTGAACAGTTAATTAGCGTATCGTCATCTCAGAACAGACACATGTGATCGAGGTCAATTAAGTTTAAAAAAAAGGGGTGGGTGGTAAAGAGGGAGATGGGTCGCTCTAGGGCACGCCTGCAGATGGCATTTCGATCGCAAGCAGGCGACTCGTGTATATATAGGACACAGTTGCGTTACGACCATCGTCAAATGCGCCCTCCCATGCAGCTACATGTCCATACGGAGGATGTACACTCGGTACACATATTTTTCAGCGGCTGCAGCTTCAGAACATTGACGTGCATATCGAATTCGGGTCAGTGCATGACGCTCGCTGCATTTCGATTTCATCACGCGACCGGAGCTTATTCATAGAGCGAACAAAGAGAGCCCACGGAGGGAAGGCCGTCGACTTAAGTATTATGTGGCCGTCGAATGCTCGCACAGATTTTATGACTAAACAAGTATTTCCTTTTCCGTTTGGACGCGGCAATACGAGCGCAATGCATAGAAAACTGAAAGGAAAGACGAGAAGGCGACATCAGTTTTGTCGGTCAGATGGATGGATGAAGAGAACTTTATTTATGCGTCTGGTACAGGGTGTTGCTACTTGTCTGGCTAATGCCACGTCAGGAACGGGAGGTCAAGCCCTGTGAGTGTCATATTGTCACCAATGATATAGCCCTCGTCTTCCAGTGTTTTTTTTTTTTGCTTGTGTTGCCATCGAAATCAACGTTTAACCACTCAGTTTCTCATAATAACGGTAACTGGGTGCTCAGCGGCTTACTTCTGCCGCCATGCATGCTTGTTAGAAATAATGAACCAAAACTGCAAGTGAGCATGCACACGGGTGCACACGTATGTGCACCAGAGTGAAAAGCAAAAGAACGCGGGATATTTATGCGTACTACCATGAAGCACAACAAGCCTAAATCAACTACAGAAATAATGCAATAGCGAAAATTTCCCAAGTGCACTTCAGAGAAATGCCAAATAAAAAATATTTAGGAGCTCGTGCTATCAAAAGGACGTTAATGTTAAAGGTTATGCTCCATAATTGTGTAGAAGTAAGTTATAACAATTATAGTTTACGTACCACGCACTGTTAAGTTAGTGCGTATGGTAAAGCTTAAAATGAGCTTTTGCTAGGCGTTCGCATTATCACAACTTGTCGTGCGCAAGGAACTACGAGTCACAGCTGAGATGACGCTTTTGTGCAGGCATCTTGCCGTCACATAACGTTTCCAGCGTTACGTCCGAGGTTGAGCGTGCCATCGACTCTTCAGGCGCCACACGGAAACGGGCCGACACAAGTAAGCACATACGGAGAAGACAAGAGTGCCAGCGGGTCGCGTGAGGTGGTCAATTCGGCGCCTATAGCTCGCCTCGCGGGCGCCAGTCAAGATTTGCTAATGAATACTCGATCGCCAAGGAGACGGCGGCAGTGAACCCGAAGAGTAATCGATGTGCGTTTTTCTTTCTCGCGATCGAAAATGAGTTGCGTCGCGGAAGGGGCACCACCAAAGAATAGCCGGGCCAAATGGAACCACGCACGCTGCTCTTCGGGAAGGAAGCCAGATAAAGGTCGCGTTGGCGACAACGATGTCGTGTCACGGAAAGACGCGGTGCTCGACGAACACTCTTGCGACCTGAGGCATGGACGTTCCGCGTCCCTGTAGCTGATGCAAGGCTTCGCACGAAGCGACGTTGCAGTGTCGCACTCAGTCAGCAGGCTACCATTACGTGCGTCTTCGGAAAGTCAATAGAACGAAGTCAAGGTCACGAGTGAAAAAAAAACTAAAAAAAACGAATAGCGAGTAAGCACGCTCGGAAATATCGCCTGTTCCATGCTTAGGACAACAAAACCCACCGACTGCAGACTAGGGCAACTGTCATCCTCCCCACTGTTCAGTTACAAAAGTTTTCATTATGTAAGGCAATCACAACATAAAATGATATTTCTTTAGCGCAGCTCAGTTTGAGCGCGAAGGAAAGATACTATGCAGTCAAGAAGGGGAAAGACAGGCGACAGTGTGAGCGCTAAGTTCCTAATTTTGTTTATTCCGTACTCTTTGAACACATTATAACTCATTCCACGTGACGCCACACACATGACAAAACCGTACACGTGTGGCACAGCACACTATCAAGGAAACCTAGTTGTGATCTGATTTCAAATTAACAATTCTATATCAATGCTTCACAGCAAGCCCTTCGGAAAAATGAGCTCTTTTTGAGATAAGGCTATACAGACGGCGTACTCACACACAGCTTCGCACATTTTGCGATAGCGTTCGCCTCAATAACTTCCCGTGTCAACTGGTTACGACTGCACCCCAAGGTGACACAGTGTCATCTTGGGCCGCAGTAGTAACCAGTTGAAGAGCTCAATTCTCTGGAGCGCTTGCTGTGAAGCATTGATATAGAATTGTTAATTTGAAATCAGATTACAACTAGGTATCCTTGACAGTGTGTTGCGCCACACGTGTACGGTTTTGTCATGTGTGTGGCGCCACGTGGAATGAGCTGATTGATTGATTTGTGGGGTTTAACGTCCCAAAACCACCATATGATTATAAGAGACGCCGTAGTGGAGGGCTCCGGAAATTTCGACCACCTGGTGTTCTTTACCGTGCACCCAAATCTGAGCACACGGGCCTACAACATTTCCGCCTCCATCGGAAATGCAGCAGCCGCAGCCGGGATTCGATCCCGCGACCTGCGGGTCAGCAGCCGAGTACCTTAGCCACTAGACCACCGCGGCGGGGCACGTGGAATGAGCTACATAATGTGTTGCAAGGGTACGCAATAAGCAAAAGTTGTAAGTTAGCGCTCACACTGTCGTCTGTCTTTCCCCTTCTTGACTGTACAGTATTTTTCTTTCACGCTCAAACTGAGCTGTGATAAAGCATTCTAAATTTATCATGCACCAACTCACCCAGTCAGCAGTACTCGTCGATTGAAACAGTCTAGAGCATGCAAGAACGAATATGAATACGAAAAGAAAACACTAAGAAGAGCGAGGCATGAAACGCTTGAATGATATCCTGGTATCGCACCAACGTGGAAAAGGCTGAACGGCACAAAAAAAAAAGCTTTTAATATCTAAGCCGTTCAGCAAATCGTCCATTGTGAGTTGATTACGGACAGCTGTCGTCATTTTACCGAGTATATGGCGCCTTTCGGCCCACCAAAAAACAGTATTCAATGTAAGCGGTTGTGTACCAGAGAACTCGGGTATATCCCCCTTCTGACCGCTGAAGAAGGCAACAGGTAGAGCAACAAGTGGCTGTGAAGCAAAGAAGGTGAGCGGAGGACCCCGAGTTGCCAGTGTACCACCACCTGTCCTGTACGTCTGTGTATCTTCTTTGACTTGTAGGATTTAGCGCTATTAATCTCTGAAAGGAAGACCCCCCCCCCCCCCCCCACGAGTGTACATAAAACGGAAGACTACGAGGGAACGGCAAAGCCAGTGGTTACTGCGGGAAGACCACGAAGCGATGGAAGTTTTACGCCAACGATGTTGCACCCGTAGATCTACACTCGCTCGCTGGATGTCGTGCCGACCGGTTGTGCCCCCGCGATCTCCGACGACAGCGCAGCTCTTGCCGACTGGCTCGCCCTACGCCATCTCCTGACGCCGACAAGAGCTCTCGCCTGTGGTGCCCAGTGCTCGGACTTCTGCGACCGTGTCCATCTTTCCTATCTTCTCCTTACTTCCGTATGTGGCTGTCCCTGCACCTCTCTCTCCTCCTGCCCATCTCATCTCTCTATCTCTATACCTTTAATTCCTACCTATCTTTTTAATCCCTCCTTACCCCCATCCCTCGTGAGCTACTGTTGAGGTGTCCTCCCCCTGAGAGACAGTTACGGGGCTCACTTTTATCTTATTTTCATTTAATAATCACTCCCCCCCCCCCGTAGATCTATAAGAGCTGCGCTTGGTTTCAGCGCGTGGTTCTGTATCTGCGGTTTGAACATCCGTGCCGTGTCTGTGACTGTCTGTGGCTTTAAATCGAACTTCTGAGCTGAGAACAGTTGTTGAAACAACTTAAAAGAACGAAGCATCGTATAGCTAAAGTCTAGCGACGACCTATAGGCAACCTATAAACAACCTGTACCACTTAGATAAGGCATAGCAGCAGCCTAGAAGCAACCAGACTAGTCTTCATAATTATACAGTTGGACTGTTTCAAGCCTTGCGCGGCTTAGTGAAAGCTTCGTATTTTTTTTTACTTTTGCAAATGTGCAATTTTCAAAGCGCATCAACGAAAAGAACTGGTGGGATGACGTAACAATGGTTGGTGCACCTAGTATAACCGGTAATCTTGAACAGCAAGGTCGCCGAAAGCCATTCGCACAGCTTCGAAAACACGAGACGCAAGCTGCTTTACGAGTCGTTTTTTTTTCTCTTACTTCTGTTTTTTCTCTTTTTTTCTTGAGCGAACTCAATGGTGTAGCTTCGCCTCAACGAAGCGAATGTCCAAAGCGGATACGCTTACTTTAGCGCCCGTGCCCACCGCTGTTCATTATAAGGCTTTGGGCGCGCGGAAAAGCGGCGTTCCGAAATCGAAATTCAGCGGACGTAATTGAATCCACGCCCGACGCTCAACGTTGTGAATGAAGCCGTAAAATAGCAGGGAAAGATGTCGACGGGCGTCCGATACCTTTGACGCAGTGCATTGTGCTGATTACTGGGTGAAAATTAAACGTCCGTTCGTAGATGGAACCTTCAGTTATACTCGAACACTATGCAGTCCGACGGATGTATACCCTTCTGCTGAATACTGCGAGCCTGTTTCCAACCTTTGTTCCTGCCGTCACGCAGAAAACCTTGGCTATTTCTAAATATGGCTCAAAGTGCTGCGGAAACGGTATAATTGATTGCGACTCATCACCGCCCCCGCCACTCTCTCCCTCTACGCTGTGTGTTCGTATGTCAGATGCCTTTAACGTCTACTATAAAAGGGGCGACATTTGGAAACTGCTCCTCAAGCAAAAAACCTCGCAGTATTCACTGTAACTGCAGTCAAGGAGTGAACGCGCGTACCTATGATTAATGAGATGTGATCGTTTTTCATTGGCAAAACCAGGCGGATATTTACTTTTTTTTTGTTCCTAGCAAGGCATCGTCTGGTCTCATTATGTCGACTTGATGAGCAGGAACAAACAGATTAAAATACAACGATGTTAGCCATTTCTTATAGCAGTTGGCTACCCTGCGCTACGGAAAGAAGAATGAAGGGGAATATATAGACTAACTACCGAAGAAAAAGAAAGGAAATGAGATTACATCAATGCTTAAAGCCTGTCACTGGTTACGTCACCAATTAAACACTGGTTGTCTGTAAAAAAAAACGCAGCTACACTTACGATGCCGCCTACGCTGAGGAAGGCCTCGGCCAGTGTAGCAAGACCTTTTGCTTTAGCAAAGGGAGATTGTGAAGTCTGTTTATTGCATTCGGAAGCCTTTTGCTAATACGGCAACTATGCCAATGTAGTGAATTAATTGTGTTATGGCAGCTACGTAATAAATTAATTGTGTTTCCGCTATTAGTCTCATTACCTCTTCCTACAGTCAACATGTGTGGCCAGCGTTTCGGTGTGACCTACATCGATGCGTTGTACTCGCGTTGCAGAGCAAATGTAGCAAGATAGCACTCTCTATTAAGGCTTCATTGAAATTCGTGGAAATGGAATAAAAGTTCCCGAAATGACGAGACTGTTCACAGGGAGGACTGTATAGGCATCGAGAACATCGTAGCTTTGCAAATTTCTGTGCTGAAAACGCGTTTTCAAGGTTCTCGAGGGCGAGAACCGTCTTATTTTTCCCTCTGCTCATTCCCAGGCGATGCAGGGATCCTCTTTTTTAGAAAAAGCTGTCTGCAGCTGACGTGCTTCCGAAGTGCCTCAAACATATTGCAAGTTTTTTTGTACCTCACGTGATTTCACATTGCCTCGAAGATAGATAGACCCACGCATCACTCAGCGACGATGTAGTGTAATGAAGTCGTCATATGACGTCATAGTGGCGTCACAAATGTTGGCAATCCGTGACTTCGTGGTGGCGTCATGCCGTGATGACTTTTGGCACCATTCGTTTGGAGACCGTCAATGCCGAACAACGGTCGACGCCGACAGCCAATTATCGCTTTTGATCAGGCATCTACTAAAGCTTTGTCCTTGATATTGTTGTGCCACAGACATGTTCCTCGTTCGGGAGCACGTCTCACAAGATCGGGCCCTGTTCCGACGAACTATCGCCCCCCCCCCCCTCCTAGCGCCGCCTTCCGTGCAGAAGAACCGTGCAGTTCCGGGGATAACGTCGCTTCCTCCGCCGAACCACCTTGCAGTTCCGGGTATGGCTACGTCTCCCCCTCCGAGCCCAAGAACTGGTCTGAGAGAATGGACCAAAGACGCTATTTAAGGCCGAGCCGGCCCAGCGCCTTTGGCCGGCCCCATGTTAGAAGATTTTGCCCCAGCCGACGTTGTCGTGCTGGCCGGCTCTGTACGAACGACAACCTGCTACAGTAAACGCTACTTTTGTTGCTGTTTTCAAAACGGATTGCCTCCCTGTTTCGCCTTCGGGCTAAGGCTTCAGCGAAGTCCGCTCGACGGCTTGCCGCTCTTCGCCACCGCTACCATCGCGACAGAGCAAAATTCCTAACAATATACAGAGTCACATTGTTTTCATTCAATAAAACTCGCATGGTGCCTCCTCCACCCAGAGGCCACATGCGCATGCCCTTGTATAGGACGATTCAAAGGACAAAGCCATATTTTTCTTTCAAATAAAAACATAGAAGACCAACTAGCCCAAAGAACCACAATTCTCCTTAAAATACGTCATGGATGCATGTTTTCTTATGTGGCTATTGTTTTAAGTTTACTCAGTAGTGAAGAAAATAAAAAGAAAAGGAACGAACAGGCACTGACGTGAGGAACCAACGAACCAGCTGCTCAGGTCCAAAGGTCAAGACATGCGACGATCTTTGGCCACCCAGTGTCACAGCGTTAAGCGTAAATAAGTTAAGTCACGCGGCCAAGCAAGTTTCGAACGTTGAAGAAAAGAAAGAACAGGAGGTAAGCCAAGCATGTGGGTAGGGTCGTAGGCAGGGCTGCGGAAGGCACCTCATATATCCGCTTTCACTCGGAACCAAACGGCACCGTCGGGGAGCCGCCTTGGTGGCGTCAGCGCGGTCGTTGCAGGCTAACATCCGTATAAACACCGGAGGTGAGCGGCGCGGGAGGCACTTAGTTAGGCGACGCGCAAGACCACCCGCCGTAAAGGTTAAGGGCTTGTCGTAAAAGGCTCCGCAGTCCCACCGCCGCGACCACCGAATCTTTAAAAGAGCGCCGTTTCTGCACAACAACGGGCTCGCGTCGCCTGTCTTCACCTCATGAGGGATCCTTCCACACGAACTTCTACTCAAACTGGAAGTTCTCTCACTGTCTGCGTGTTTGTCTCTCTCTCTCTCTCTTTTTATTTTATGAGAGCGTATAGCCACAAATATAGAAGGGAACAGAACTTGGCGCACGTTGACTCAAAAGTACAGAGCTGGCGGCACTGCACGTTGTAAACGGGAATGTAGGCTTCTTACATGCAGTCCCGGCGAAGTTGGTCTAAAATTCTTTGTAGTAAGTAAATTTAATCTGCGCAGGTTGAACAAAGGCTTTACGATACCTGCCCGCTCAACAGCTTGCCGTGCGCTGTAGTTTAGTTGTCAAAACAAAGACAGAGGTCATCCATTTAGTTTTCAACTAACTTCGTAACTGCTTCACATTTAATTACGAGTGAACCAGCCATCCTTATGCACGATCAACAAACTAACTATGCCCGCCATGGTGATATAGTGGCCATGGTGCTCTGGTGTTGATCTGAAGTTTGCAGACTTGAATTTCGGTCATGGCGAATGCATTTTCGGTGGTGGCGAAGACGCTTGAGACCCATGTCCTTAGATCTCGGTGCACTTCATAGAAGACCAGGTGGTCGAAATTTTCGGAGCCCTCCACCACGGCGTCTATCATGACTATATCATAGTTTCGGAACGTTAAACTACAGTAATTATTGAAACATTAAAAATAAACAAACAATAATGCTACTATATATCTGTTCGGAAAAGGAAGTCACCGTTTTACTTTTCAGCTATACTTTCGGTCGTACAAATCCTTTATTGTGATCGAGCCAGCTATTCGATTATGTGGCCTTTCGCGCTGCTAATCCCGAGTACGCGGGTCAGATTCTACGCTACGGCGGCAGCGTTTCAATGGTAGTGAAATGCAGGAACGCCGACGTACTTGGATTTAGATACATGTCAACCAGCCCCAGGTGGTTGAAATTATTTCGTAGTCCCTGCACTACGGCGTACCTCATATTCATATCGTACCCTTCACACGTAATACCCGTTCACCTATTATTATATCACTGTACGATCAATCCATCCATAAATAAATAAAACATAAATAAACATCGACTTTATTTCGGAAGAACTTCTATACCCTGAGTTATCACTCAAGTTTGTGCATAAATGATGTTAAAAAAAAGAAACTGGTATATTTCATGTAAGTTGTCTTTGAACGTCAACACACCTCATGCACTGCTTAGTTTTGTCGTTCTCATTACATGCATAACCTACATGTTTGCATGCTTCCTCCTTCCAGGGTTGTTTTGAAGAGCGGTCCCTGGGCTACCGCCAAGGGCTTGGCCAGAAAGTTTGTGCTGTGGGGTTTTACAGAACCCCTATGTTTGGGCGTTTGCTTATACACACGCAAAATTGAAAATTTTTGGTGAGGTAGATTTGACTCCCCATCCCTTTAGACTACGCCAACGGTTACCACAAATGAAGCTGCCGCTTCATTTTATATTTAAGCAAACAGCGACATGCGTGATTAACGTAAATACAAACTGCTGCTGCTTATACAAACAACTCTTTTATACAGCGGAAGCGTATGTTACTTTCATATGTTTTGCTCATGCTCAAAGTGATGAGCTGCATATATTTTTCGTCATTCTTACTTATTTCTTCAAGGTTGGCTATTGGCTGCAGCGGTTATTTTCTCTCTGTGAGTTTACATCAAATAATTGTTCTTCATACTTGAATCCGAGCAAGCGAATGACGTCCTATTTTTCGATCGACATGCCAGTCTTCGTCCGCGTCTCTCCTCGTTTCAACACAGTGAAATTCAAGCCGTACATTCGTGACTTGGCTACACCCCCTGCTGCGAGCTTCTCAAAACGTCGCATAAACTTTTACGAACATGCGTGACTATCGATGTTTCTATACTGTAGGACTCTTCGCGATATACCGACACAACTACCACAAACCACGTTGTTTTCCCTGGTTGATAGGAAATTAAATTACATAACAAAAAACGCCACATCGAGTCAAAGCAGTTGAGAATTAAGGGTGGAGTTTGACAGTGGTGCTCATCTATCGTGCGTTGAATGTGACCAGAATGCGTTGTGGCCTCGTGCTGCATGAAAGGGCAGTGCAATATGCAGCCCGCGACGCAAACGTTTCGAGAACGTGTCAGAGAGTATTGATTATTTGCGCGCGCTATGTCGTTTTATAGCTTTGGTTCTGCGAGAAACGCTTCCTCTTGGCACTCAAGCTGCTACACGAAATACGTGTTCTGAATGTGGCATTCACAATCACTATCTTTTATACGCTAATAGCCCGTTCCTTGTTTCACAATGTTTTGAGTAGGAGGAGCTTTTTATCTCGTAATTAAAATTGAATCCAAACTTACGCTGCAGTCATATCACCTTCTTTCGCAACGCATTAATTACAGATATAAAAATGACTATAAAGATCTGCCAAATGCATCGTCTCGAATTCGAAGCATGCACGTGCAGTCGAGAGCAAGGTTCGAATCTGTATCGCATGCACAGGTCATGGTATATATATATATATATATATATATATATATATATATATATATATATATATATATATATATATATATATATATATATATATATATATATATATATATATATATAACGTTAAATAGTGAAAATTTTCTCTTTACACGTATGGTTAATGCATACGCATTTAATTTACGAACGAGCGGTAAAAAATAAATATGCGTAGGTTTCCGCCATGACGATTTCCCTTAGTTCACAGTGAATGCGAAATCGAGTCAATCAATAACTGCCAAAAAACGGCCTAAGTTGGCGCTATAGTTTAATCGACTTATGTTCATTCCTGCTATTCAGTCTCATACTTGCAGTCAATCGAAGGAGATTGCGAGATTCAATGGGTATCTCCGATAGCCTCGGAACGCATACTGCACGACATTCAGATTGAGAGCGCAGGCGTGGGTAACGTAGTGTACCCGGCTTCTTCACACTGACTACGTTCACAAGCGAAACCGCCGGTAAACTGAACATGTCCCCAGATTTTGCGTAAATTTTTGTGTTTACCACTAGTTCATGGTCCATCATAATAGCGCACGCTTCTTCATCTAGCTTTGCTTTCAATTTACTAGATTTATTTTTCCTTTAACTTGGCTAAAGCTTTGTAAAACAAGAGCTTGGAAAGGCTTTTTAAGCACTTAGAGGCCGTACACTGATTTTCAATACATTTTGTTGAATTTTTAGAAGGCGTATTGATTTGACGCGGATGACAATACGTGCCTGGTAGCGCCACTGCGATGTACCACGTTGTACCCACTTCGTGCAGCAAAAACTCGAGACGATCAACAACACAGCTTCGAACTATTGACGTACAATATAGCGTGCAACGTCGTAAGTTTTTCCTCCAGTTCGAAACACGTGCTTTCCTATAATAAATGTCTGCACAAAACGTCGTGAACCATCGATTCAGCTCCACATGAAAACCAAAGGCTGTGATCGAAGACACGGGCTATTTTTCTGACAGCTTGGGGTGGCTTTCGTGGCGTCTGCTTTAATGTTATTTTTCAATTGTCTACACATAGAAACGTGGCAACGTTTTATGATTTCGTCTATATATGCTGCCAACTTTTTTTTTCTCCTGCAGCCATGCAGCGTCTCTGTGAATACTATATACTTGTAATAAAGCACTTCCTTCTCAGTATTACGCTTTCTATTTTATTATGCCTTTATGGCCTGTAGTTCATTTAAATATAGACCGACAACAGGGCATCTTTTCGACCGGAGCCTCTTCTGGTGTGCGGTTTCCTTTTGCTGTGTCATCAAACTCCAGTTACATGTCCGTGCCCGGACATGTAACGTGCCCGGAAAGTATTGAGTGAGCAAGCTGTACGGCCCCTAAAAAGAAACAGGCTGTGGAACAAAAGCGAATGCACCACCCTTTCTGAATTAATTTGGCTTCGGACATTAAAACAACTTTCTTTTTTTTTGTTTTGCGGAGTCTGATATTGCGGAGAATGGCTTTTAGACTCGGGTTTCCTTATTCACATGCAAGGTTCTTTCTTTTTCTTCTCTGTTTTTCTTTCTCTATAGATTGAATTAGCCGGCTCACTTGTGCAGCTCCAGTAGACGACGAGTTCTTTTGACTCCACATATGTACAGTGTTAAATTAGTTGTTGCACAGTATTAGGTCCCCCCCCCCTTTTTTTTTGTATAAGCTGCAGTTCAAACTACCTCGCCACTTTGTCTTTTCAGCCCGTTTTTTTTTTGTTACTTCTTCAAGGACTGTGTGCCCCTGTTTTAATATTTCTCTGATAAACTAAACAAACACGTTAACGTCAGGCCATGAAGTTTGCATACCCGCTTCGAGATCGCAGAACAGCGCTGTTTCTTTGTGTGCATGAATTGATATGCGAGGTTTAACGTCCCAAAACTACGAAATGATTATGAGAGACGCCGTAATGGAGTGCTCCAAAAAAGTTTTGGGACGTAAAACCCCAACAGTTAATCACGAACGCTTGCCTTGTGCGTAGCAATTAATGTAGCGAACGCTTTTTTTTTTAACGCTACCCAGTCGAAGAATCCGTCAATGTACACCCGCGAAGTGGCACACATCTTCAATCTATAGCGACGCGGGAGTGGCACGATGCAGTACGTGATATCGCGCAAACTTCGCGCTTCATATCAATGGACCTCGTTATCCGCGAATGTGCGAGTATGAATGCGCTCAAACGGTTCTCACGAGAGACCGTGCGGCAAGTCGCCCTCGGAGCAGCGCACGTGTTTCCAACCTCATACCGTTACTCGTCATTGCCGTTCTTGTGTTTCGGAATTGTTCCTTTCGCATTTGAGTATTTTCTGCCTTACTGTGTCGCAGCAACCCGTTCGCTCTCAAGCATGCTTGTCGAGACGAAGCGGAAAAGCACCTGCGGACGACGTTTCTTTCCGGTCTCGCATGTACGTCATTAGTGTACGTTCTACCACGGTCGCAGCAGCACAAGACTATAGTTGCTCCTGTCGCTATAATAAAAGTGAGAAGTAGGACTAAAAAAAAAGATGGTGCATGCAGATTTTTTTTCCTATACGCTCACTCACCTATGGCGTTATTTTGTTGTAACTATTTCGGGCTGTATCCTGTCTTTCGTTGCGAAACGATGTCCGGAAAATAAATAACATTGGCGGCAAACGAAAACACACATGCACGTGGACGCAGGCACGGCACACGGGCTATTATGTGTTCCTACTATGTCTGCTGCTCCCCTCTCCCTATTTGATTGAAAGGTTGCCTGCAGCTCCAGAGAATCATGGGAGTGCATATACTTGAGGTCAAGAATGAACGCAGGAATAGACATATTTCTAGTAAACGTTTATGGTAAGAGAGATCAGCAGGAGTGCATATTACTAAGAAACAGGCACTTCAAGGTACACCAGCCTAGTGCACCAGGCAACTATACCTCCTGGATCTATGCGTACACAGAGTTGGCTGTTGGAAAACTCTGTAGAAAAAGACGCCAGTTGAAAAAAAAAAGATAACCAAAGATGAACAAATCATCACCGTTACTGGTGATTACATTCGACCGTGAAAAATTCTTCTTGTTGATAATTTCAGGGGACAATAAAAATTTAGTACAATTGAATCTACATACCATTCCGCTGAGTTTGTATTTGTCGTATCAACAGTATGCCCGAACTTCCTAACCCCACGAAAAATGACGAGTTAGAACGCCAAGAAAAACCTAGAGAACACGAAAAAAAGAAAGGCATTGTCAACCTGAAGCGAGGAAAGGGAGGTTTGTTCTTTCTAACACCTGACTTGGTCATTCACAACATAGTTTGGATGTAGTAATGCTTCCTGAGAAATATAATGAAGGAATCCTGCCTGCTAATCGCTTCCGGACGAAATGGGACGCACTCAAATGCAACTAGCCACTATTATACGTCCTCGCACTACACTCCCAATTGGAGACTTTCCTCAAGTTCTACAAGAATACCAGAAACACCTTCGAGGTACACAACAGTGCAGACGACACTAATAAACCTACTCTAATTTCTGGGGAGGACGCGAAAACGTAGCGAAGCCACCACAGCTGGTCTGTATGGTAACTAATGCTAACTATTTATAGCCGGTGGACGCACAAAACGCGCGAAACTATTGACAATTGGTATACAACCGACTGCTCGGCAGCCTCACACTGCCGCGTTTTTTACATTTTCGTAAAACGATGCCGCAACCATTCAGTTAGCCAACTAAAGCTTCGTACTTACTAAAAACACAATATGCATTAACTACACTGTGCGCGTTAGTCAGAGCGAAGCTCACGTTGAAGTTCAAACACGCTATTTTGCGGGCTGACGTCTCTCAGGCTCTTCCACCCATTGGCTGCTTTTTTTCTTTCTGTTTTTTTTTTCCTTGCTTTCAAAGGCACACATAAAGACACACGCGAAGCACTTCGTCTTCAATGCCCTCAAGGCAAGCAGCCCATAAGCACGTGCACCTACGAAAGTTTTTTTTTCGAAGTTTTTTTTTCTTTTTCCTTCGCGGTAGTTGTGTCCCGCAGTGGAGCAGAAATCTTCATGTTAGCGGAAGCGCCGACGGTTAAGGTGTACAGTGAGCATAAACGAAAAAAAGTAAACGATACCGAGAAAGATAAGAGAGGAGAGCAAGCAGACATTTCGAGCGATATCAAAAGAAGCAACGCGCCCCAGGCGAACTTCATGTAGTATTCGCTGTCTTGTGCGCACCTGAGCCTTAGAGCATGGCACTGTGACTTTGGGCATCTTTATTTTTATTTTTTATCATTTGTTATTTTTATAGAAGGTAGAAAAAGGGATAGTAAAGTTGGTTTGTCTCTACCGGAAACGACAAGCGGTACTGATGGTCGTGGTGTGTTTCCCACTTTGAGAGCTGAACGCCCAGTCACGTTTTACCCTGCGGGTGAACGGCTGCATCGATTAGATATCGGCTCCGAATGCAGTGTTCGAAATGTTCTTTAAGACTTTTTGCCTTATCTGTATAGTTTCATCAACTTGGGTGTATACACAAAGCCCAGAACTAGAGCTTCTGGACTAGAGCCTGGAAAACTTTGTTTTTCTATAACATTCAAAGAAAGCTGAAAAAATAGGGTGTGCATTAGGTTGTGTTAACACCGTTTCGAAATCTTTCTTCTCCCAAAAACTTCAACAACTCGCGACTTTTGTGACGTTCCCGACGTGGTTACGATAACGTCAGTGTTGTACCTGCATTACACGCTGTAGTCTTATCATCGAAGTTCCTGGTTTGCCCTCCTAAAAGCAAGCCTCGAAGCCAATGACATTGTTGATAGTTATTCAGTGTTATACCACATCAACCCCCTCAACCTCTGTCACACACATTCGTAACCAATTAAGCCTCAGTCTGAGTCAGGGAGGAAAAACCACCACTTCGATTATTGCCGTGTAGTCATATATCTACGAAAAGTAAAACGTTATGCAAAAGCCGCCAAGTTGGTGCAATTTTTTCGAAAGAGATCGTTGTTATTCCCCACCTGATTTTATAGCACAGAGTTAGAACCAAAACCGAGGCAAGACTATTTCTATTTTGAGAAATTCACTTTCTTTGCCTCCATACAGCCATATAGTCGTTTACGGTATAGTCATGCTGTACCGTCTCACTCAGCCTGGTGCATGATGGAAACATTTTCATTCTTGATTAATATGTGGGGTTTAACGTGCCAAAACCACCATATGATAACGATAAACGCCGTAGTGGCGGGCTCCGCAAATTTCGACCTTCTGAGGTTCTTTAACGTGCACACGAATCTGAGCACACGCGTCCACAGAATTTTCACCTCCATCAATAATGCAGCCGCCGCAGCCGGGATTCGATCCCGCGACCTGTGGGTCAGCAGCCGAGTACTTTAGCCGCTAGACCACCGCGGCGGGCCCACACACATTTTCATTCTTTGCGATTCAACAAACCCTGGCAGAAGCGACGGGACGTGCTGTCGTATACTGGTCAAAAGACGACAGCTGTCTCACCCTATGTGCGCGACTCTCGCATTTTGTGATAAAAACTATATGGCCATAGTTATAGTTCTCAGAACTCTAGAGAAATCCGAGCCCAGCCTGAGTAGCTGCTGCAACCTGTCGCTCGAAGGACCATAGGCGTGGTACATATATCTGGCTGGCTACGGTAAACTATGGCGGCGGTGGTCCCTTGTTTCGAGCCGCCTTTACGACGCGCAAAAAGCGCGGAAGATAAGGTTTGCATGAAGAGGGTAATAAAAAGATAGTCGAGTGGGACGTGTGCGATTGCGGACGTGAAGCCTTGCTTCACATATGCTCTCACTCAAGGCCGCCCTTTGCAGAAATGTGAGCATCTTTCACGCGGGAAACATGAAATAATTAGCATGCATGGAACGGGGAACCCAGCATTTTCGAATTAAGTTGACCGTTTATCACTATGCCTAGTGCAAAACGTGTTTCAATATTTTTCTTTCTTTTTTTTCTTTATGAAGGCCATCAAGAATTTATGTAGCAAAATCAGCGCACACCCATGTATATATGAGATACGAGACCTCTTAAACATGAAATAATCTTTCACTCAAACCTACGACCACAAGAAAAAATAAAACAAAGCGGCAATCTAAAATTCTCTAACTTCCACTAATTAACACCTAAATTTAAATAAGACAAAAAAATAAGGACCCTTTCACACGAGTACAAAAGAACCGGTTCAGACCTGTTGGAATGCTCAGAAGGACTTTAGTCAAACAACCCTGATTTCCCCGAAAATGTTGTTAAATGGAAACAATAAAATACCCATCTGCCTGCATTGACGAAGCACCCAATAAGGTACATAGGGAGTAAAATGATAATTAAGGTGTGTACTGTAAGAACGTCCGTGTATGTGGGTGTTACTATTTACTCCCGTTCTCTCTTAGAAAGATGTACAGACGGCCGTGCTCGAGAGAAAACATGTCAAAGACTCCCACGTGGAGCCTTTTTTTTTTCTTTTAGTGAGCTTCAGATAGACCAAATTCCTATTCTAACGCTTCAACTTTTTTTTCTACTTTTGCGTCTATACACCAAGAAACAGATAAAATACGCTGTAGGGTTTCGTTATGCTGAAGCACTTTTCGTTATACTGCGACAGCTTGCAGTGACAGGGACGGAGCGGCGAACATATGAAACGACAGCTCCAGCTTTTGTCGCGTTCATTATGCAATATCCTTCGTACGTGTCCTTGTAAACGAATAAGCGAGGAAAGAAATATGCGGTCGCTGGAGTGGAAAGGCTTACGATACTCGAAGTTTTCTTCTGCTTTCCAACAGTATATAGCTCGGTTAAGTTTACGTGATTTGCATTTGCTACAGATAAAAAGCTTAAGCAAAGCTTTCTTTTTTACTTTTTTGGTGTTAAGCACGTAAACCGTAACCTAAAGTGAACGTAATTGTCCTTGCGATCGATGCTGTAGCAAGTTCTGGCGGCACATTCGCCGGTCGCGAGTTGCTCCACTTCGAAGTGTTTTTTGCCTTTTTTTTAAATATTTGGGTAAGTGAGTTGAAACGATAATGATCAATAAACTAACTGCGTCTTCGTAAATTTGCAGCCATTTAGTTCGGTCTTTAGACTTACCTCTCCGATAGCTTCCGGGTATTTATCGTCCCTTTTCTGGACATATTTTGGTCTGATTTTGTCCGCTAAAGAGAATGGGCATATTGGTAGCGAGGCCCTCCAATAGAGAGGTCAGCGCTGCGATCCCAGATATAGAATGCGTAGTTGTGGAAGTATACGGTTGCTTTGCTTTCGCGACACCACTTGCTTCATCCCCCATGGCTGCACCGGTCCTTAGTCGCGATTTTGCGATGCAAATTAGACACGAGAGTGCTACCGGGGTCATCGATTCGTAGTTTGCTTGCCCGTATGAGGTCTTACCGCTCTTTTAGCTTCAAAACACTGAGTTAAGCTTCAAAACAAAGGTAAGAACACATGGTGATCACAGCAAAAGCGCAGAAAATGTGGTGTTCTAGCAGACAAAGTCAACTTGGCATCCTATAGGTGACGTCATCAAGTAGGTGGCGCCACGGTATGTCCTCGAGGCAATTACCGGTAGAGATGTGTTTCCAGATAGCAATGGCTAGAACCAGGTGTGACGTAGTACAAGATTCCCATCGAAAGAAGAAGTACCGAACTTATAGAGCTGTTCTCCTGCAACCCGGTGTCCAGAGCAGCCGGTCCATAATTTAGCGAAAAATACTGATTGATATGCGAGGCCTAACGTCTCATCATTATGAGAGACGCGCCGTAGTGGAGGGATCCGGAAATTTCGACCACCTGTGGTTCTTTAACGTGCACCCAAATCTGAGCACGTGGACCTACAGCATCTTCACCTCCATTTAAAATGCAGCCACCGCAGCCGGGATGTGATCCCGCGACCTGTGAGTCAGAAGCCCCGACTACCTTAGCCACTATAGCATCGTGGCGGGGCACCGAGAAATACTAAATAGCAGGACTGGAAGTGCATTTAGCCCTCTTTTTCGTTCATCGACTCACTTCAGTAGCTGTTGCTTTTAGTTTCATTGTGTCGGTCTTTGTTGACTATATAAGTAACACGCGTATGCGAAATCGTCGGCCCACTTGCTGTCTGCGTTATTTTTGACTCCTGCGGAAGTGCAGACTGAAAGAAACCAAGTGAGCTGCTATATAGGAATATTGCTCATTCTTCTACTTCAGAGCTCAGGACTGATTTTTACTATTTACGTACTTTTGCTTCGCTTTAACGTAAGTAAACTATTCTCTCTCTGGCACCCATGCACATCCCAGATAGTGCTCTTGGTTGCGAATGGAACGCTTACATTTCGTTTATTATTTTGTATTTTTTCAGACTTCCGAATTACAATCATTTGATTTCGCTAAATTTTGTTTGTATTTTTCAACAGCTATCAGAGTGCTTTTAGGAGACCACTGGAAGAAACTCTTTACCAGACTATTACGGGCCGCTTAAGGTTATTGCGTTGTAGGAAACCATTGCTTCTGCGTTTATTGAAGAGCCTGAACCGAATATCGCAACGAAAGACGTGGAATATAGAAAGCAGTAGGGACGATTTATCTTCCAGAAAAATTGGCAAGCACTAATTCAAAAGCGGAGAGAATTGAAACGCGGAAAACAGATCACTGCTACCACCGAAATGAGCCGACGCTCGACATTCGGCAGATATCAAGCGTAATGATTTTCAAGACCAATACCGCGGAGTTGCGAAGATCAAATTAAAAAATAAAAGCGTACCATCTGCTACCGAACGTTGAATGATGGTTATAACTCGAAATAGTAAGACGTTAAACAAAATAATAAGGTGATGAAAGAAATTACACGCGTCCACGAACGAAAGCGTGGGAGTTTTTCGGGGGGTAATTTTAAATTGCAATGGAAGTATGACATGTCAGATAACGGTTGGACATCTTATATAGGACACCAGACCGTTTTATATTGCACGTCGCAGAGAGGCTCAAATAATATAACCTTCGAAGCGAATCCCATTAACACGAAATAAATTGCCAAAATAAGTAAAAGAGCTATTATTTCTCAGTAATGCTTCGCAAGTATCTGTCATGAAAATAAATAAATGTGTTGTGTAGTCGTATGGTGTGGTGAAATTATAAACTGATCGACTCTGCGATACTCGATCTCGCTATTGAACGGGGCGTGAAAATTGAGTGCGTTCCAGGTCTGTAAAAAAAAAAACTTATGTTGGAAAGTTCTCGCGGTTTTTTTTAGAATATAAGACAAGTGCATAAAAAAACAAAAAAACTCTTACGGCAAGCGTTTCGTGAAGTCCAGTTATTACGCTCTCAACAGGAGTGCGTTATATGGCACGCTTATCCGAGGCGTACGCTTGCTGAAGTTTTGCGAGTGTCGGGAAGGAGCAAAAGCGCCCTGTCATTTTGCTGTCAGAAGGCCCATTACATCCAACGTACGGGATAGGTGCGGACGATAAGAGAAAAAATGCGATGCGTGGCGAAAACTGAGAATTACGGCCCGCCTAGCCGAGCAAGCTGATATATTGCCTTTAAAGCGTCGAGATTATGGTGTTGCCTGCGAGTGCACCATTTGAACGTCTCCTCCACCACCATCCTTCCTTTCTTTTTTTACTCCACACATACGCCCTTACACTCGAAAGAATTTTACTAGCCGATACTAGCGCGCACTATCGTTTGCTGTTCCGTATAGTTGCAGTGAGCGGAAAGCTCGTTCGAAACAAATACAAATACAAACGGGCTCACACGGAAACACACACCACCAAACACGAAAACCCACGCACACACACACACAAACACATATCCCACAAAAAGACAATGACCTGCTGGGCATCGATGAGGAAGCTCCTTCGCCCCCATGCAGTCGTCAACTAGCACTTTCTCAAGTTCATGAATAATCATGACGGCCTTGGCGATGTCGGCTACTAATTTGGGAAGGTGGCTTAATTTGCTGAGAGCCAAGTGCAAAAGTGAAGAACTGTGTGATTTCGAGCGAATGAACAGCGCGCAGAGTGAAGAGACAATCAGGGCTTTCTTGGCTGGTAGATCGATACAATCGATACAAAAGTAAGAATGAAAGGCGATGAGAAGGAAAGAAAAATACATAAATGCAGCCGTGTGATTGCCCGTGCGATTGCCTGCAAGTATTCGTGAGTATACGTTATACGCATTCGTTTACTTTCCTTCCCGGTGAGGTTTAGTTTCTGGCTTTCTTTTTTTTTTTCTTGTTGTTAGTAAAGTGCATATTCGTTCCCGTTTTTAGTGCGCGAGAAAGGAAAGCAAATACAAGTTCACGTACCGTTGCTTTAAGAGTGAGCGAGCCAAATCCAATTAGAAAGGGCAAGGAGGTTAACCTTATCAAAATTATGACGATAAACAAACTGCGGCATTAAAAAAGATTTCAAGTGTGATTCTTCTAAGTGAGCGAGCTGGATCCAATTAGAAAGAGCAAGGAGATTAACCTTACCAAAGTTATGATGATAAACAAACTGCGGCGTTAAAAAAGATTTCAAGTGTGACTCTTCTAAGTGGGTAGGGGAGGGGGCCTCTGGCTCCCCTAAATATCAGTCTCTCAGGACTCCAGTAACGTTCTTGTCATGTCAAGCGACTCCCCCACACCCTGTAAACATTTTCAAAACCAAACTCTTGCCATCAGTGGTCCTTCTAAAAAAAATACACATCTATGCATTCCTGGGCTGACGCTGTGAAAATAAAACACGAAATCAGAACAGTTCTTTCACCACACTGTCCTAACACAATTCGAACGATACCGAGGAAGACAGCGAGTGAAAACCAAGTCACAGATGTTTCCACTTAGAATTAAAAAAAAAGCGATGTTGGAAACATATCAGTCTTGGCTAGTTTCAAACGACGCTGCGTAACATTGTTTCGGAATATAAAAACAGAAATACGAGCACCAACACAGCACCGACTGTAAAGTAGCAGGGTTACGATTCTCGTACCAATTGTTTGTACTTTGTTTTTTTTTTCATAATGAGTCGGATTTAATCTATGAAAGGCATGAACCTGGCGGTTTGTCGACGGTCGTTTGCTGGCAACCGTCGCACCGACGTTGCACATGCAACAAATAGGTCAGGTCGAGAAAGAGTGCTTCTGACTTCAATTGCGAAACTTCGGAAGTGTGGTCGCAAATGGGTCACACACTCGACTTGACACCGCGAAAACCGCTTTCGGTGAGCACAACCCGCGGTTTTGGAGAGGAGCGCATCAAAATGTTCGCTATCGCGTCGTCCTTACGCGTGACGAGCCAGGAGTTGAAAGTTTCCCAACAGATGCGTTTAACCCAGAAATTAAAGCGCCGAGCGCTTAGCGCGTATAGGCGTAAACTTGTAAAAAACAGGTGATCTTTTTTTTAAATTGAAATATTCGAAACGGGCAGAAAGCAAAGAAAGCGCTAAGCTTCGAAACGGAGTTCCGGAACAGGCCTCGGGACTCGCATACTGATGGCGCCATTGAAATGCGGCAGGCGTCACCCAACTCCCTCGAGTGTGCTGAGATGTGCGGGCCCGTTACAGTTAACTGGGTGCTGGCTCAAATTAGTGTACAACCGCTGTTCGGTGACGCATCAGTTGTTGTTGAGAAAGCGACATAGTTCTTTTAATGAGTTTCAGGGAGGATAACAGTTGCTTGCGCTGTTGTTTCGCTTCTATTATGAATCAGGCCAATTAGTGCGTTTATTGTATCAGCGTCACAGCCTGCGTACGCAAGAAAAATCAACGAAATTTCGTTAAAACAACACTCTAAGAAGAGAAAAAAGAGACTCCTCTGATTTTTTCTTTGAATAATTACTTGCAGCATATATACCTAAATCTGTTTAAAAACAGAGGTGATTTCTTTTTGGAGAACCCGCCGCAGTGGTCTCATGATGCTCGATTGCTGACCCGCTTGTTGCGGGATCGAATTTTCGATGGGCGAGGAGATGCACCAGGATCGCGTGCTTAGATTTAGGTGCACGCTAAAGAACCCTGGGTGGAAGAAATTTTCTAAGCTCCCTCTTTATACGGCGTCTCTCTTGATAACATCGCTGTTTTGGGACGGTATAAGCACCATCAACTATTACTAACTTGCTTTGGAGATTACAATGTTATCTTTCAGAAAGTCGGGGGTTGCACGCATCTCCTAAAGAGGATTAATGCGTCTCTTTAAAGTTTTATATGTGGCATTTCAGGACTCAATACTTTTTTCTTCTTAGAATGAATGTTGCCCCACGCCTACGCGCGTAAAGCATCACTCGTTCGATGCTTCACTGAACTGAACCGGACATAAAAAGATAAAGTGTGCATAAATAGGGGTAATAATGGAAGGTAAGTCTATGTTCTGTTTCTGCGATAGATAGATAAGGGATAAAAAAGAGTGTATAATAGAATGGAGAAGCCCAAACATTTGAGTGGTAACCTGCAGCGTACTCAGGTCGTTCAGTGCGGACCTGTAAAACTTAAAAGGTTGCGAAATATGCTTCTTGAGGGTTACTGGCCTATATATACGAACGCCATGGACTAAGTTGTGGATTCATTCCTGCGCGTCTGCGCGAATTCACCACACATCCCCCTCTCTCATTTTCTCTCCCATATTTCCATTCCCAATCCCCGCTGTCCCATCGTGCAGGGTAATTAACCAGCCGCCTTCGTGCAGTTACCCTGTTTCCTTCTGCCCAGATATGGCTTTCCGCTCAGTTACATCGAGGATTACTCACTTGAAATCTGACTTAAGAAAAAAGAAGGTTTGCAACGTGTTCTAATTAGACATATTGGATATTGCATCGTTTATAAAGTTATCAGTCAACAACGATCCTCGTTAGCAACAGTGCCAACGAACCGTGTTTAATTGTGGAGTTAGCTAAAACGTTCCACATCCAAAAGCCGAAGTTAAACAATCCCAAAGATGCCCTGCGGGAATATCGACGCCCAAAGCGCCAGAGCTGCGATACTTCCGTTACCGAAAGTTTTCAAAATTTCTCACTTTGTCGCGGACGCATGCGTTCGTGAATTCCACCATTTTGCGTGGTGGTGGTGGTGGTGGTAATAACATTTATTTAAAAAAAACAGGAGGTATGCAGCAACTGCCTCATAAGAGGACGGCACCCACAACGAGTGGGTGGGGATCCCTAGTACGGACCCCATTGGCGTCGGCTGCGGCCTGGGCTCGTCGAAACAAGGCCTTTTGTGCCTGAAGGTTAGAGCAGCCAAGCAGGGTCACCTCCCACTCCTCCCGGGTAGGGTTTTGTATAGGGAGTACAGCAGGGATGCACGGGCAGGCCCACACCATGTGGCAGATGTCCGAAGACGCCTCCCCACAGTGTGAGCATGTGCCGGAAAAGGCGGGATCGAAGTGTTTGAAGGCTGCTGGGCACAGCATACTATAGTGTTCGTGAAGAGTCGGAGTAAAAGCCACTCCTCCGCTTTATTTAGGCCTTTGTATGGGCGTGGATAAAGGCTGTGATCGAATTGGTAATAGTCCACGATTTCGCGGAACGAATACACCGGATTGAATTCAAGGTCTTCCTGATCGGTAAGGTGAGTGGGAATGCCCGGTGAAAGAGCGCGCGGGCGGCGTCGTCGGCAGCCTCATTCCCTTCAAGTCTCATGTGGGCAAGAGCCCAGACTATACGGCGGGGTGCAAGGATTCCCTTATAGTCCGAACGCTGCAATAAGCGGCAGGCCAGGATGCGACACGGTCGTTCACGATGTTTCGACAGGCCCCTCGAGAGTCAGAGATTATGATTTGCGACCTAGGGTGACAAGCATCTTATGCAATGACAACTTCCTCCGCATAGATTATGTCCCTGTCTCGAAACGTGAGCCCATTAACTGTTTGGTTCTCGTGTACGACAGCGGCCGTGTACCAGCCCCCAGGGTGTGGGCCGGAGGCGTGCACGTAGAACACGCCGGGTTTTGATCCATAATAGCGGGCCAGGGCTTCCGCCCGCGCCAGGCGCCGGTCATTGTGGTCTTCTTTTGACATATTGTTTGAAAGAGGACGCACGTGGAGGACGCATCTCTACTCGAATGGGAGTTTAATGCGGTCATTTCATTTCATTTCATTTATTGATACTGTCAGCCCTTTGCGGGCTATTACAGGAGTGGAGTTGACTCATATAAAACAGAAATGTGCATAAGAAAAACATAAGAAAAAGAACCTTCACTACTGGAACAAATCATTTCAGAGCACATACACCAAATATATCATAATGGCTAAGCATATAGTTTACAGAGAAGTTAGTGAAAAATAAGAAAAGAGAGCATCACTGGCGAAAGACTTCCGTGATGTGAATGTGTTGTATGTGTAGGCGGGCTAATAGGCTGCGCCCCACTACTGTCTGTGAAATTCGAGTGTACTGATTTGTAAGGTGGGTCTATCGAAGCTCCCGAAACGTATTCATCATGCCCAGGCCTAGATGGCGCTGGTTAGAAGTGTTCACGGAGAGGTCGAGAGACCGTTTTACAATTTTGCGAAGAATGACTTCAAGTACATCCTCGTCTTGCTTCCGCAAGTGGAGGTATGGAATGGAATACAATATTCTACTGTTTACAAATGCATGTGCCAGCCGCAAGGCATCTCTGCACCGTATAGACCCCCGAGTTTATTAGAGACCCGGTGGACCATGCAGCCCAGCTGGTCACTCACCTTCCGGAGTTCTGCCAATGTGGTGTCTGGCCGTCAGTTTTGATTAATAAAGAGCCCCAGTACCAGGACTTCTTTTGTTCAGAGATTGCACCTGTCTCGAGTGACAGTTCGATATCGGTTGTGCACTTGGGTGAGGGGCATATGTGCACGAATTCTGATTTGGATGGCGAGCACTGAAGGCCACACTGGCGGGCATAGCGGTCGACTATGCTCGCGGCTGACTGCAGGTTTTCCTTTGAGTGCACCCTGCGTGGTCCAGATGGTGATGTCATCTGCATACAACGCATCTTGTATACCGGGAACATCAGCCAGCTGAGCCGGCAGGTGCATCATGGCCAGATTGAACAATAAAGGAGACAGCTCCGTACCTTGTGGTTTACCTCTAGTTTCTAAGGGAAAGGGCCGTGTTCCTTGTCCTGTATGCGAATGTAGGATTGCCTATCGGTTAAAAACTGCCAAATGTATTCGAATGCTCTCAAGCCACAGCCAGTTTGTGAAAGGTGTGTTAAAATTACCTCATGAGTTACATTGTCAAACGCCCCCTTCAAGTCCAAGGCGAGTACAACCTTGTCGTTGTGAGGGCATTCGACAGGGTATTGGATATACCGATTAAGTTGAAGGAGAATGTCTTGCACGGATCTGTACGGGCGAAACCCTTGCAACAAATCTGCGAAAGTGTTTGTTTTCCATGAAATCAGGCAAATGATCCCGCAAGATCGTCTCCATCAGTTTGCCCGTACATTATGTGAGAGAAATGGGGTGAAGTTGTTTGTGTTCACGGCCTTTCCAGGTTTCTGTACAAAAGTGACTAGGGCAGTCTTTCACTGTACGGGGAGTGCCACTTACCCTGACCAAATTGAGTTAAAATAATCTAATAGTGATTCATAAGCCACGTCTTGAAGGTTAGCTAACATTTTCACAGTTTTGTCCCGACCCGGAGCGGTGCCACGTTTCATTTTAATCAGGGCTTTCCGAAGTGCGAAAAGCTCGAATGGGCGGTCCAGTTCCACGTTCTCTGCATCCGCGTAGGAGTGCGCCGATCTACACGGGTCCTGTGTGGAGCAAAGATATTGGTCCCTTAATTTGTGCGCCAGCTGGGTTGCACTACCTTGAATGCTATGGATTGCCCTTTGTAAGTGTTTCTGAGCATCGGTGCGGGTCAGCGTTGAGTCTATGAACGGGCGAAATAGCCTCCAAGCATTTTTGCCTGCCATCTGGCGCGCTGCCGCGTTGCATATTTTGCGTGAGGCGTGACATCGGTTTGAAAACACCTTCGGTCACCTTTCTTTTGCCTGAACTGAATGGCACGCAAGATACTTCATTAGGAACTTACCACGCAGCCGACCTGAAAGCTTCAGATAATTAGTGAACGCGCACACAGCCAAACGCATACTTTAATTGAGAAAATGAGAATGCTTTATGGTTTGACTTTCATTTAAATTTCGCGGTTTCTTCAGAGGTAGCGTACAGAGTATCATTGTAGAGCCACTTCAAAACAATTAATGAAGATTAATGCATTCTGGGACAAGTGGCAGGCTTAGCACGCTGCTATCACCTTGAGAAATGGGAAGCACTGAAGAAAAAAAGGAAGGAGGGAGGAAGAGAAAACACCAAGAGACGTATGCGCGCACATACGCGCACGACGTGCGCATGCACGCAAGTTATTTGGAATTTTATTGAGATCTATCTTTCATTTCCCCCTCCCATGCGCAGGGTAGCGAACCGGCTGCCTGTAGGCTGGTTAACCTCCCTGCCGTTCTTTTTCTCCCTTCCTTCCTTCCTATTGAGATCCGTGTCACGCAGAATCGGCGTGAGTGCAGTGCAATATCGAGCCCCACCATGGCATGAAGATGGTCATCTCCCAGCTGAAATATGGTATACGTACGCTGTCGCTAATTGGGGGCGTACAACCATGAAACAGCTATACGTTTAAATTAAACTGCCTGAGCTCCCACATATTCGGCGAAACATCACTCTGTGGACGCGAATTTTAAGTAAATGTATATATAGTGTATCATGGGAATCACTCATAAATGCCAGCATTTTTTATTCAAACAAAAATTGAAGTACCTTGTAGTTGATGCCGCCTGCTACCATTTCACACTTTTGTAAGAGTATAAAATAAAAATAACAACAAAAGTCCAGAAGAAAGTCTAACTTCCTACGTTTGGTGAGTAGACGCCGTACTCAAATTATTACCTTTAGTTGAGGGTTATCACATTTGTGCTGTTCTTCACGAGAATTGTGAAACAAAAAGTAGAATACGAAGGAATTTTCTTTTTAGTAAAGTATACGTGAGTGGTTTCGCGGTCTCACGCACATCTTCGTTCACTACTGTACAAGAACCAGGCGCTAAAAGAGTCCATGGAAGCACTCGTCGTTTTTTTATCCCACTTTTTCGCCTGTCGTTCGACGCATTACTATGAAAATGATTTCTCGTTTCACGCTAATAATATCTGGAGTTATATACGCGTCAGTACCGCAATACGATAACGAGGCATATCGAGGTAGAGGGCTCCGGAAATTTCGACTTTCTAGTGTTTTTCAACGTGATAAAACATCGCACATTGCACGGGTGCCTGGCATTTCACCGCCATCGACGAAATGCCACCGCCACGGCCATGATCCAACCCGCGACCCTTGGGTCAGCAGCCGAACACCGAAAACACTCACCATCACGTACTTTAACTCTAAAATTGTCCTTGAAGTCGAGCAACCAAATGCGTGCATTCGCACGGGCTGGTTGACAGGTCAAGGGCCGACGCGATCAAATTCTCTGATAGGACGTGGTTGTTTGCCTAGTCAAAACAAAGGCAGACCCTGGCAAAAAGTTTTTGTATTTGCAAACCCAGCGCCCGTAACAGAAAAAAAAAAGCATTTATGTTTCAACGAGTGGCCTTCGTAGCATTTCTGCAAAGACTGAAGTGTCTAGTCCCGCAGCAGCAGTACTTATTCCCACTTGAATGCAGGCGACAACCGATAGCGATATCTCACTTAAAAGCTTTCCTCTCGTTTCCAAGAAGAGCCTGCGATGTTTACCGAGCATACATGAACACAATGGTTGAAACAAAGTGTGCACGCAGCATGTTCTGGCTAACGGCTGTTCCAATAGCTGCATGGTGACAAAAACGTGAATGGACGAAATATGCGACATTCAAGAATTCGCACCGATTATTTTTCACTGAACTGGTCGTTGACCTTATTTTCGTGCTAAGTGGTATAACCATGACCCACTTATACGACTGGTCGTCTCACTACCACCAAATTGAATCATTTTCTTTATATGAGAACCAGGCCCGCAGAAACTCGTCTGCGTCAGGTTTCTTTGACGCCTGCCTACTTTCTTTAACGGTGTTTAGAAAAAAATGGTTAACGATTTCGAGTACTTGGTACTCAACTATAAGAGCGCAGTAAGCCGTTCCTAGAGCTATAGACTTAACTCTTTTTAACTGTTCCTATAGGCTTCAAAAATCAGCTGCTATCCACGTACCTATATACGAGTGTTCATGTAAGTCACTAGGTTATTGATGGCCAGCAAAAGGTAAACGT
Organism: Rhipicephalus annulatus; assembly: GCA_013436015.1. Classification (NCBI taxonomy): domain Eukaryota; kingdom Metazoa; phylum Arthropoda; class Arachnida; order Ixodida; family Ixodidae; genus Rhipicephalus; species Rhipicephalus annulatus. Next base: position 666,132 of record WOVY01001045.1, on the reverse strand, counting down.
AAAACCACACGAGAGACAACATTTCAGTTACCCAGAATGAACTTGTTTTCTTTTACACGTGATTCCAAATGCTCGGCTCTTGTGTGGTCTTCAGCTGTTATTAATCATCCCATGTACACTCTTATTGAACGTTGACCTTCACTTTTTATCGCGTTGTTTTGTTGTTGTTTTACGGTGCACATGAGTTTCTGATCAACTAAGTTCTGCGTTTTTACATTGAATGAACATATCGGTTCACGTTATCTCTTTCTGTGTCTCTTGTCGTTTTGCGGTTGCCTTTGCTAAACTACTAATCCTCCTAATGCTCCTGCCACGGCGCTTCGAGCTCATACATTGCTGAACTCGATGTCTTTACAACTTTCCTCTAGACGAAGAGTGACAGCCGTGACTGTAGCAATCGAATCCCATTGTCCTCGACACTATTGAAAGGATTGTGTCGCCCTTGCAACAGCTGCGGTGTCGGGACCCACCTCTCACTGGCTAAGTCGAAACAAGGTCTTTTTCCATGCGGCTGTTCGCTCGAAGGCCCAAATCAATGGATACGCTCGCGAACAAAACAAACGCTCCCCTTTCGTCGAGGAAGGCTCTCTTTTGAGCCGGGTGTCTGCTGAGGGAATGGAGAAACACTCAGACAGGCGACGGTGGCACGAAAGTGTTGAGGCGGGCGAGGAACGCCAGCCTCTTGGCGGTCTGTGAGTGGTTGGGAAAGCCTAAGTGGGTCGAACGCCGTTCCTTTCAGCCCATGCTATAGTCTAATGCAGTACGGGGACTGTTAATACTGCAGCGTCCGGCCACTGCTCCTCTGAATACAGTCCAAGTCGCCTCTGCTTGCCTTGCAATAGTGCACTATATATGTACGTGGTAGAACGCGAATCCCTCCCCAACGCATTGGTGCAAAAAAAGAAAAAAACGGAGCACTATACGGCATAGCATTCCAGGAGCGACGTTACCGGACCCCTTGCATGTCCAAATAGCAAAGTTCCTCATGCCACCCTGCGTTATGGTAGGAGTGCCAACCAGGAATGTATGCGGACTTGCTTCCCAACAGTTATTTCTATTTTAGCTGCTCCTGTGAACCAAGGATGCTGGAAGCACTTGATGCCCTGGGAGCGGCTGCGCATCGATTGCATTCTCATGAATTTCAGCGTTCATAGGGATTGACTTTTACCTGAGCAGGCTTACGATGTTCGCATCGCTCGTGTTTTATCATCCCACCGGAACATTTTTGTCTTGTACCGTAAGCCGGATGGTCACTCGCTGCTGAATTCCTACTGGTGATGCCACGCGTATTCTCAGAGTTCTCGGCATCGGGACGCTAAGCACTTAGAGAAAAAGTGAACCAGATTATGGCGAAAAAACGTTATGCGGGCCCTTTTCGAGATATTGGACATCACCGGTGGTGTTGTTGGGATCCCCAACTTGTAGATCAACTTCTTGTTCTCTTCTTTTCAATTACTCGGTGCTTCTCCTCGCGGTTCCGTGAATTCTCAGGCCTACTGAAGGGAGCGAATGAAGGCATGTGTTATTACTGTCCCTTCAAAATTATATGAACCATCGTGTATTCAGTGCAAAGGGAAATACGCAGAGGGAGTTCAGAAGTCTGTGCACAACGCACGAGAGTTGAATTAAAGCAAACTATGGGGAAGGCTTTCGGAATGCGCTATTGCATCTTCGCTTCCCGAAACCGCTGTTTCGCAGCTTACCACATGGTTGACACTGACGTGCTTAAACTCTCAAAGTGTTACAAATTCTTTAGATTTTATTGTTTGTCAGAGGCGTCTACATGTCGGTGGCTACGTGGCACTTGCACGCACGGAAGCCTTGCACCACTGCCAAGAAACTGTCGCACTGTCTAAATCAAATGTCACTCTATAATACAATGCTGATGCGTGCTGCACTATTAGGTAGCAGGGATTCACCACTGCTATTTGGTCTCGTAAGTACACGCTATTCAAGATGAAAATGGCGTCAAAGCCATTATATCTCATTCTAGCCGTTTTGCAGAGGTCACTCGCTTCCTTGACACCCAAGCACGTCGGTGAAGCAGACGAAGCACGCAAGGAGTCTGACAGGCATGTCGACCGCACTCAACGCACTGCAGTGGCTCGCCACCTACACACATCGCCTAATGTGAAAAGACACAGCATCCTTGGTCCACGCTCATGCTTCCTGACCCCGACAAACTGTGTTGCGCCCACTTTCCTTTTTTCGGTTGTTTCCTCAGTTAATGAAGTCACGCTTCAGTGGTGCTATCGGACCGAAGGGCTCCTGGTATGCTCCCAGCGTCGAGGGAGCCGACATCTTTATACGGCAATAAATGTGTCCCACTCCTCTCTCCTTCGTCCCCTCTCCGCTCTCTTTCCCCATAGTCTCTCCCAGCTTCCGACCGCCCTCCCATTCTTCTGAATGAGCGTGGCTCGTAGACTGCTGCAGCAACTTCCAAGCGACGGCGGCCTGCTACAGTCGAGCAGAGGGCGGTAAAGATTGGAATGGAAGTAAACAAACCGAAGACAAAAAATGAACAGGGCCGCGCGAACGATGATGGCAACGAGACGTGCGCGGAAGAATCGACTTGCGCGGCTTGTGAGAGCGAGTTCATAGCCGCTGCAGCAGCGTGTCTTGCGCGTTGTCCTTGGCTGAAGAAGTGCTCGTTGTATCGTTCCGGAGTCGTTGGCGACGAAAGAGTGTCTCATCGTGAGACGCCCACTATCGTTTGCAACGAGCCGCCTTTTCGCGGTGAAATACCTGCTTATGGCGCACCTCCGCTTAGCCTTCAGCATTCTTTCATAGGTGCGCCGTGGGGTGCCAACGACGAGAGAACAGAGTATTCAATAAAGGAAAAGAAAGCGTAGGCCTTCATTAATTAGCATTGCCTGCTGGCTGGGATAACGCGTAAGCTCTGCGGGACTGTGGGTCGCAATATGCTTGAGTGCTGTATAGTTTGCGGCCGGTCTGGTCAAAAGATATGCACAGCGACATGTAAACCTTCCATCACGTATTGCGTGGTTGTCCTTTTCGTACGCCTGCCAGGAGTGACCAGTAATAGTTTACATATTTGTGCAGCGACCGACAGGCTGGAGTCGTACAGCCGGAATGATGAAGGCTTACCTGGTGCATTGACATTATTAAATGTGAGGACGTTGGGAGGGAGCCCTCAATATATTGGGAGGAGAACAATTATGGTAGACGCATTCCAGCATACCAACCACAAGTTTCCAGCCATTCCTCGGAGGAATGGAACAATGGGAAAGGAAAGCAAGAAGACAGGGATATTAACCAGGAAAGCCTGTGGTTGGATACACTTCGCTAGCTTGTGGGAAAGTGAAAACGGGTATTGAAGCAAGAGAAGAAAAAGTAAAAAGGACGGAGAAAAGGGTATTGAAGGAAGTGATCGTTATACGAACATGGCGAGGCCCCATGTCCGGGCCAAGTGGTACTCATGAATTCCCTTAAGCATTTTATTATTTTCTTGATCCCCATCAATACTTTATTTCTGAGAACACCATGCCAACGCAAGCGTCATTTCTGTGTACTCTGCGCAAGGTATCAATAAAACCGTTTATTTCTTTGTTGCTGCCACTTACTGAATTTCTCTTTTCACAATTAACAGACTCTGCCTTTTCCATGCAACTCTGACTTAGTTTCTTTTCTGTCAAGAGATAGAACAGACTGTGAGCAAAGCTGTGCGATCAACACACTAAGCAAGCTTTGCAAAAATAATGCGTCTATCGACCTCGCCGCTCCAGTTAACGAAGGTACAACATGCGCTATGAAGCCCAGGTCCTTCGCGGTCGCAGCACGAAATGCTGTACAGGACAGAGCTTTTCAACATACATTAACGCAGAATAGCCTACAGACAATAATATACGGGACAGCAGGGTGGCACATAAAGCAAAAATAATTTATGCCCGGCCTACAACGAACGAACTGCACATATTGGCGATTATATCGTTCAAGCTACTATGTCGACAACGATATTGGCAAGCCTGCAAGAAGAGAAATAACAGAGAGCATCGCCCGCACCCGAGAAATGCTTCCTTTCTGAACGTTCATTTGTGTGCTGGTCGCATGCATTTACTACTGGGTTTAATACATAATCGAACAATACAGTGAACTAAGCGGAGTGATATTAAAGCAGCACGATACATGAACAGAGCTTGGCTATCACTCTGTGTCATCTTGATTTTCTTTTTCTTTACCCTGCAGCGCATCACAAGCATGAAGCGAAACGAAGCGGTTACTGTTGCACTTAATAATATTACAAGCACAAATGAATACTTGAATAAAAGTTCGACAGCATAAATAAATAAAGAAATGAACAAATAAACAACTCTGCATAATATGCAAAATCTAAAAAAAAAAGTGTATCTTTGCTGTTTTTTTTTTTGTGAGTTGTCACTTGCAAGTATAGGCTACCTTCAAAGTGACTCAAAAACTCCTTTTAGAAGTTCATATCCTCGCAATGAACAGTCCTGGAAACTAAAAGGGGAAATGACGTCTCTTTAAATGAAGTCATATAGTCGGAAATCACTGGCATGGCCTCCGAGATAGCGGTTGCTTGACGTGCCCGCCATCTCGGGGGCCACATTGCTGGAAATAGTAGCACTGTATTTATTATTTTATTATTTTTAGAGTGCAGGCCCTGACGGTGTTGCAGCGCGGACGGCGTTCTTATAGCGTAAGACAATAAAGACCACTATTTAGGCGCCGTATAGCATACACCCCGTAATGGTATGCACGAGCACGTCTTCATCTGTAGCTGCGCATGAAACTACTCCGCAATGCAAGGAAGGACGCATACCGGATAGCTCTGCTTACGACTGCATGACACGCTCATTACAATTCGAGATGCGTATTACGTCTCCGGTACCGGGAACCGCGTGGACGGGTTCTTTCTCTGCCAAGGTGACCGTTCCGGGCACTTGTATAATTGCGCACGTGACAACGCGAAAATTCCAGCGGTCGCAACCATAGCCATGTTTGTTGCAGGGCCCCATCTTCACGTGTAGTTGGACGGGTTTAGTGCATGACTGACATCAAAGAACTCAATACCTGTATTAAAAACACACTTAATCACACTTAAATGTACACGTGGCACAACCCACTACAAGTCGATCGAATGCGCGCTGATAGCCTTCGGCAGCAGAGAAAAGCTTGCCGCAGTAGGTGTAATGCATGTGTATTGTGTGTGTCCTCCTTATACTGCGACTACTATCAGCGAGGTCTTACAATGAACTAATGAAAAAATAAGTAGATAGATAGATAGATAGATAGATATATAGATAGATAGATAGATAGATAGATAGATAGATAGATAGATAGATAGATAGCTAGATAGATAGATAGATAGATAGATAGATAGATAGATAGATAGATAGATAGATAGATAGATAGATAGATAGATAGATAGATAGATAGATAGATAGATAGATAGATAGATAGATAAAAAAATCACAGCATCTCCACGGAGTGAATAATAATGAGTGGGGCTAAGCGACCGTCAGCCCGTCCGCGTTTCCGTTTGTCCACCCATGCGTCCGTCCATCAATGCATCCATCCGCCAATCCGTGCGTCCACCTGTGCGTCAAAGAGACATACAGACAGACGACAAACAGACGCGGCCGCGGATGATTCATGGTTTGCCGATAAAGCCCCCCCGAAGCTTCACCCACTTATCATCATTCACTCCGTAGATATGCTGTGAGGCGGTTACTACAAACGCGCATGCATACAGGTGACGACCGACGCACGCCTTAAGGAGCTTCGCCCCTAGAAAACAAGGGTTACACACGAGCAATAGGAACAAAAAAAAGCAAAACAAGATATTTGGTGCCATATTCACACGCGTAAGTGCATAATCCAAGCTAGCTTTAAAAAGGTAATCAGGCCGCGCGCACTCCTCTGCAGCATTTCCGACATCACCACACGCTTTGCAAGAATTACACGTCACACGCCATGACCTCCACCTTTCAATACCCAATGCTTAGGAGATGCTGGCGCCTTTAGATGGCATAAAGTGAGCGTTCATCTCATGCAGCAAGGGCTGCCAGCATTTAGAAAAAAATGTATGGTTGATTCCTCCGTCATAGGAATCGGTAAAACGCGAAAGAGTGTCCTTACAGCAGAACTTTAATGTTTGCTGCACATTGATACCAGGGAACTTGCGCAATGTCTATTAGTGCATGGCAGCTACAACAACACTTAACGTGGATGCATCCGCGTTGACGCTTAGTCATACATCTACATCGCGACGACTAAAGTCAATCATTATTGCTTGAACAAACCCCTGTGATCATAGATGGTTGTGGTAGCTGTAGTAGTTAACGGTGAGAGCGGAACCAGAGAAAGTGATGTGACAGCCAGAAAAGCGTGACCGATTTGACGCCAAACTTCGGCTAAGGTTACCTAACCACGGTATGTCGGAGTTATTGAACAACGCTGCCCTACCAGAGGGAGACGCAACGCGAGTCGCGTCTTCCCTTTGGCCGGCGGTGATTATATATCCTTGGAGAGAGCGTAAGTGGGTAACACGGAGCTACATCCAGGCGAAACAGGCGCGTTCAAGAGGTTTACAGAGGCTGGAGTGACAATTGTTGCCCAGAAGTGAAGCCGGGCCCACCGAAAGATCGCGGCTGCTGTCGTACTATGGTCGTGACTGTTTTCAGAAGAAGTTGTACGATTAAAACGGGGAAGTTTATTGCACACGAGTAACATCACTGCAGGAGGATACAGCAGTCTGGTGTAACAAAATCAGTGGCACGTACAAACAATAGAACGTAGACACGTTGTAATTCACAGTACTGTGTATTTAGAAAAAAAAATTGGCCCCGTATCTACATGTTAATCTGCAAATTTCGTCGAAAGACGAAATTTGCAGAATAATGTCTTGCGTGTGGAGAGAGTGAACAAAACATTTATTTGATGTTCTGCGCAAGAAAATCTGTGAATGGTATTCTGGAGACGCTGCATCTCCTTGAGCGTGCAGCGGATGCGAACGAGTGCGTCAAGTCCCGTCACACGTGAGAGATCAGCGCCATCTGGCAGTTTTCTTGGAAAACGAAGCGCGTGGCTCTGAGACGGGTGTGCGCGCCCGTCTCAGAGGTGACTAGGTGTAGAACGCAAGGCGATGGTTAGGTGCCCCCACCGTCTCGTCTTAGCAAAGCATCGGAAACACTCGCCTTTTCGTGCATGCGTTGCATGGATAAGAACTACGGTTCTTAAAATTACTTATATATGCCTTTTCTAGTAAAAGACGCACACGCAGATTATATACGCGTTGTTACGGTACCCCAGACATGCGCATAATTGCTTTTTAATTGGCAATTGCACAAGTATTAACGCTAAACCTTAAGCAACATTGGTGGGCGTTGCGGATGGGGTCAGCCGTTTCAAGTCCATTGCCGTTAGGAGTAGACAAGCAGACAAATGTACAGACAGACAGACAGACAGACCGACAGACAGACAGACAGACAGACAGACAGACAGACAGACAGACAGACAGACAGACAGACAGACAGACAGACAGACAGACAGACAGACCAAAATTTTTGCGTCGAAGGTCCCCAACAAAGACTATCGTCTTTAAAAGTGGTTAAAAATTTAGAGCACACGGTACGTTGGAGTGGGAGAGCTCAAAACCACCCCATGGGCCTCACACCTGATGAGACCGCTATGCGAATGTGTTTAGAAAGAGTTGTTAACGATTCAGAGTACTTGGTACTGTTGCGTCTTGGAGTACTTCGTCGGGACTCGGAGCGATCCAAGCGTCAGGGTGAAGACGAACCGAGGCGGAGTTGAAAACTGAAACGTTTGTAACAGTATTTACATGGTTAAGTAGCGTGATACACTGCAAAAAGGAAAAGCACCCCCGAGCGTCTCTGCGCTCATGTTTTATACCCTCCGTCTTCCCAAGATTCCCTGCGTGGGAAGACAATGGAGTCAAGGATCCTCCAATGGAATCGTCGTCTTTCACTGTGCTCGCGAACCGTCATCTTTCGCATCACTCACGAAGAGGCAAAGTCCCAAACCCCTCCCAGAAAAGGGGGGAAAGGCACGCACCGATCGTCTTACAGAGATAGGGAAGTACACACAAATTGCTAGGTGATAGCACCACACATTTGGCACGGTGCGTTGGCCTTGAACTCTCGCACAGTGTTGACCCATCCGGTTTGGCAAGACTCAAGCATGATTCATCAAGCAAGCATTGCTGCCGGGCAGGACAGGGTGAACAGGAAATTAACACTCAAAAGGCACTCCGGTTCATTGTCAGGTGCATTTCGACGACTCCAACAACGCAGAGGGGACCAGTCTATCTAGCCAGCCCCGACAGCAATACAGCCTTTTCCAGGTAAACCGTCGGCCATGCGGGCCCAACGGGTTTGAGGCGAGCCGCCGGACCTAGAGAATTCGCTGTGCTGCCACTTTCTGGACCCCCAGGAAGCAGGGTAAAGTCAAAATTCTTCCACGCATCCAGGCGGTGCCAAGACACGGGGGCCGATCACAACAGTACTCTACTATGGGAGAGCAAAAAGCCATACCATGGGCCTCACATTTCATGAGGCGGTGGTTTGGCGACATGCGAGTTTTAACAAAAAAATTGGCAGATCCCACGTACACTGGGAATCGATGATATGCGAAGCACGAATGAGAAGTGGGTATATGTCAGTTTGAAACCAGCACAACGTTACGCGGTGGGGGTAAACGATGCCGTACATGACTTCTGTGTCATGATTATCTTGTTTGGATGTGTCACTTACCTTCGTCCTCTATTCACGTCACGTGATACAAAATTTAGTATATGTGGAGCTAGCGAAACGGCCGCGAGCACGCTATGAGCGTGGTGTGTTGTCATGTTGTACATAACACGCGTGCCAACATTATCGTGTTTGCACCAGTCATATATTTCGTCATCCAATGACGTCACGTAACACCAAATTTGGTATATGTGGAGCTAGCGAAACGGCCGCGAGCGCATCATGAAGGGCCCAATATACTCCGATGTAGCGCTGACGAACGCACACGCTGGGCACAGTGACACTACGTTGGCAAAACGTGAGAACGCTGACGCCAGGTGCGACCAGCGTACGTCGGCGCGGCCCGACGGCAACCGGCGCGAAACACGACATGCTGCATTTCTTGCCCCTGCATTACCCAGACAACACTGCGTCCCCCTCTTCTCGTGACGGAGGGACGCCGGACGCGCTGAAACGCGCATGCGTCAAAGCAACGCAGTGCGGCGCGCGCCTGCTAGAATATGGCAGGACCGGCACCTGGTGTGGCAACGCCAGCAGGACGCGACGACAGGAACGCCGGCGAGCAGGCACACCACGTCACGTCGAAATGTATTGGCGCCTTGACTGTGGCATGTAGTCATATTCTCAAGAGACATGCATCTCATGATTAACATGTAGGCACCAGTCACATACCTTCGTCATGCATTGGCGTGACGTAATACCAAATTTGGTGTATGTGCCGCTAGCGAAACGGCCGCGAGCGCATCATGAGCATGACATGTAGTCATGTTGTTACATAACACGCATGTCATGATTTTTGTGTTACGGTCTGTCGCTTGTGTTCGCCATGCGATCATGTCATACCATACCAATTTTGCAACATGCCATGTGAACGAAACCACCACAAGAGCTGCAGGGCCTCGAAATGTAAATCATGATATTCATGGCATACGTGTCATGATTTTCATGTTATGACTAGTCAAATATGTTCTTCATACAGTCATGTTATGCCATACCAAGTTTGGTATCGACGCCATTATCGAAACGACTGCAGGAGAGCTAAAAGTCGTAGGCGGCTAGATAGATAGATAGATAGATAGATAGATAGATAGATAGATAGATAGATAGATAGATAGATAGATAGATAGATAGATAGATTAGATAGATAGATAGATAGATAGATAGATAGATAGATAGATAGATAGATAGATAGATAGATAGATAGATAGATAGATAGATAGATAGATAGATAGATAGATACGCTCAATGTCGCCGAAGTTCGCTAAGGAATGCTTCGCATTTAAGAGTGTTTAACGATTCCGAATACTTTGTGTTCAACCATGGGAGAGCAGTGAAAAGCAACCCGAAGACCAAGTTCCATGATTGAGAAAGGTAAGTTTATTTTACACTTAACTTGTACACAAACAAACGAAACATCGAAAACAAGTAAAGACAGTGTATACATCTTATAAATTGGCAGCAAAATCTAATTGATAACTGGGTGTCCGAATGTTACAAGTCAAAGGAAAATTAAAAAGAATCAAGTTAATCTCATTTAACAGGATAACACTTATGCATGCGTACTAGAGTGGGCGCATGGCTAGTACGGAACTGGAAACTTCAGCTGTCCCTCTCTTACTTTGAAGAAACGTGTGTGCCATCGTCGAAGGAAAGCCTCTTCGCCGTGCGTTTCCAGCTGCTGATCCAGGTAATTCCACACAATGAGCCGCATTTTCTGTAGTGTGGGATAGGCGCCTCTAGGCGGCTTGTGCCATACTTCCGCTAAGCAGCGTCGCCGCCACAGTACGTACAAGGTCACTGTAAAGAACAGCCCACGTTCTGTTCCCATGCGCACCGTGCGAAAGGCAAAGAATTGTTGTACCATGTGCCAGACACCCCTCGCCACCGAGCACTGAAACAGAGCATGTTTCAGTGCTCGTTGCACCTGGTTCGCGCACAATGTTAGGTACGCAATTGCGCGCCTGGTTAGGTACGCAATTGCAACGCCATCGTTTCCATTTTTTCGTGCAGGATGCTGTTTCTTTTTCTTTGCTCAGTGTGCTACTAGTCACCATTTCGCTTATTTCCTGCGATGAAACATCTTCCAGACTGCATAAAGCTATTGATTCCACTGTCCGTTTTAAGCCACTGGCAGCTCTGTAAAACTTAATCGGAATTTCGGCTCATGGTCCGATGTGCGGATTCGCAGTGAAAGTACCTTTTAGTGTACGTGTTTAGAAGAAGTAGTTAACGATTTAGAGTACTAGGTACTCTACTATGGGAGAGCATAAAGCCGTGGCCTTTTTTTTTTTTTGAAAAAGTGGTTAACGATTTAGGAGGAAGCAACAAAAATGGAGAAAGCAGTGAGGTTAACCAGAAAGACATCCGGTTGGCTACCCCTACACTGGGGGATTAAGGAAGGGGACAAGAAAGACGAGAAAGAGCGATGAGAGGGAAAAAAGGGGGTGGGTAAGATTTAGAGTACTAGGTACTCTACTATGGGAGAGCGTAAAGCCGTCCCGTTGGCCTCTTGTGCGTTTAGAAAAAGTGGTTAACGACTTAAAGTACTTGGTACTTTGCTAAGGGAGGGCATAGAGCCGTCCCGTGGGCCTTACAGGGAGGGGGGGGGGGATTAGAAAAAAGTGGGTAACGATTTAGAGTACAGGGTACTTTACTATGGAGAGCTATGGCCTCTTGTGGGGTGGGGGGTTTAGATAAAGGGGGTAACGATTTAGAGCACGGGGTACTCTACTATGGGAGAGCTTAAAGCCGTCCCGAGGATACAACAAATCGACGATCAAATGCTGAAACTTGGAGAAGTAACGTATACCACGAACGCCTTACGTGTATATAGTGCTCAAAGTGCGTCTTAATGTTACTAGTTTTCTTTAGTGTGCCCTGAATTTGAGGCAAATTGTATTGGAGATTGAGTCACCAGTACTCGTCTCAATGTGTAAATTCTTCGGAAACAACTATCTTTTAATTTATAATCAACGTAGTTTTTAAGCTAACAAATAAAAGCCACTTGATTTATAAGTGGCCACTACCAGACAAGAGCATGTTTCGAGACATTTCAAGGCCAAAGCTGGCTTCACTATTCCACTCTAGCAGACATTCTTTTTTTTAACCTTCTTGTTGTGGTCGCTAGATATCCTTGTTGTGGAGCTATGTTTAGTATGTATAGATGCTATGAATGACACTGACGTTTGGAAGAACGTGGTCACGTGGGGTTTTGTTTTGGCATTGATGAAATTGCGAGACGCACCGAATGGGACAAAGGCTTAGAAACGACGCGTTGAAAGAACTAATCACGGTTGCCACGATCATGACGCATTACTGCACTTTACCAAGAATGCTGTGAGAGTACAGTGGTAGATATAAAAGGCGTATTTTTAAGGTGCATAAATTATGTGACCATGGCGCAGTGACTACTCGGCATCTATTGTAGCACACCCGGAGGTCATGGGTTTGACTCCCGCTGACGAAACCCTTTTCTGAATCTGCTGATCATGCCTATTTTTACGTCGCCATTTCAGTGACGGAAATCCGTTACTGAAATCTTGGTGGAACCCAGCATAAAAAAAGACTTTCGTCTTAGAAAGTATATTCCCAACACATAAAATTAAGGAACATATGATAACAGCCTTAATTATGGCTGTATTAGCATTGCAGAGAGCTCTGAGAACTCGTCCATAGGATTCGTGCAAGGTACTAATTCCGTTTCTGGGCAAGGAGATATCAGTTGTCCATGCCGGTCGTTTTGAAGATCAGTCAGTCAGTCAAGAACTTTGTTAAAGAGTCATGAGAAGTTTAAGTCACCAGGGTGTTCACGAGGGACATCCCAGCAGCCGTTACTGTAGGCGAAGCCCGAGGCGAGGCGGGAAAGTGGTGTCGTTCCGCCAGTTCATGGACACTTTTGGACTGCCTTTAGGATGTTTCGGAGATTGGGGCTCTGAGTGCCTCTTTCCAGTCGGACTTTTACTGGTGAGAAGTCCCTGAGGTAACGCGGGACATTGCCACAGCAGATGTTCGAGTGAACAGTACACACTTCCGGGCATTGTGAATTCATGTCCGAGTTGTAATGGCGTAGTCGGCCTCGTGATGGGAAAGATCTGGTTTGTAACATGCGAGAGGCTACCTCTTGCGCGCGTTCGAGCTTTTCATGTGGTAAAAGGTATCGGCTTCTGTCGTTTCGGTAGTGGAAGGTAATTTCGTGGAAGGTGAGTAACGGGTTGTAGGCGACGTGATGGCGTCCGATGTAAACGTGCCGTCATCGCAGGTTAAATGAAAGGACGAGACGTGCAGGAGGAAACGAGCTGCCGAAGTAGAGCAGCGGCCATGGCGTCCAGCCAGCTAGACGCCCACGAAGATTGTAGGCTCTGCATGCCACGAGCCACCAGGGCGCGTCATCTTTTTCATTAGCCGGCTGGCCGCCACTAGCGCTACGCTACTAGGGCTCCCCGCCTAGCGTGTCACGCGGCGGGGGGCCCTTAACTGTACGTCTGGGACAAGCTCTTCGGTGGCTGATTGATCGTCGCGGCGGGTCAGTTCTCACGCTCGATCATGAGCCATTTCGTTAAGGTTGGGTTGCAGTGGGTGGACGTTTTTGCCCCATGGGGATAGGTAACCAAGAGAGGTAGTTCGAGCCCGTGTATTTGCGTGTTTGTTAAATGCGGACTGCTTCTCGGGCGATGTTGGTGGTTTCGTAAGCCCGAATGGCGGCTGAGAGTCTGTGAAGACATTGGTGTGTGTGTGTGTGTGAAGAGACGATCATCGCTAAAGGACCTGTTCGGCAGTGGCGCTTGTAGCTATAGCCTAACCGAGGCAGCTGAGCGTGGGACTTCGTCGCCATCTACTACCACGAGTGCAAAGGTGGAGGAGTTACAGTATTGCGCCGCATCGACGAACACGGTAGAGTTGCGATTCGCGGCGGTGCGGTCGACGATCACGCGAGCGCGGGCCAGGCGTCTTGTTGTGCTGCGGGTGAACATTTCGCGGAAATGGGGATATACTGTGTGACAGCTATGGGGAGAGTTACTCCGCGTTTAATGTTGGGATGTGGGGATATGCTGACCTCGCTTAGAAGTCGGCTGCCGAATTTAGTCCTTGGGCCGTGGTCTAGGCCACGATCACTTCATCGATGCCATTGTGCATGCCTAGTTGGTCGAGACGGGAAGTACTCTGTTTCGAGGTAAACCAAAGATTTTTTAATGCTTTTCTGCATGACTGCGTTTAGTTTCGTCTTCTCGACCTTCGTCCAGTTGTGGGCAGAGGCTACGTAAGTGACGTGGCTCATCAGGGACGCGTGGTATATGCGCAGAAGGTTGGCCTCTCCAAGGCCTCGTCTGCGACCCCGCGCTGAATGAGTCGGAGCATGTTTTTGATTTTAGCTGTGATGTGTGTCATTGTTCGTGCATGGCAGCCATGGCCTCGACTAGGAGGCCGAGAATGCGTGTGGAGTTTACGCGGGGTATTCGTTGCCCGTCTTTAGCATGTAGCGCTATGGGTAGTTCATATAAGGGCGTTAAATTACGAACGCCTTGGCGAGATGGCCGATATAGTAGCAACTCTGATTTCGTGGGCGACAGTCGCACTCCAGTGTTTTTGAGGTAGGCTTCTGTGGTATCGAGAGCGGTTTAAAAGGCCTGCTCTAATTCCGCCAAAGAGCCTCCTGGGCACCATATGGTGATGCCACCTGCATATAAGCATGATTTATTTAGGGATGTCGAGGAGTTTTCAGATAGTTCCTTCATTACTATGTTAAATAGGATGGGAGAAATGACTGCCCCTTGTGTTGTCCCTTTGGAACCTAATGTGTCTGTATCGGAAGTAAGTTGCGATATTCGTAGTTGGGCTTTTCAATCTTTTAGGAACGAACAAATGTATGTCTAGAATTTTTCACCGAGACCCAGGCTGGCAATGGGTTCCAGTATAAAGCGTTGAGAGACGCGGACGAATACTTTAGTGAGGTCTAGGGTGAGTATGCCACGGACATCTCCAGTTTTGAGTCGTAAGATTTGTTCCTTTGGTAATAGCATGATGTCTTGTGTTGATAGGTGCGGACGGAACCGGACCCTTGTTGAATAAAAAGATTTCGTGCACACTATATGTAACTCGATACACGATTTAGGATGACATGTTCAGCTGCTTTTCCTATACATGAGATTAGGGAGATGGGGCGTAGATTGTCGAAGCTGAGTGACTTACGTGGCTTTGAGAGAAGGATTATCGTGGCCATGCGACATTGTTAGGTACCTGGCCGGTTTCCCCCATGTGGTTAGTATCTTTTGTGAGTAGTGTGATGGCTTGGTCGTCTAATTTCGCAACAGGCGGTTGGTTACCTTGACAGAACCGGAGGCTGATCTACTGTTGAGGTTGTGTAATACTTCTCGAATTTCAGACTCCATGAAGGTTTCCTCAAGTTCGGGTATTGTTTCACATTCCATTTGTGGGCAGTCGGTGGTGTGTGCAGTCTTTAGGGGAAGTGTCATTTGGCGATTTCTTCAAGAAAGGATGATTGTGTTCCTCCCGTCTTTTTGTCTGAGCGTAGGAGACTGTCTATGGCAAGGCTCTGGTTGTCTTTTGTTTGGCGGTCGGCGAGCACGTATTTAGGAGGTTTTACTTACCTCCAGTTCACATGCGGCCGTCGACCGCCGAGCAGAGTTTATGCCATTGGAGTCGTGTGAGCTCCGTGCAATACTTGGCGATGTCCTGGTTTAGTGCTGATACGCGTTTTGGTAAGCGCCTGTTTAGTCGTTGTGTTTTCCATCGCGTGAGTATTGACGCTTTTGCCTCGAGCAAATGTGCGAGGTGTGGGTCTATTTTCGGGACCTCGAGTTATGTTTGTATGGTTTTCGTTGTTTCGGCTATGTCTTCCTGAAGTGAGGTGAGTAGTTCAGTGTTGTGTTCCTTTGTGTTGTTTTGTGGAGGGTGCGGAAGGCATCCCAGTCCGTCAGCGTGAATTTACGGGGTGGAGCTGATGAGTTGGGTAGTTCGGTACGTATGAAGTGATCGTTGCCCAGGTTCTCCGGCGTATTGGTCCAGGTGTGGCCTGTGACGTTAAGGGTAAATATCGAAAATGGCTTCTTGAAGTTTGGCGGTCGGTACGTTTTACGACACACTAAGTTCAGAACGCATAAATATTTCAACTGCCAATGCGAAAGTGTCACTCGGAAAAAAAAAAGAAACGTGTGGGCACCAAAGTCTCTTGAAAGCCTGACCGTTGTCAGCCGGAAAGGTGCAGTTTCTTTTCATCGCTCTAATGCAGAGGTGTTGGTAGAGCCCTTACTAGTGCTTTATGAGTGCCCGGGAGGTGAAATTGATATGAAAACGTTAAGCAAAGAAATTAAGCGACGCTGTCGCTCCATAGAATGCTCCGACAACACTCAGCTGCGTCATAAAGGTGGTGGTGGTGAAAAACATTTATTTACAAAAGAGAGGTGTAGGACCTCTGTAGAGGCCCCTACAGACTAGGTGGAGTCTCTATTCCGGGACCCCATTGGTTAAAGCCGCCGTCTTGGCTCTCTGGACCAAGGCCTGCTGGGCCTGAAGGTCTGAGCAGCCGAGCAGGGCCGCCTCCCAGTCCTCTCGCCTAGGGTTTGGGTTAGGAGTAATGGCTGCGTTAGCTTGGCAGGCCCACACCATGTGGTAGGTGTCTGCCACCTCCCCACAGTGCTGGCACTGTCCTGTGACCGTAGGGTCGAAATGTTTGACTATGGCAGGACATAGCAATGTATTCGTCTGGAGGCGAAGCAAAATGCGCTCCTCTGCTTTCTTCAACCCCGTGCGGGGGGAGGGTAGCGGCGATGACTTTCCCGATAATAATAAAGAATTTCCTTATATCGGAGGAGAGGGTAACCCTCCTCATCGGTCTCCATCGGCATTGACGAAGGTAGCCCGGAAATGAGCGCTCGGGCAGCCGCATCTGCAGCCTCATTTCCCCGCAATCCCTGATGGCCCGGTGTCCATATAATGCGTTTCGGATGAGGGTCCGTGTCTCTTATGCAGTTGCGCAGTATTGTCTCGGCTAACGGTGATATGTACCCGGCTGTATAATTACGACACGCTCGGCGCGAATCCGTGATAATATACCGGGAATTACTGTGAGAGGCCGCAAGGGCAATGGCGACCTCCTCAGCCTGTGTTACAGAATACGCCCTAAGGTTAGCCATCCACCTGTGTGCCCTCGTGAATAGCAGCCCGCCGTGTACCACCCCTTGGAGGTGGGGCCAGCAACGTCCACGTAGTACACACCTGGCTTCTGTCCAAATTGTCGTTCCAGCGCCCGAGCGCGTGCGTCACGTCGCGCTGTGTGTTCATCTCTGTCCATTTTAGTGGGTAGAGGTCGGACCAGAAGGGCTGTGCGCCACAGTTCTGGCACTTTGACCCGTTCCTGTTGTTCGAAATCATGTCTTATGTGCAGACGTGCAAGCAAGGCGTTGGCCAGAGTTGGTTTGGGCTAGCCGTGTGTACTGGTTTAAAAGATGGGCTTCCCTTCAGCTCTTGGTATGAATTAATCACACCCAATGCCTTGAGACGGCTGTTGGATGTGGAGATCGGAAGATCAAGAGCCCGCTTATTGTCTTTTTAATGATTGCCTCGATTCGTTCTTCCTCATGTTTGCGGAGGGAGAGGTAAGGGACGGAGTACATGACCCTGCTGGTGACAAAAGCGTGCGCTAGCCGCAACGCATCTGTGCACCGAAGTCCCCCCCTCTTGTTGGAGACCCCTGCGGATCATGCGACCCACCTGGTCTCCTATCTTCCTTAATTTCGTCAATGTTGTGTCAATCCGGAGCTGCTGGTGAATGTATAGGCCCAGGACCCTGATCTCCTCCGCTCGTCTGATTGGGCCCGCAGGAAGAGTGATGGAGATATCTGTGTTGTCTTTAGGCATGCCTCTAATGTGAAGGAATTCGGATTTGTTGGGTGCGCATTCGAGTCCGCAACGCGCCGCGTAGGTGTGTACAATTTCGGCAGCCTGTTGCAGACTGGTCTCAATGGCACCTAAGTTCCCTTGAGTTGCCCATACCGTAATGTCATCGGCATAGAGGGCATGATGAATGCCCTCTATGGCCGCCAGCTGACGTGGCAGGTGCATCATTGCGACGTTAAATAGAATGGGGGAGAGAACAGCCCCTTGCGGTGTCCCTCTGGTACCCATTTGATACGGCCCGAATTCGGAGTCTTCAATGCGGAGCAGGGCGGCTCTGTCCGATAAAAAGTCCTTGACGTAATTAAATGTGTTCTGACCACAGTTAGTGAGGCTTAGGTGTTCGAGTATGACGCTGTGTTTAACATTGTCAAAGGCCCCCTTCAGATCTAAGGCGAGGATGACCCTGTCGTTATGTTTCATCGCCACCGGTTGGATGACCTCTCGGTGTAGTTGCAGGAGTACATCCTGTGCCGATTTGTGAGGACGGAATCCGAACATGGTAGGGGCGAAAGCCCCTTTCTGTTCAAGATATTCCGAAAGTCTGTCCCGCACCATCGTCTCCATCAACTTGCCAACGCAAGACGTTAGAGAGATGGGGCGAAGGTTGTCTATGTTTACTGGCTTCCCCGGTTTGGGAATGAATGTGACCAGTGATGTCTTCCACTCTGAAGGGACCGATATCCGACCACTCCAGATGGCGTTGATTGTATTCCAAGAGGTGTGCCAGCGCAGGATCGGCCAAATTTGCCAGCGTCTTGACCGTGATTTTATCCTTACCAGGGGC
This sequence comes from Rhipicephalus annulatus, assembly GCA_013436015.1. Taxonomy (NCBI): domain Eukaryota; kingdom Metazoa; phylum Arthropoda; class Arachnida; order Ixodida; family Ixodidae; genus Rhipicephalus; species Rhipicephalus annulatus. Next base: position 647,682 of record WOVY01001045.1, on the reverse strand, counting down.
TGTTCCTCTACGCATTTTAGCCATTGCCGCCTTCATATCATGTAGAAGAAAAGGGGCATCTAGGGTCTCGTTTTCTTTTCCCGAATATATATACTCCGAACCTCTCGGATCGTGCACCTGGCAGAGATACCTGTCGCGAAGAGTTTCCGCGAGTTGCGTTGAAGTACCCTGAAATCCGTGAAGGGCTCTTCGCAGGTGTCGTTGTGTTTCTCCTCGCGTTTGCGTGGGGTCAATGAGGCTGCGAAAACAGCCCCCATGTGCTTTTGCTTGACATCTGATGAGCGATATCATTACATTTGTCTGTCCAGTTTTGCATCTGCTAAGTGCGTAGCGTATTCAGCTGCCTGTGTAGTTAGCTCCTGAATACGTTTTCGAAGGGGTCTATTATGCTTCTGACGTTTCCAGCGTCGCGTGAGGCTCCGACGGGCCTCCCACAAATGCAGAAGGTGGTTGTCAACGGCTGGGTGTTCATCCGATGTTCGCACTACGGTTTCGTATTTCTTCTGAGTAAGCATGATGTGTGCAGCCCAGTCTGCGTAATTGCCGGAACGGAGGATAGGCGGTATAGTTTCCGTGCGCATTTTGTCCCAGTTAACTAGTCGCGCTTGTGTGTCCTTCCGTTTGAAAGGATGTGTGGAGAGTGTGACGTTTAGGAGGCAGTGGTCACTGCCCAGGGTCTCCTCTAGGTTAGTCCATGTAACGTGTCGTGTGTTCTTAACCAAAGTGAGGTCAGGACAGGTGTCCCTGGTCACCGAGTTTGCCAAGGCGCGTGGGGGTGGCCGGGTCGGTGAGAAGGGTGAGGCTTAAGGTGGAGATAAGCTCCGCAAGCCGCCTTCCCCTGGCCTCCTCGCGTGTGTACCCCCAGAGTCGGCAAGGGGCATTGAAGTCCCCAAGAATTATCAGAGGTGCTCTGTCGGCACATTTCAGTGCACGGCAGAAGATCTCTGCATAGGTGACGTGGAGTGTTTTAGGCGGAGTGTAAATGTTCAGTATATAAACCGCGTGATTTATCCTACGGAGAGGCAGTATCTGCACCATTGTGTAGGAATGCTCCGATTTAAGCTCGAGATCAATCTCCTGCGCAGTGTAAGATTTATGCACCAGAACACAGGTGGATGGGTCCCTTTGAAACGTGTTATAGCCTGAAAGTTTAGCCTGCAAACCTGGCTCTTGAAGGGCCAGCACTGCGGGCATCACGTCCAAATTTTGAATATAGAGGTGTAAATGAGACCTTTTGCGCCGGTCTCGGAAACCTCTGCAATTCCACTGTATTATCGAGAGCGATTCTCCTTTTATCCGTGCTCTGGAAGGAGTACCTGCCATATTTATTGTATTTGTTGAGGTGGGCTAGTGAGCGGTTCAGCGACGAGAGCTGCACCGCCACTTTGCGCATTCTCTATGGAGTCGGTAGATTCCTGCTGTGTTTCGCCCTCCGCTGCACGGAGGATTTTACTGGGGCGCCCTACCTCACGGATAGGCCCTGCACGCCGTGCAGATCTCGGGTTACTGCTGAGCCATGTCTGAATGGATTGCGTTACTTGCTGCGTTACGGTGGCTATAATGAGCTGCGTCTGCATCTGGATAGCCGTCTGCACAGCTTGACTAATCATATTCGGGAGCTGGGCCATCTGTTCAGGGAAATGTACTAGCTGTTCTTCGATATTAGAGACCCGGGACTCCAGATTTTCAATCAAGGCCGAGTGAGACGTTTACTGTATTGCCCGAGCACACAGAGGCCGAGTCACACTCGTCATCCATGTGCGGTAGAGGTTTCTCCGCCCTAGCTTTTTCAAGTGCCTGAATTTTGGATGCAAGCTGCGCATTTTGCTTCTTTAAGGACTCCAACTGATTACTCATCTCGAGCGTGAGAGGGTTTGAGGAAGGAGATGACTGTGAGGCGGCCACTGCCAGCCACTCACCTGTTGGTTTGGAGCACTGCTGAGTGGAGGGAAAACCCCGGCCGGGAGTGTCGGGGCCTGTTTCCCTATTCCTGGCTTGACTTCTTGAGACACGTGCTTGTTTCCGGCTTTCTGTTGCGGTGGTTGCCGCTGTTGCTGGCCTTGCTTCCCCTTCTTCGAAGGTCGGGGCGACCGCTTGTGCCGTGTTGTGGCGGGTCCTGCCTTGTTCGTTGCCTCCGGACGTTGCAGCTTACGGAACTTTCCAGTGCAGTCCGCGGACCCTGTGAGGTGGGCCCCATCGCAGATTATGCAGGAAGGCTGACACTCGTGTTCTCTTAGGCCGTCTGTAGTGGCCCCAACTTGTTTGCCGCAGTATCCGCAGCGCCCGTCTTCGGGGTGAGGGCAGTTGTCCACCCGGTGGCCAACCGTACCACATCTGTAGCACGCCGGGATTGTTTTCTTATAGGTGTGTACTGGGACACATTCATAGTTGTACTGAATGTAACGGGGAAGTCTTCGGCCCACGAAAGTCACCACCGCTATATTTGAGGAGCCAAGTTTTCGGATGAAAGCGATGTCGCCCTCCCTCCAGCGAAGTTTCGGCTTGAGTGAAGCAGAGGTTTCGTCCTCGCGGACACGGATGACCCCTTTGCAACAGTCGCCATTGAGTTTGAGATGGCCACGGAAGGGATATGTCTGTTCCCCAACCTTGAGGTCGAATTCCTTGATAAGCTTGTCCACCACGGATGGGGTCTGAGTGCCACAGACAATGACGTTCTGTTCCCAGACGGGCCAGACGCTGAGGTCGTCGGCTGCCAGGTCACCAACGTAGCGAGCTACTGCAGAACCCACTTCTCCGTGCTTGAAAACCATCTTCAAATCGAGGGTTCCTCGAGGTTTCAGGACCACGATGAGGTCTTCCGAGCGTAAGCGTGGCGTCTGTTTCGGGCGCCACTGCTGTGCTGTCTTCTTACTTCCTTTTGGCGAAGCAGCGCGAGCACCGCCGGGAGTCACTGAGCGGGGAATCCCCGCCTGGGTCAGCGACGCTGTGCTGGCGTCTCCCTTGGTTGTCGGATTTGCCTGTGTCCTGCGTTGCCGTAGACGCATCAGGGCTTGCAAACACTCATCTTCGGTGGGTGGAACATCTTCATCTTCATCTCGTTTTGTGGCGTCGATTTCAGGTCCATTGCATGGTTACCGGGTCATACCCGGTGATCTTAGTTGCCGCCATACCCGGGAATCCGAGACGCCAGCTGCGTCGAGCCTAGCCCTTGAAAGGGCCAGCTCAACCGCGGCGTTGCAGGACGCGGTCGGCGTGAAAGTCTCGAAAATTGGCCCACCTGTGGAGAATCGGTGTCCACAGACTCCTTGTGGTGTAGGCGTCCAATGGCATCAGTTTCGTTGAGGTTCAGCTTAGAACCGACGGTTCCAGCCGAAAAACGACGGAGCCGATGCGCTGCACGTCCGATCACTTCGCGCGCTTTGCAGCGCCCCCCCCCCGTCATAAAAGCAAATACCAAGTATCCGTCACCCGTTTTACGAAGGAAATGAGCATTTCGGCGGCATGCTTCTTACATTCGGCCGATTTATTCCACTTAAGACGCTCGCCCAACCTCACGCAAACACAGACGCTGCCGCCAATCACTCTCGACAGTAAAGAGCTTTTACCGCGCCGCCTCATTCAACGTTATTCGTTTTCTTTGAGCGGTTAGTCACTTTGTTCTGCCCTCCTTCTTCAACCTCTCTTCATGAAGAAAACCGTATGACGGTGCATTCTTCGACCTTCCACTTGGACCCGTCTTTCTTAGCTCATTCGGGTCCCTTGTTACCAATATTCGTGTTATATGGGAGAAGGAAAGAGGGTTAGGAAGTGAAGGAGACGGGGGCATTTCTGGGCCGACGGAAGACGAAGAGAAAATGAAGCCTCGTCGCAGAAGAGGACCTCTCGGCGAGAAGTGCCCCGCAGTTCGGGAGTGCCGCCCCGCGTCGACAAACAGTTTCTCCCGCAAATACTGCCGATTGATAGAGACGAGCCCAAATTGTGCCGGCGCTGTATTATATAGCGTAGGCAGGCAGGCAGGCAGTCGTTGACGGGCTTGGCAAGCCACTCCTCCGACTGTCGACACTTCTCGCCGCTTATACGGCGGCTAGGGACTCTTCCGCGTTCGGCATTTTATTGGCGCGCACGCAGCCGGGTCGCGTCCTTATCGGGCCCCGGGGGGCCGAGACTTCGAAGGAAGATCCGTTTAACTTGACGACTTGTGCGCAAGCCGTTTTCTTTCTTTACGGCAGCCGTGGCAATCGAGAAGAAAAACGACCAAGACCACGAAGCACCTCGCCCGTAGCACTTGTTTCCCAACAGCAGACTCGTTCAGGTTCAGCAGCCGCGATACGACGTCAAGAGAGACGCGAAAGGGAAGGCGCGCATCCGGGCTCCGCGCATACCACACAGGTTTCCGGACAGTTTCGACGTCGCCTGACAGTTTGAGGACTCGGCCCGGCTAGAGGCGACAGGCTCGCTTTGCTGACGCTATACACGACTATCGGCCGCCATTGTTCATGACCGCAAACCTGTACGCTGTTTTGCGTTCGCCCGTACTTCACCCCAGCCCTCTCTCACCTAGCCTCTTTCTCGCGTTATTCACCCGTTTTGTTTTTTTCTCTGTCATTGTCTTTCGCCAAGCAACCCTGGAGGCACGCATGTCACAACGCGCCTCAGCACTGCATGCATGCCTAACTCGGTGGCTCGCGTTCCCTCCGCTCCGAACAACGCGACGCCAGGAAGGAAGTCGGAGGGCGTCAATCCCTCGCGCCTTTCTAAACCGCGCCGCTTGAGGCCCACCTACGACGGCGCTCCGTTCAAAAACCGAACAACAGGAGTGTTTACCTTCGCATTATGGACACTCTAGGTTGGATTTCGCCGCCGGCGTCGACTTCGGCGTCGATGTTATGCACCGTATACGTATACGTATCTATATACATGAAAATGCAAAAAAGAAAGAAATCCCAGAAAAAAAAAGAATCAGGTGCGCGGAATCGAACGTGGGACCTCCGCTTAGTGAATGCCAGGCGTTAACCACTGAGCCACCGAAATGTTTGTTGATTACTTTATTGACTGTTTTTAGGCAGTATGTACGTGAACAATGTCGTAAAGGTCCGCAAAAAAAGTGGGTGGCAGTCCTACTGAATCGGCACTAGTTTTAAAATTCCTTGAAAGCTGTCAGGGGTTCCAACCTCGACAACCACTCAGGAACAGACTCCTGTGTTTTCGTAAGTTCCGCAAATTTCGCCCTGCACTCTCGAAGTAAATTCTTGCAGGTCGTGCATCTGAATCACAGAAAAATCCTGCCATACGGGCCCACCATGTTAACAGGTCTCCAATGGGCGACCGAAAGGTACCTCTTCAGCGTTCAAATGGCAAGCTATTCATGTCTACCACTTACCACTGTTGACGGGTATCTCGGGGGTGAACTATCGTGTGTTTAGCATTATCAGCAGGATGGCGCAGTTGAGCGCGCTGCTGCTGAAAAACATTTATTTACAGATGTTATTTACAGGGAGGGTGGTAACGGTCCTTAAAGGGCCGCCCCGTACAAACACTAGGTGAGCTCCCTCTTACGGGAGCCCATTGGCGTTGGCCGCGGCCCGGGCACGCTCGACCAGGGCCCGTTGGGCCGTCAGGTCAGAGCAGCCGAGCAGGGCTGCCTCCCAGTCCTCCCGCGAAGGGTTGGGTAGTGGGGTAAGGTTTGGGGTTTTTTGGCATGCCCACACCATGTGGAAAATGTCAGAGGAATTTTCCTCACAATGCGGGCACTTCCCCGTACAAGCGGGGTCAAAGTGTTTCATGATTGCCGGGCACAATAGAGTTTTAGTATAAAGGCGAAGGAGGATTCGCTCTTCCGCCTTCGTGAGGCCTTACAGGGTTTCGGATAGACGTTATGGCCGGATTGGTAAAATTGTGTGACCTCCTTAAAGGTGTAGGCGGGATTGGGTTCGAGTTCCGGATCGGTAGGGGACGAGGATGGTGCCCGGAGAGTGAGCGCGCGGGCGGCGGCATCGGCCGTCTCATTACCATCGAGGCCCGTGTGATCCGGAGCCCATATGGTCGTTCGGTGCGCGGGGGCACCTAGGTAGCTGCTGTTCTGCAAAATTTTGTAAGCACGGTACGGAATGTATCCCTGTTCAATACTGCGACAGGCACCCCTTGAGTCGGTGATGATGACCCTCGAGTCCTGATCTGCGGCGGCAAGTGCGCTGGCGATCTCCTCCGCGTGCGTAATGTTATGTGCACGGAATGTGAGTCCGTTTACAACGGTGTTTTGGTGGACGACCGCAGCCGTGTACCAACCACCGTGGTGCGGGCCGGAGGCGTCCACGTAGAATACTACGAATTTGTGGCCGTAGTGTCGAGCCAAGGCTTCCGCCCGCGCGAGGCGTCGGCCACTGTAGTCGTCTCGGGTCATGTTAGCCGGAAGAGGGCGCACGTGCAAGGAGTATCGCCAAACTTCTGGAATCCGTACGCGCTCTTCCGTGTGTATTGAATGATTGATGTGTAGCCGGGCAAGGAGGCGGCGACCCCACGGTGTTTTATAGAGTCTAGTATATTGGTTTGTCAAGTGCGCCTCTCTCAGCTCCTTGAAGGTGTTCACCATTCCCAAGCCCCAAAGGCGCTGGTTAGAGGTGCTGACAGGAAGGTCGAGGGCGCGCTTGTAGATTTTGCGGAGAATGACTTCGAGTGCATTCTCGTCGGATTTGCGTAGGTGGAGGTATGGAGCCGAGTACAGGACTCGGCTGGTTACGAATGCACGCGCCAGCCGCAAGGCATCTTTGCATCGTAACCCCCCGCGCTTGTTGGAAACCCGGCGGACCATCCGGCCCACCTGGTCCCCCACCTTACGCAATTTGGCCAATGTTGTGTCTGCTCTGCGATTTTTGTGTATAAAAAGCCCCAGTACTCTAATCTCATCGCGTTCGGGTATTGGTCCGCTGTGAAGGGAGAGGTCGATTTTTGTGGTGCACTTTGGTGAGGGGCGTATGTGCACGAATTCCGATTTGGACGGGGAGCACTGAAGGCTGCAGCGACGGGCACAGTCATCCACGATGTCCGCCGCTTGCTGCAGGCTTGCCTCCATGTCTCCTGTCGAGCCGTGTGACGCCCATATGGTGATGTCGTCGGCGTACAGCGCATGCTGTATGCCTTCGACTTTCGCCAGCTGAGCGGGGAGTCTCATCATTGCCACGTTGAATAGGAGGGGTGAGAGGACCGCTCCCTGCGGAGTCCCTCTCGTGCCTAATCGGTAAGGGCCGTGTTCAATGTCCTGAATCCGAATGTATGATTGTCGGTCAGTGAGGAATTGTTTAATATAGTTGAAAGTGTTTTGGCCGCAATCCACCTGTGAGAGATGTGTTAGAATAATTTCGTGGGTCACGTTATCAAAGGCCCCCTTCAGATCCAAAGCGAGCACAACTTTGTCATCCAGGGGATACTCGACTGGATCGCGCGGCGACTCTCATCTCACACCCGTACTTTGGCCCGCGTAGGGAATAAGGGTGTGTACGCTCAATCGCGCGCCTTTATCTTGCAGTGGGGAAAATCTTACGTCATGGATAGCCTTTGAGTTTCGTCGGAAGAATTCTGTTGTAGTTACCGGGCGCACAAATATCACTACAATTGTTGCACAGCCTCCGTTAGCGAAAAAAAGCGCGCTATTCAGACACAGCGAAGTAACGATTGAGACGCTTATTCGCGTTAATCTGTACTTGTGAGTACGTTTCGTGTGTCCTTTGGGCGTGAGAAACTTGGGGCACGTTTCGATCTGCTTGTCATTCTGCGTGTGACCTCAAAATTAGTTGCTATCGCGTTGATTACTTTGCCTTTGCGGCCAAGCTGTGACTTTTTTATCTGGATGGAACATCGATTTCTTGAATGTGAACCATTTCTTGACGAACTTCGGTGGCTTTAAGCGTATCTATCTATCTATCTATCTATCTATCTATCTATCTATCTATCTATCTATCTATCTATCTATCTATCTATCTATCTATCTATCTATCTATCTATCTATCTATCTAGCCGCTTACGTCTCGGGGCTCTCGTGGTCACCCCCTTAACTTGGCGTCAACCGAAATTAGCATGGCAGGGTAAGATGTTTTGACGAATGTGACGCACTGGTCAAGACATGAATAATGTCACAATCCCATCACGTACGTCATCAAACACTTCCCGCCAGACAGTGGCACATATCCACGGGCGGGTATGTGCCGCTGGTATGAGGGTATGTGCCCCAGGTGATTGACACTTAGTATTTACCCAGAAACGACGAGAACATTCAAGGGCAATTTTAATGCGCAAGCGTTAAGAAATCACCGACATCAGTAGCGTCGATCAGACGAATGCAAAGAATAAATGTAAAAGTATCAGCTGGAATCGGACCCAAGCATTCTGCGTGGCAATGAGGCGCTTTACCACTGAGCTTTATCAGATCTCGGAACTACTTTTTCAAATAGACGCTAATATTCGTCAAACGCCAATGGTGGTTGCAGTGTTGCCTACCCAATTCTATAAGCATTACACATGTACTCCTTTGATGCAGCCGTCACGTCGAGTTAACGTCAATTGTGGTTAGTTGCCATGCGCTGAAGTTGATTTATGTAGCAGTGTCCACGGCTAGCATCCTCGCAAGCATCAGCGCCTCATATCAGCTTCTGGAGCTGCTAATACGCATGTTCCAGTTGGCATCGTCGCGCAAGTGCAAATAACCTGTTATATAAACATGTGCAACTTTCCAACACATGTCTGTGCGTGCAACATTTGGCCATATATTTAGAGTTATGTCATGACTTGTCGCTCGATTAAAAAATTGCAACACGGTCACCTTCCCTCCGCATGCTTCGCATAACGTCGATTCCCATGCAGGTACGTGGGATCTGTCGATTTTTTTATGCGTTACGTACAATGTGAACAGTATACGACAGAGATTATTGGTAAACCAGCGGTGTAAAACCGGTGGTGTCGTGAAAGCTTGAAGCTAGCAGCCTGTATGGTAATTATAGTTGTATAGGTTGTAAACATGATGCTTACAGGTTGGGTTAATCTGGAATGCCGGGCTCGACGATTGCTCAGCCTGAGCGTCTCCTCCACATTGCACAACCGCATCGGCGGTACAGAATTCAAATGTGCTCGACTGCTGATCGAAAAGTCGCTAGTTCGATACTGACCATGGCGGTTGCATATCGACGGAGATGAAATGCCAAAGGCCCGTGTACAATGTGGTGCCAGCGCACGTTAAAGTACACGAGATAGTCAACATTTCCGAAGCCCATCACTCTACGGCAAACTATATAATTGTGTTGTGGTGTCACCGCGTAAAACAACACCATACATCATTACGTTGCTTCTAGTTAGTTAACTTGAATCGAAAACCGACGCTTAAGCCCAGGCTAACCGTTCTATCTACCCCACGTCTGCTTCCCTATATATCTTTCTGGCTTGTTTTTGCTGTTTCTCTCAATCGCTCATTTTGAACAAAGCGTGAAGACAAGCGTTACCGAGTTCGCGGTACTGCACAGCACATTCGACAGTGCTAGTCGCCGTAGCGTGAAAACAAGCCACCCTCTTTTGCAACATCCGGGCTCGTACTAGGTACGGACGGAATCAGACCTGTCTAAAGCGCCTAGCCGGCCTCTTTAGCTGCTATTTTCTGCAGAAATGTGCAAATAACAACGCCGTAAGGATACGTAACTCAGTTGTACTGCATGCTAGGTCCTTGTGCTATAATTCAAGCCTGAACGTAAGCTTTTCGCTAACTTGAGGTAACAGCTGCAGCCAACAGTGTCCAAAGCCTTTCGCTCCGCCGCTAGACAAGCGCGATTCCGTGTGTACACTGCACGCTCTTGCGCCGAGAACAAAAGGAAAAGAAAAACTGAGCAAACTATGTGCATGGAGCGCGCGATAAGACACCGACTTGCTTCGAAACGTGGCAACGAAACGATGCAAAACGCGTAAAAGAAAGCGAACCGTTGAAGTATCTCGAGTGCCACGCGATAACACTCGGAATAACAGCAACTGCGGAATTCGAACAACTGTGTTTTGCGAATGACCCGGCTTGCTATACGCAAGTGGTGCTGCGTGTAAAGTAAGATGTCGTTGCTTGTTGGCGGACGCTTGCAACACACGCCGGTACAGTGGCTAGAACCCATTCTAGCCACTGTAACGCCGGCAATTGTCGAACTCAGTAACTCAGTCGCGTCAGTTACTTAATCTGAAAGAGTAACTTGCACCATTGTTACGTTGCGAACCATGCCAAGAATACTTTTCATTCATTTGATCGTGGACAAGACATCGGATAACAGGCGCTTCATCTTTACCGTAGTGTCACGAGGGCATTTTTGATGACAATTGAGTACAATGCGGGCCCACTCTCTACCACGAAGGGCTCCTTTTCATATCGTGTTAAATTAAGGTAATCTTTCTTCATATCCTGTTTAAGTAGGGGACCAACATGGCGGCTTAGATGACGTGAAGGCGGTATAAATCACGCAGCGATTAACCTAGTACTGTGCAATAACCACGTCGCTTGAACGTTATCGAATCTCTGGCCATATGGATAACTTAAGAACCAGCATGGGATGTACTGATAACACTAACGTGACACCACAAAGTTTGTGTCCCGCCATGCTGGTGCTCCAACGCGGCTATTTCAGCGGCGTCAGTGAAAGCCATCTGTATACAAGCGACCTGCCATGTGGGCGTAATTGTACACAATTATCAATTCAATGTCCTTTTTGTTTGATATGTGAGGTTTAACGTCCCAAAACCACCATATGATTATGAGAGACGCCGAAGTGGAGGGCTCCGGAAATTTCGACCACCTGGGGTTCTTTAACGTTGCAATGTCCTTTTTTTTTCGATACGAAAAACATGAGATTAGTCGAGTTAATCAGTCAGCCTAATCTTTTGTTGTTCTGTGCACCTTTTGTCCGTGCACGCGGTTCTGCCACAATCCAGTCACATGCATACAGCTAGCAGTTCCAGTGACGCGTGTAGTAAGACTCGCCTGCGCGCTTTCGCGCGAACACCACAACACATGCACGCACGAAGAACACTCGCGCCAGCGGTGGCCATAGCGCAGCTGCTGGCGTGTCCATCATTGAAATTCATGGCGAGTGGCTTCGGCGAATCAAGCAGCGCTTCTGTTCGCGTTGACAGCTGGTAAGAAAAGCAGCACCGCCGACGTGCTACGTAGACACTTGCTTCCCTTTGCGCAGCTGCGCACGCGCCACACAACACGATTCACACATATAAACAAGTGTAAGTAAGCTAAGAAAGTTGGTTAGTACAGAGATATCTGGAAGACCTGAATGCGATACCGAATCCATAGATTCAACGAATTCAGGAGGCTAGTTGTTGAGGCAGTGTGGATTGCAAGGAATAAGCCAAGCATGCATTGCCCAGATTTCGATAGCGCAATCCGAGCAGATTATTATGAAAGGAGCAACGTATCACGTGCTTTTTTTTGTCGCATACTTTGTTTTATTCTGTTGATTTTTTTGCCACTTCACGTTGTTCCGTCTAGTATGCGATAAAACTTAGTTGCGAGTCAGCGCCCATCCTGCTTGCTTTCAGAAAATTGCCTTGTCTTTCATCATGGCTGATACGTTCTAACTTGCCTAGATTTTTTTAGATGCGGAGCATCTAATACTCGAGGCTTGTAGTGCGGCGCCGTCCGCAAGCTTCCTCCTCCTTCTTCCACCATCTGTGCATCCCTTCCTCCTCTACACACCGCGCGCGCTTCACTCCTCCACCATCTGTGCACCCTTCCTCCTCTACACACCGCGTGCGCTTCTCCTCTTCACGAACATTCGCTAGCTGTATAATGTAGCGCGCATGCGCCGTCACGCTTCGAGAACATCGGCAGCTGACGCGCGCGCATGCGCCGTTGCGCTTCTCCCCCTTCTCGAACATTCGACAGCTGACAGTGCATGCGCCGTCGCGCTGTATATATACTCAAGGTCGGCGCTCGCTCGCTCAGTTGCCGCTCGTCGGTTGGTTTGTACGGCGCGTCGACGTCCAAGTTCGCGGTGAAATGAATTCCAACGAATCCACAAACACAATGATCGACGTCCCTTCGACCAGCGCCGCCCTTTCGCATACGTGTGTACGTGTTCACTCATTTAACACCCCCTCCTACAACCACGTTAACCAATTTAGCCATCGACCCAAGTAAGTCGCAATTTAACACCCCATTTCACAACCACGTTAACCAATTTAGCCATCGACCCAAGTAAGTTGCACTTTAACACCCCGTTAACCAATTATATGCTCCGCATACTCCTCAGTGTTCCCCCGAGGGAAGCTGCGGGCCATTTTTTTTCACTTCACTTTATTTCTTCCCTTCATTTAAACTTATTTGCTCACTTGCTATCGCTTTATCCCACTTTGATCCATGAATTCATTTTTGTTTTCTTGTTGCCATCTCTGACCTCTAGTTACATGGACGTAATGATGCCAGCAGCAGTTGGTTACCATCGCACGGTGTCTCTGTGTGCTGCACACGCTTCCCGCCAGTGCGGTATGCAACACTAGGAGATGCTTGAGCACATTCTATGCAAATTCCCATCATACCGGACTCACCAAGAGGCTGTATGGAAGCCAAGGTCCATCACCTATATTTAAGACCACTTACAGAAAAGAAGATCCTGGGACTTTGGCCGACAGTCGCGCATACGCGCAAGGCCACGAAAGCTCTCTAGTATCTCTTGAGGACCATCGAACTTCGTGAGCGCTTGCGGACGAACATCTCGAGACCATGCTGCGTACACTCAAGCTGACTACTTGCCCATATCTTTCTTACTTTTTTCTTTATCTATTTCATTTCTATTATTCCCCCTTTCTCGTCCCCCAGAACAGAGTAGCCAACCAATCCAACGCTTGGTTAACCTCCCGGCCTTTCCTCTCCATTTCTCTCTCTATCTCTCTCTCTCAGTTGTTTTTAGTGATCATCATTTCATACATCACGTTATCATCATTGCCACTACCATGTTACATTAAGCTGACTCGCAGGCTCCATCAGTTGACTGCATCATATGCCACTAAATTTCCTCGCCTCAGCCTGACTACGTGATTGTTGTCTTATAGTGCTTGAAGGTTCGTTATTTATTTTATGGCATATACTTCTAAAGATTTTGAAGTTCTACAGTTTTATGCTCCAATGCAACGATATGATGTCGAGGCACGCCGTTGTGGTGCGTGCCTATAGCTTACTTTCAACAACGTCTCGGCTGCTGACCCGCAGGGTGCGGGATCGAATCCTGGCAGCGGTGGCTGCATTTTCGATGGAGGCGAAAATGCTGTAGGCCCGTGTGCTCAAATTTAGGTGCACGGTAAAGAACCCCAAGTGGTCGAAATTTTCGGAGACCTCCATTACGGCGTCTTTCATAATCATATGGTTGTTTTAGGATGTTAAACTCTACATATCAATTGCTTTCAACAACGTGAAACCCTTTCACGTGCACTTCAATCTAAGCACACGGCGTCTTCGCATATTGTGGCTGCCCAGTCTGGGAAATGAACCCGGAAGGAAGACATATCCTTCAGGCAACCCTGGAAGCTTTTATACGACGACGTATACCCTCCTCTTCGCGAATTTCAAGCGCTGCCTCATGCTCCCCACGCAAAACCGGACTAATGGATCATTCGAGTGAGAGACTGTAAATTAAAAAAAACAAGTCCGAAGAAACCAAGTTTCCGGCGCGTACAGCTTTTTATTTTATTACGATAATTTGAGGTCGGCGTTGGGCGTCTTGCGGTGGTGCCAAAGCACTGTGTTTATAGCGTGCAACGCGAGGGAAGAAATATTGCTTAGGTAAGACAGTCCAAGAGCTTAAACGTTTTCAAACTTTATAAATGCTCGCTCAGCGTGGCCCCCTATAGTGCCTCCCAATTGGAGGCGCTTGTATACATCGGCCTAAATAGCGTCGCCCCACTAAAGCGACCATCATTCGTCGGTATACATCAATTACAACGCGCGAAATACCTTAAGATACAATCCAAAGTAGCTTATTTCTTTAATTCTATAAAACAAATAAGACGCGCTCTGGAATTATACGTTTGGCTCCAATTAACGGCGAGCAGTTTCATCGAGCTATCGATCTGTAATCGCAAAGTCTTTAATGCTGGTTATCCTGCAACGAAAATCTACATAACGATGACACGGGTTTACACACCCTCAATGGACAGCCAGTTAGGTATCCTCACGGAAGACTACTCCAATTTGGAGACCAGAGCAGTGTAGGCTGCCCGTAATACACTTTGCACGCCGAACGGCGGCGCCAGAGATAGTCCCCCGAAATTATATACCGCTAACAACATCGTATTTCATCTCGGTCGATGTTCTTACTTTATCTGCTAGCACCATCAAAAAGGAATAATTTATCACGGCGCGAGTTAGCCGCTAGACACGGGCATGCGCGCACCTACGCGCCGGGCTGACACGAGACGATAGTCCGCGAAAACGCCCACGATGTCGGAATTAGTGTAAACACTTGGCCGATGCTTTGGCGAGCGGGCAATGCTCGTTTAACGTACGAGGCTTCCATCATATAGTATATGACCGTCATAAATTGGCCGCTGTAGTAAATTGGCCTCGAAGGTGCAGATGCGACGGCGATTATCGGACGCGGCGGAACGCGCACGCTTATACCGACCGATCAGGGCTTTTTTAGTCGCGGTGCCTGCGCTATCTGGAATGCGCGTTTATCTCGAGACGAGTAAAACGCTTCCGGTGCACGCGCACAACGCAAATAGCGAGTGCACGCTCTGCCGAAGGACGCGTAGAGAAAGAAGTGTATACGCGAGGCCACGCCTCGTAGGAATGGGTATTTGCGCTTCTCGTACTCCAGCAAAGGCAGTCGCACGAACGGTTATCTATACAGTTGCTGTGAGCTAGTTCGGCTTCTAAGAAGTCAGGCGGTGGCTGTATTGTCACTTGACCACGCGACAACGCAAGACTCGTAGCATGCTTACACACAGAGAAGTGTCTTAGTCGTAACGTCAATGACGTTATCGCTAAAGATCCTGACGAAAGCAGCAGCAATGCATGTAACAATGCTTATGCAATAGAATGCTTCCATTTCATATACTGCTAGCTGGCCTTCACTATACGGCCTGGCGGCCATCTGTGATAGCCCGGTACGTAACAAATTCTATACGAGACATTGCTTCAATTAATATTCAAGATATCTCTCGCAGCACACATATAATACATCTATACTCAAAAATAATTACGGTGTATTTTATTGAAATAAAAAATATACGAGTGTGTATAGAACGTTTTCGGGGGTGACAAAAATAAAGGGTACATGCGTAGCAATATGCATACGCGTTGTATTATACAAGAATACCTATGCTATATGTCACTTAAAATTGCAATCCATGAGGATTAGTTTCGCCCACATGCCTTTTTCTTTGAGGCTACATACATTTGAATACTGGAAGATTTATGCGCTTATCGCATTTCATTCTTCTGAAATTCGGCCAGGCACTGCGGCTGGTAACGATCCCACATCGTCGAGAATTTTCATGATTTTTTTTCGCCGCCATGTTTTTCAAACTTGCGCGAAGGAGTGGCCGGTACTTTGGAAAAGTGCAAACATTTCCTGAATATCATATAACGAAAAAAAAGAGGGGGGGGGGACGTCATAGAGGCAAACCACACTCATGATCACTTCGGCATGCGAAATTATTCGGATGAAGTGAAGTGAAAGCCACTGCAAAGAACTGATATTGCGGTGCGTCTATAATGAGAAAAGGGAGCGAAGGATTTGCGTACAAGTTTCACGAAGCAGACGTTATCCGTAATAAAGTGATCAAAATCATAGATAGAAAAAAAAATGGCTCGCTGAAGAAATAGAGTCCAACGCAAAGCACAAATCCTGCCTTGCCCACCTCGATATCTTGGTCGCGAACTTTCATATCTGGTTCGACATCCTACGTCGAACTTCATTTTATTTGATTTTCATGAAAAGAATGAGTTTACATGCGTATAAGCCATTTATAAGGTGCGGCCGTATTATATGCCTCACTTTTCAGAATCTTAACTCGGGTGGCTTTCCGTGACCTTGCATTGCGTTTTTCGCCGTTGGCGTTTCACTGGGAATTGTCGCTTCACTGCGATTTGATAACCGACGATACTTCAAGTCTCAATGTAACACTGATACTATATGGAAGTTGAAGTACTGAACGAGGAGTCCTCAGACTTAATCTCAATTAACTACTAATTGATTGATTAATTGATTGATTAATTTATAGGGTCTAACGTCCCAAAACCATCATATGATTATGAGAGACGCCGTAGTGGAGGAATCCGAAAATTTCGACCACCTGGGCTTCTTTAACATGCGCCAAAATCTGAGCACATGGGCCCACAGCATTTTCGCCTCCACCGAAATTGCAGCCGTCGCAGCCGGGATTCGATCCCGCGACCTGTGGTTCAGCAGCCGAGTACCTTAGCCACTAGACCACCGTGGCGGGGTTCAATTAGGTACTCGCTAACTCCAAACAAATGCGACCACCGCTGCCGCAAATCAACCTGCGTAGTATACTCAACCACACCTTATACGTCTATATTCACTGAATCATCGTTTAATACGCATGCAGCAGCTTGTATGTGCTCGTGTTTGCAGTTGTGCGATGTTTCAGTAGAAGCTGCGGCTGACGCCAGCCAATCAAAAGCGCACTCATGCACGGAGGTATGCTCGTCACCTCCACGAGAACCCACGCCGTTTAGAGCTCCGGCTACTCTGTCTCCCCCGCAGTCCACGGATGGCCGCCTCTTAGCTCCGTAGCACGCTCCTGCAGGTTTCATTTCGACAACACTGCTACCACGAAACGGCACACGTAGAAGAGCGCATGATCGGCAGGCACTCGGTACGGCACGCTGCACGGAACTGGGCGTCGCTTAAGCCGGATTTGCGCGCAAATGATGGAGACGGCCACTTATTTATACTTGCGTACACACGCGCACGATGCGCATGGATCGACTTGGTGCGTGTTGTCCGGGTGAAGAGAGAGAGAGAGAGGGAGAGCGTATCCGCCTTCGTCACGAAGCGGGCGAGCCGGACGATTTTCGTGGTCAGTGATTAGGGGCGCACGGCCGATTTGGCGCGGTCGCAGCTCGCAAATGATGATAGATGAGGCCGCCTCAATCGCTGGCCGGCATAGTCGGCACATCTGCACGTGGTATCGCTGTCCTCTACTTCTTCTTTTTCCCAAAGATTGCGTGTAGTCGCACAACCCTTTATACTTACGGGACCACTGACCATCACTAACTTAATCGATGCTTCTTCTTTTCTTTTTCTTTTCGGCCGTATCGGAGAGTTACGCCGACACGAGGCTGGCATGACGATAGTTATAGCGCGAGAACAAAACGACGATACAGAGGCAAGAAGGACACGAATGACACGAGCGCTGGGAGGGCGTTTCCGTGCACACAAGGGGCGATGATATTTGCACGTCGTTTGCTGCTTCATCCCGAGTTCGCATCTGTAATGACCTACCGTGGACACGGCGAGTATAGGAAAATTATGCAAATGCGAAGACGCGTGCGTGTACAATGTGCGAACTACGCGCTAAGTTAGCCCCTCGAACTTTCGTGAGAGACAGATACTTTGCCGCGCGGAGGCAGTGCCGAATGTACCTGTCATGCGCTGCACGTGGCGGCGGCAGGGAAGTACTGCAGTAAATGACGCGCAGTCACGACGGCACGGGCAACTCATAGAAATTTTCGGGTTACGTTGTGTCAGGGTGAGCAAGGCGAGCTTCCGGGGATCCGCTGGTGCTAAATTACGAGCTCGCAATTATTCCGGCTCTACGACAACCGAGCGGCATTGCAGCGAAGAGCAGTCGGCGTGCATTCCGGACGGACGGGCGGCGGCAATTTGCTATTCGCTGCGGAGAAACTGGTGGTGCTCCCGGGCTTGTTCCTTCGTGGCCGCCTTATCGTGTCTAGCTGACCGAGAAGGTGAAAAAAAGGCACGACATATTAGCGAGTCATTAGGCCGACAGCAAGTGCGAGCACGTCGTGACGAGTACGCACTAGCGATCCGCTCAGTGTAGACGTGTTTGACTGACCGCTGAAAGGCGGCTGCAAAGGGCGCGTGCCGAAGATTGTCGTCACCCTGAACAGCACGAGTCTTTAAACACAACCTAAATACACGAAGTATCCCTCATGTATTCGCCTAAAATGTCTCGAAGGCGAAGGTTTTCTTCATGTGGTTCTTTATCTTAAGACCGCGCACGTACACAAAAGCAAAACGAAGAAGCCAACATTTGTCCACGTGACGTCATCATAAAACGGCACGTTAGAGTGACGTCATGCTGACGTCATTGGTGACGTCATTAAGGTATAATCATATTTTGCTTCGAACGCGTTTTTTTTTTGGGGGGGGGGGGTCAACGTCCCAAAACCACCATATGATTATGAGAGACGCCGTAGTGGCGTCTCTCATAATCATATGGTGGTTTTGGGACGTTAAACCCCCCCACCCAAAAAAAAAACTTCGAACGCGTCGACGACTGTACGCATAGGTACGTCGACAGCCAATTTCCGCGTTTTTATGAGGCATGTAACGCTATCGCTTATAAGATGTTTGTGTAATGGGAAAGGTAGGATGGAATGAAAACAGCGATTCAATACTGTACGGCTTAACACGTGAAAAAATCTGACTCAGTGATGCATGATAAACCGCAGATCAACTACCGAGACGAGAACAATAAGAAGGAAACTTTCGGGTTGAAAGTTTGCCGCGTACTTGGTAATATTTGAGGCACACCAACCCGTGAAACGATCGGGGCAACAGTGACTCACCGCTTGGACGAGCAATGCGTAAACGGCATAAATAGCACACACAAGGAATAAAAAAGTTTAAACTATCTGAACTGAGCACGGGTCTATAACGATTAATGGCTTGGCTCCATCTTTTGCTGATTCGTGATGGGGGTTTCGTTGTATCAAGCTGTTGTATTTTCTTAACCATTACCGCTTATACTAATTATACTAATACGTGTTTTCAGATAAAATTAACAAACTTTGTGAACACTATACTTGCTTTAGAAATATTTTTTACATCCTAACAGTTCAACACAACATATACTACACGCGTTCACAAATGTTCTTGGAAAAATTTTCCATGACGGAGATCTGTTACATTCCAACAGGATATTTACTTGTTAGACATATGTTAAGAACGATGACAAAACAAACTTCATTTACGTAGACATTAATATGAAATTTCTAGAAAGAAATGTTCAACGATTTTGAGTACTTAGTACTCAACTATGGGAAAGCAATAAGCCGTCCCTAAACGCCAATCGGCAAGCTCTGTTGGAAAGCGACCTGCAGAAATATGAAGTAACGCGAAAGAACACGTAAGATTGATGTTTTACGCGCAAACACACACACTAGGGAGAGCATTTCACGAGGCCACTCCCCCAAACAGATGCATCTTAGTGTCGCATGGTATATTTGGCCAAAACTTGAATTTCCAGGCCCATTTCAACAAACATTATTATTGTTAAGCCAAACGTAACACTTGAAGGGAAAAAGAACCTTTAATTCATAGTATGTTTAGCACTTGCCCTAGTAGCAATGACATGCTTATGATGAGAAGGAAACTTACTTAGCACGGTTCTCTTGTACAGATGGATAGAGGGCGTGCCGCAGTTCTGGGGAGTGGTGGCCTTGCTTTTTTTTCAGGTTTAAACGATTACAGTCGTTTAATGTAATTCAGACTCACCCGCTGCGATATGACTTAGGAATGACAGCACCCTGCAGATGAACTCAAGGTGGCGGGTTCGATGACTGGTGGCTTTCCGACGGAGCCGGAATGCAAGGCGATCGCTTACATTACGCCTTTGATGGGTCATCTAATTAAGGCTTCCGCCTTTGAAAAATGGAGCAAATTTATTAGGAGCGAAGCTCTTTAGGACCGCACGGTGCCTATCACGCTTCAATCCGTCCGGGCGCTGTGCACAGTCAGAGCGCAAGTGTAAGATATCTGTGCGCAAAACCATCTATCTATCTATCTATCTATCTATCTATCTATCTATCTATCTATCTATCTATCTATCTATCTATCTATCTATCTATCTATCTATCTATCTATCTATCTATCTATCTATCAGCCTATGACATTTAGCTCTCCTGGCCGTCAGGATAGAGATATCGATACCAAAAATTGGTATGGCATTAGATGACTATATGACGAGCGTAACTGACTAGTCATAACATGAAAATAATGACAAGTATGTCATGAATGTCCTGTTTTACATTCCATGATCTTGCTGCTCTTGCGGCGATTTCGTTCAGATGACATTTTGCAAAACTGGTATAGTATGGCATGACCGCATAGCGAAAATAAGTGACAGACCTTAACGGGAAAATCATAACATGCATGTCATGATTTTCATGTTATGACTAGTCATAACTACGCGCTACGCCCATGGTGACCTCGCGGTCATTTCGCTAGCTTCACATATACCAAATTTGGTATTACGTGACGTGAATAAACGACGAAGGTAAATGACACGTCCGAACATGATAATCATGACATTCGTGTCATGTAAAACATGACTGCATGCTACACTCATAGCGTGCTCGCAGCCGTTTTGCTAGCTCCACATAGACGAAATTTGGTACCACGTGGCGTGAACTGACGATGAAGGTAACTACACGCCTGAACATGACAGTCATGATATGCGTGTCATGTGAAACATCATTACATGCTACGGTTATAGCGTTCTCACGGCCGTTTCAATAGCTCCATATATACCAAATTCGGTATCACGTAACGTAAATAAACGACGAAGGTAAATGACACGTCTAAACGTGATAATCATGATATGCGTGTCATGTAAAACATACCTGCATGTTACCCTCATAGCATGTTCACAGCCGTTTCACTAGCTCTGCGTCAACAAAATTTGGTATTACGTAACGTAAGCAGACGACGAAAGTAAAGACACATCCAAACATGATAATCATTGCATGAACGTCATGTATGGCATAATTTACGTCCATCTTGTAACGTAGTGCGCATTTTAAAATGACGTATCAACCTTCCTCGTTCGTGCTTCGCATACATCATCGATTCCCACAGTACGTGGGATCTGCCAATGTATTATTATTATTATTATTATTATTATTATTATTATTATTATTATTATTATTATTATTATTATTATTATTATTATTATTATTATTATTATTATTATTATTACCATTTGATGAGAATACCCGTCAGAACGCACCATCTCGTTTGCTCTGCCGGAGCATGCAGGCGCTGTTAAGTATGTGTTTCCATAACGATGCTTTGTCCTCAGAGGCTATAGAGTGCAGAGACCACGCACATTGCCATCACTGCAGCCGCTTTTTCTTTCACGTGAGCTTACCTAAAATGTCTGGGTACGCACCAGCCTGTTTGCTTAACTCCTTCAAGAGCGCCTGTTTGCATCGGCGCTGTTTGCATTTCCCAGCAAACAGGGGCCGAGTGGCGTCTCGCTAACTATATAACATTCATGACCAGCCACTCTTCGAAATTGCCTCTCATTTCCTTGCGAGTGCACGAATGGTCTCAATTTTTTTGTCGAAAAGGCAACACTTAGAAAGTTACTTACGTTATGGTAGTCGTTGTTATGTTGCTATGACCGTTTATGTCATCGCCGTCACTACTGTTGTTGTTGCTGATTTGGTATGTAAAATCATTGATTAAAAAAACTTAACAGGGAGAATTAAATCACGCGAACACCTGCTGCTGTGGGTTATCGTACTTCACTTCTGACCCGAAGGTCGCGTGATCGAATCCGAGTAGTGGAGGCCACATTTCGATGGAGGCGAAGTGCCACTGGCCCGTGTACTTATACTAAGGTGCACGGTAATAAAATTCCATAGGTGGCAGAAAATTGTCGAGGCCTCCACTGCAGCTTTCCTCGTAGTAGCAGTGTGGTTTTTTAGAAGTAAAACCCATAGAGGTAATATTGCGCCACCCAGCCAGACTTTGCTCGCCAGCGCTCCGTGACACTATAGCAGTGTCAGCCAAACACGTTGCTTTTTGCGTCTAGATCGCGCAAGAAATGAAATTAGGTGACACATTGGGGCTCGACGCTCACTATATATAGCTTACAACCGAAGTAGGCTTGTTTGTTGCATATACCAGCTGACTCCCAGTGAATCAGGTTAGAAAACAGAACTCCACCGGTAGTGCTATATAAATCTACCGCGTGCTCTGAAATTCCGATCGCGAGTTGGACCGAAACAGTATACGCTCCGATCTAAATGCTCCCTTCTAATGTGTTCCTTCCCTAATGTAAGTAGTGGTTGACAGCTCATGAATTTTTTAGTATTCTTTTTCATGTATTTGTAGATGCTGCTGCAGCACCGTCCTCGTCTTTCGTCGGCTCACAAGGCAGCCAACGCTTTCTAGCGTTTTTTGAGGACTAAAGGCTTATCTGAACGCATTTGCCTCTGTATCCCCGCTTCATACGCATCAGCCCATTTACTCACTATTTTCTCGTCCCTTTTTTTTCTCTCTTTCACCTTTACACTCCTTTTCCTATTACTCCAGCGTCGGATAGCCAACCGAGCATGTTCCTGGTTAACCTCCCTGACTTCTCTCTTGTTTTCCTTCCTTCCTTCCTTTGCCGTCGTCCGTGAACAGTACTATAGTGCTTCAAGTAAGCAGATTTATATGACTTTGCCACTTCTCAGTGCCCAGTTCATTCTTATAACGACTTACGTCCAATTAACTGACCTTATAGAGAAGTTTTAATGCTACTTGCATGTTTTCCTCACCATCTGCTAGGTCTACGTGACAAATTGTAGTGCGCTCCATATTTCATAACAGTTCCGTAGCATGATTTCGTTGTAACCATGTGACAGCACTGAACTATTAGAATGTTCTGTAGGTGCACGCTTACCAACAGTGACGTTCTTTCAACGCTTGTGACGTGTTATAATTTGTGTGGTGTCTGTTGTGAGTTTGAAATGTTTTCTTGCTTCCTGAATAGCACGCGGGATTTACGGGTAGTCAGCTATAAAAAACACTTTAAAAAGGGGGAGTTGTTAAACGAGACAAGGAGGCAAAAAAATTATTAGCCCATGTCACAGCTGTCAAAGAGGACTTCACGTTCGTTGTCCAAACGCCAGCTGTTTTGTTAAGCATTCGATGCTTATCAAATCACGAGTCACTCTGACACAGGGCTGACACTTCCCACTTCCCGGTTCGCAACAGCTGGTTGCGAACGCACCTGCGTCCCTCCGCGGCCTATCAGGCGCAAGATGCAGTGGTTGCATTCAGAAATACGCAATCGCAGCCTCGCAACGAGCGGTCGCTTTGCGCTGACACTTGCGAATCGACCGACATAACGAAGATGTGCAAGTGATACTTTTAAAGACACAGACAATTCACTCAAGGATTTAAGTATGCACATATATTTTGTGTATATTTTGTATTTGCTATGAGCGTGCAGATACGCCAACTATGCCGGGTGTTTCACGTAACTACATACAATTTCAAATTTAAGAAAACACAAAAAACAGGCAGCTAACCGCAATCGAATGACGCCAAACACGTATTGTTGGTTACCATGAGGCAATCGTTGCAGTATATTCATATTAGCTTATTTATTTATAAACTAACCTCGATTTTGCAAAACTTCTTATGCCACATAAAGGCCGTGGATGCTTCGTTATATTGTAGAGCACATTGCAAAACGACCTATTATTATTTTTTTGGCAACGCGCGTATGCTGCGCAGAGATAAGTTTTCGTTGTTTAAAGGAAGCCCGCGAAATATGAAATAAAATAATGTGGTTGCGCTCATGCGCCATTGTACTACAGCACTCTCATGCAGGTTCATTGCGACATAGCCTCAAGATGACTAAAATTTTTGTATAATTAATCTTAGTTTAAACCTATTTAAAAACCCCACATGACGGCAAACTATTTGTGCCCCTGGTGTCATTCATTTACGATCAACCACTCCTTTTCTTAATCCTCGTTACGTAAAAGTTAGGATTAGTTACGTAAAAGGCTCGGCATTGCTAATCATACTATACCAAACTAGACTGACTGCATCAAGTTGATAGGTTCGGTCTAAGGCCGACCTCAAAGTTTAGGGCTGATTAGCTATTCCATCAATCTTACAGCCTATTGTAGGAAGCTATGTCTAGCCTGCTACACGCGAAGCTTAATTTCCCACGTGTTTGTGCGCTGCCTAGATGGAGCGCCATTTCTATTCCCTCTGACGAAACATTAGGAGCTCGGACGAACGTCAAGTGTGCAGTGGCATTCCACAGCGTAAGCTTACTTCGCGCAAAAAGGCTCGACCCAAAGCAAAATCAATACATATGTTTAAAAAGGCAGCCAACCCCAACAGCCTACAGCGAAAAAAAGAAAAAAATGGCAGCATATCCACGGAGTGAATGATAGAGAGTGGGGCGAAGCATTCGTCCGTCCATTCAGTCTTGCTTCCGTCCGCCCATGCGTCCATCCGCCCGTCCGTGCGTGCGTCTGTTCGTGCGTCCGTCCCTGCGTTCGTCCACGCATCCGCCCCTGCGTCCTGTCATGCGTTCATCCATGCATGTGTCTGTGTGTCCATTCGTCCATCTATTCATCACTCCAAGTGCCACCATCTCGCATATTTTCATCATATATTCCCCATACAGAAGCACCGCCATCCAGCGGACATTCCAAGGACTAAACGAGAGGTGGCACACGCACGCTTTCTTACGGCTTGCGCTTCGTGTCTACTTCCCATCTTTAACCACCTCGAGTTCATGGCATATACTAGTTCACTGTATTCATGGCACTGCGGCTCAACGCTCGCTAAAGCTTTCTAAAACCAAGGAAGTTACGCCCAGCTAGTATAACGTAGCAACCCTTTCTTGTCAGATAGCGCTCAATGTACATGCCAATGGCTGCTAATGGGGAATGAGAGACAGGAGAATTCGGCCTCTAGGTAACGCGCACGCTGCGAATTTTTTTATTGTTCAACAACGCTGAGGAGAAATCTCCCACCGGTACCACCTTGCAGGTCAAAACGTAAGACTAGTTACACACTACGACTACGACTACTACTAAGGACGAACGGGTGCCGCTTTTAGGGCCGTTTCACATGACAGAAAAAGTAGCGATTTTCAGGCTGCTAATTCGCTCGCAGCGAAAAAAAGGGCAGTTCACTCCCGCCGCAGCGGTCCGCGGCGAGCTTCCAACATGTTGGAAATTTTCACTCTGATCGCAGCAGCGGGAGTGATTTTTGGTCGGGACCCGTCGAAATAGGGCTGGTCCGGCCAAGCCGTCGAAATAGAGTCGACGTGTTTGTTTTGGTAATGGCCGATGCTGTGCAT
Source organism: Rhipicephalus annulatus (assembly GCA_013436015.1). Classification (NCBI taxonomy): domain Eukaryota; kingdom Metazoa; phylum Arthropoda; class Arachnida; order Ixodida; family Ixodidae; genus Rhipicephalus; species Rhipicephalus annulatus. The sequence goes on along the minus strand of WOVY01001045.1, from coordinate 622,383 downwards.
TTTAAAATGAATTCAGAGTTGAAAGTGTTCTTAAATGATGAAACAAGCAAGCCCTTTGTTGCCGTTCACGGTAACTTTATGATATCATAATGCACGTATATTACATTACATTCCTGTCTGTCACAATGAGCGGTGGCAAGAACTCACCGCTATAGTCGCAGAGCGAAAATCGCGGACCGTTCGCGGTCCACGTGAAACGAAACCGCCATTAGCTACGGTTGCGAACAGGGCGATTGGAGCGAACGGAACGATTTTTTTCGCTGCAGTCGCGGCATGTGAAAGAGCCTTTAAGGAGCTTCGCCCCTGGAAAATCACCTCCCCTCCCCCGCTGCAGCTTGGCGCTGTAGACGTGCACCGTGTGCGCATCATGAGGTGCTGAGGTATGCACGCAGAACTGTGCTTCGTCCACCAGGCTCGCCTGCCCTCTCGCTGAACTCTACCGCGCCAGCTGCTGCGGGCACACGATACTTTCAGGCGTTCTACTCAGAACTTTCAGACAATGGCTCCGTCTGTTGCTGGTGTCAGTTACGCAGGATCCCTTTCTTCGCTTCCCCTGTTGAAAGACTTACCACATGATTCTAATATGTCATACGACGTTCTGCTATCACCACCATCCGACGAAGAAATAAAGGGTGCATTGGACGCAATGAAGAAGGATTCGGCCCCCGGGCCTGACGGACTATACCTGCAGAGTATTATGTTCAGTTCTTGCCTATCATTGGTCCATTTATGTCGTGGGCCATTCGCAAATGCTTCCGAGATATTGATTGATTTGTGGGGTTTAACGTCCCAAAACCGCCATATGATTATGAGAGACGCCGTAGTGGAGGTCTCCGGATATTTCAACCACCTGAGGTTCTTTACCGTGCACCCAAATCTGAGCACACGGGCCTACAACATTTCCGCCTCCATCGGAAATGCAGTCGCCGCAGCCGGGATTTGATCCCGTGACCTGCGGGTCAGCAGCCGAGTACCTTAGCCACTAGACCACCGCGGCGGGGCGACTTGCTTCCGAGATATCACCCTTCCAATGTCTTTCCAGAGTGGCCGTATACCACTAGTCCCCAAGAAAGACCAAATGTCCACGCGATCAGAAGATTGGCACCCTATTACCCTGCTTAATGTATATTACAAGCTATTGGCCAACATTCTGGTGCGCCGAATCAGATTGTTTCATGCACCATTAATCGCTCCCCACCAAGTATGTTCCGTTCCGGGCCTAGAAATACACACCCATACGTGGTTGACGCGAGACATCATTCAGTACACCACTAGCCGATGTGCACAAGGACTGTTGGTTTCCTTAGATCAGGAGAAGGCTTTTGATTTCATAGAACATGGCTACTCACTAAATGTTTTACATGCATTCGGATTCCCGGATAAGTTAATTGACCTAATTCACGCGATGTACACTAATTTAGAAAGTACCCTTTACATAGATTCCCGTGAGAGTCACCCCTTTCAAGTAACGTGTGGGGTTCGTCAAGGGTGTCCCCTCTCCCCAGTTCTATTCTTCCTGGCATTATAGCCCTTCTCAAGGGCCGTTGAACGTGGCCCACAGATTCGAGGCTTACCCCTAGCTGGTAAAACTCAAGTAAAGGTGACTGCATATGCAGATAATATTATTCTATATGTTCATAATGAACAGTCACTGCAGCATGCTCTTCACACTTTCCATCATTTCGTCATTATCTCCGGTGCAAGGTCAAACTTTTCTAAAAGCCAATATTTCTTTATTGGCAACCCCACCGGTCGTATCAGCATCACGTTGCCTTTACGGTGGTCTCCTAGTATTACAATACTAGGCGTTACTTTCACTGAATTTCGTGTACAGGACAGCATCTGGTCATCCGGACTACAAACTCTTCAAAGTGACGTAAAATAAGCCAGACACTTCGAATTCCCCCTCTTCGAACGCCGATACTTAGCTCAAACAGTTTACCTCAGAGAATTCTGGTACCTTTGCCGTTCTGTAAAACCACCGCTCCACGTTTCCAAGAAAGTGCAAAGCTGCATCAGTTTTTTTTTTTTTGGGTCTGGTGGCACAGAATTGTTATTTCGTCCGGCGTAAGGTAAACCACGAGATCGAGGTGGTTTTGCATTCACCAACGTTTCCGTCACGGCTTTTACCTTGTGCCTCCGCACTTTCATTACTGCGAATACTGAGCAACGATGATACTCCCGCTCAGACACTGGCTCGCTACCATCTGGAGCCATCACTACGTTCTTCCTGCCGTATAGCCAAATTAACCAAGGTCCCCAATCAACTGAATTACCATCTCTGTATCGAGCCCTTGTGGTATTTCGCCGCTGTTTGGAAGCTATGTGCCTGGAAATAGAGGTGGCCGATTCTATAAAGTGGTGGACACAATGGCCGCCCTGCTACGGCCCTTGGTGCCCCTGGATCGTTAATCTATAATGAACCGCCCTTGGAAACCAATAACTGCAGCAGTGTTGCCAGGACATCTCCGGGACTTTATCTGGCAATTGGGTTGGGGCTTGCTCCCCACACGAGATCGGTTGTAGCGATGGCAGGTGGTTCGCACTTCGACTTGCCCCAATTGCGTCATGGTCGCGACCAATCGACATGTGACAATTGAATGTGTGGTCTCCCACCTTTTTTGGCGTGCGGTTCATGCTGGTTTTCGGGGGCAGGGTGTGTGAACATTCGTGTCCAACGGCCGATTTTCTCGCGGGCACTTCTGGGCTATTTTAATAGTTGCGGGGCTGTTCAGCCTTTGGCGAAACCGATGCGAGGTCATGGCTGCAAACTGCCGCCGGCGTGCTTTGTGTTCGATACTGGCCGAATGAGACGAGATCGAGATCCTCGCGTTCTTCTCTGAGGAGCTTTTCTTCCTCGGGGAGCACGAGTTTCTGCGGCATTGGTCGTGCCCTTTCGTCAATGTTGAACACGAAAGGGTAAAACTCATTTTTCTGTCGACGTGGTGGTAACCAGCGCCCCTTGCGTAGATATTCATGCTTTCGTTTGTAACTAATTGTGTTTTATTGCATCTATTGTATCATTATACCATTCATTGTATCCTGATAACGCATGAGTTCTTGTGTACTCGTATGCCAACATTGTCATGTATATTAGAGCGATGATGTCTTCCTTGCAACGTAGTGATGTTTGTCGTGATACATAGATGTGCCGAAGTGTATATACCCTATTACTGGAATGTTATGAAACCTCTGATTTTTGTACATAATGTAAATAAACTTTTTCTAAACAGCTAAAGCTCTCCCATAGTAGAGTACCAAGTACTCTAAATCGTAAACCACTTTTTCGAAACACACAAACAAAGACGAAAAATATGTCCTCTTGTTTCGATTTCCAACCTCAAACATGCTGTCATTAAAAACGGGACAGCTCAAAGCTCTGCCATAGTAGAGTACATCGTACTCCAAATCGTCGAACATTTGTTCTAAACAAACGTGTTCCTGGCATTAAGCGGGACAGCTTATGGCTCCCCCATCTAGTATAGAGTGCGTATAGTACTCTAAAGTGTTCACGATTTATTCTGAACACAAGCTTCGTTTCGAGAAGAAGACAGGATGGAACCATGTTCCCTATGAAATTCAATATAGTTTGTAAAACGACATTAAGAACAGTACCTGATGTCAGAAAGTAAACTAGCTACAGGAGGTAGGAGAAAGTAACGTCAATATGGAACAGATGTTCACACACTTACACAAAATAGCATAAAAATTATAAAGAAATGAATAAGTGGCCAGGTGTAAGAATGCATGCACGTTTTCAGTCCTTGAAAGCCATGTGACGAATAACCTTTCAAGCGTCGCACTTCACTCAACGTCTTCCCGGCAACGTCGATTTTAATCATTTCTGGTATTTAACGCGCCATACCACCGATAGCTCCGAAAATTTCGATCACTCGGGGTTTTTCAAAGTGCGCTGACAGCGCACAGCACACGGGCGCAACATTTTACCTCCGTCGCAACGCTAGCGCCGCGGCAGGCATCAAGCACGCGTCCACCGGGTCTGGAGCGGAGCAGTGCTTTGCAATGACGAGGGAAGAACTTACAAATCCCAATAATGGTTTCTGCGTGGGGTTGATTAGAGCATGTAGTGCTATAGTGTGCTGACCGGCTTCCGTTCTGAGTTTGCACTTGAGCTTGACAGTCAGTCCAGGCACGTTCTTTTCCCGCTACAAGTTGAAAGTCGTGTATTGTTAACCGAACCAAATGACCGCGTTACCGAGCACCGACATCTACATTTCCGTTCAAAGCGTCAGACAAGCACGCACTCCTAAGCAGAGAAGGCATACTCCCTTTTTTTTTTTCCTTTTCGCTTCTGTTCAAAAAGGCAATACTCGCGAGCATCCGCAGCAGGCACAGGTGATCTGAAAGTTGCCCTGCATTCATCCCTGTACTTTGAGCCGCGCTTATGCTTTAGTTCTTAATGCTGTTCAGCGTTGCGTTGCGTAAGGGCATGCATAGATGTTTGTACATGTACATAGCTCTTCACGTTGGCGTATGCACTGCACCGCTTCGCAACAGTTTCAGCAGCGCCCCCTTTCGCGCACGTTGTCATGACGATGAGCTTTTTTTTTTTTGCTGAACTCATTCGCGTCAGTGTAAGTGGCGAAAGTTTGGCAGAGTACTTTCCAGTCAGGACGAAAGGAAGGAGGACAGGTGTCGCTGTCTGCAGGCTGACTTTATTCTTGCAAAAGCTGTCGAAATGATTATTGTGATTATTGCAACGGCAAGTCACCTTCTTGGTGTTGCCTCATCTATAGGCGCCACCATTCAAGTGCGGTAGATACCAAAAAGAGTAGAGAAGGAGATAAAAAAGTAAGGTATATAGGTAAACATTAATTAATATTCTGTTTACTTCCCTACAACTGACGGAATATAAACAAACGAAGGCACGATATGGATATAGAAGTAATGCACATGTCTACAATTGTTGCTCTTCAGAGCCGGTCACATCACAGACTAGAAAGACTAGCAGCAAAGCTAATGGAGCATCGACCACTGCACGCATAGAGTGAATTCGCGTAATAACGACATCTCCAGGATTAGCTCGCGTATACGCTGCCAACCCTGGAGCCTCGAAAACATTTAACTCTCCACGAAGCAAATCACTAAAAAGGCTGAATGTAGTATACCTATAACACACACATCGACGCCAGAAGCAGAACGAATGAATGTCTTCATCGACACCAATAAACCTTCTTGATTGAATCCCGGGCAACGTCGTCGAATGCTTTTTCAGTTTGTTCGCTGGCGGCTATATATCCTACCGAAAATTCATCTTTCGCACAGTGCGCGAAGATATAACTCCCGCCGAGGGCCTACCACCACGGCGTTTAAAGTTAAGAAAGACTCGTGCACGTCTTTATCGATGGGGCTGGAACGAGGCTGCTCTTATCTTTTCATCCTCGGGGTCGCATTAAGTTCATATAAGCGCGCGGGGACCGGCGACAGACGGGCGAGCGTATGCACGTGTATTCGTTAGCAAAGGGAGTGATTAAAAGCGGCCGTCTTCTTGTGCATGCAGCCGCGACTGCGCAATCAGACGTCGACGACGGTCTTAATGAAGCCGCTCTCGAAGGCTTCTCGGGCCGAGTTGCGCAGACGCAGTAATTGCCAGATGCTATCGAAGCGAGCGCGCGCGGGAGACATCATCGCTCACGAATCGGTGGCCAAAAGGTGCTGCAATGGTCAGTCAACCCCCTCTCCCCCCTCCCTTCCAGCGCACACGTGCGGTCATCGCGGCGGGACCAAGGAATCTGCTGCACGAGCAGTGAACCACCACTGCCGTCTCCGTTGCGGGGCAGCTAGCGCACCGTCCGGCCCGTTATACACGACTCGCGCCGCGAAGTGACCCATTTGTAAGAAAACTGGTTGGGCGGGCCAAGTCGCGACACGCGGTCGTGCACGCGTTGGGCGAGTCGTATATTACAAAACGTCCACTTCGTATACGACTGGATTTCCACCGATCGTTTTGTTTCACTCGCTCGTGCGGGTTCGCAGTTCCACACTTGTTCTCTACACTCTTCTTTTTTTTTTTTGTGCAGTCGGCTGCGCGCGCGATGTGTTGCAGTGCCGGGACGCTGTATAGTAAAAGCACTGGCGTGGTAGGCCGCTCAGGTAAACTGTCTGCATCGTAAATCTCCCGTTAATGATCGTGCGAGCGTAACTCCCTATTTCGGTTCTTATGGTATTCCGTACATGTGATAAAAACGCCAGCCACCTCGTAGAGAAAGAAGAGGAACAGCAACGGGGCAGAAATGTGTTTTATTATTATTATTATTATTATTATTATTATTATTATTATTATTATTATTATTATTATTATTATTATTATTATTATTATTATTATTATTATTATATCACTACAGCATAAAATTGATCAAAAATGTTGAAGAGGTTGAGGAAGGCTAAATAACACACAGGACTTACGTGATACCTAGAATGTGCACAAGCATTGTACCCCCGAAAGCGTATATCACGTGAGCGATCTATCTATCTATCTATCTATCTATCTATCTATCTATCTATCTATCTATCTATCTATCTATCTATCTACGTGGCAGCGTTTGCAGGAAGTACGTTTATCTACTTAGACGCAATTTATTTATTCTTACGATGATCTGGTGCTAATGATCAAAATGACGAGAACTCATTGGTGGAGGATGGAGAACGGCGGTGAAGTGCAGCGCATATTCAGACAGTCACCCCGAACGGTCCAGCGTGGCGGTGCCAATACTGAAAGGCGATTTGTATTCTAACGTTGTTCTGTGAGTCCGAGCGGAATACTGTCGCACTTGCCTTCTTTTGCCGCCTCGCCAATAGAATGGTTAAAAGCGAGCGCCGGACTCCAACCAGAAGGAGGTACCACGTAATCAAGCTGGTTAAATTAAGTATGATGTCGTGCCTTGAAGTACTCCGGAAACGGAAAACCGAGTGGATATAAACTTCAACGTCTCCACAGCAAATCAGCTTGAACTGAACAGAAGCTACCTCTGGTACAGAGAAGTTGCTCACCTGACTGTAGATCCGCATTTAGTTTTGTAACTGCGTTTAAAGTCTTATTTATACTGCTTTAATATTTACTGCGTGAAGCTGCCTTCAGTGTTTACGCGCCATATATGATGACAAAGTTTGCAGCGCGTCTTACTTCTTACTGTTTGTCCCCGAAAGTGTAATGATCTTCTGACTGCCGTGCGCCTAAGCATCGCTCGTGGCACTCTGGTTGCGAAATTTGCATCTCTATGGAAACGTAATCCCGTGCCAAGTTCGTCGCGATTCGTGTCGCCGTTGCAGTGGAGAGTGAATAAGCATATGAAGATTTAAACAAAAAGAAAGAAAGAAAACTCCTCGAGAGCAACGTGCCGCACAAGCCTCGTTCGGAAGCACTCCGCCGTTCACGTAATCTCCTAGTAAAACTGAGCTGTCCCCTTCGCGTAAGGAAGCTGGCTTAGCCCCCCGCCCCATTAAAACTACAAAATGTTGAAAACGATGAAAGTAATAAGTATTTCATTTGATATTCTAATGAACTGTAGCCGAGAACGAAAACATCAGATGATGGAGATAAAGTTCAAGCACTCGTTTCTTTGTCTCTTCAGACTGCGTGATTTTGGTCTTGGCTATTTGTACATCAGGTTGTAAGTGCTCTTATGAACAAATTTCTAGAACAGGCACAGAAGATAGAGAGAACATATCAGGCAACAACAAAGAGGTTGGCCGGGTCTGCTCTACACGAGGAGAAATGAAAGAGTAATCCAAGGATGACGACGACGGAGACGGGAAGAAGTGCTGCGTAAAGACGGCTTTACGTAAGACACACGAACACCACCACCTTTGGCTGCTAAACGAATGTTTTCTCATTTTTTGTACATAGTTATGTGAGTTGATAAAGTCAAGAAACGTCGAATGCAGATAATTGTATTCTTTAAGTTTGCAGGCGTATTTGGCATCACTGTTCCTTTGGTAGTCAAAATGATAGAAAACGGTAAGGGTAATAGCCCAGTATGGTCTCACCGAATCCCATCCCTAATATAGTCTACGCACATACCAACACCACGTTACACGGTCTCTTCGTGATGCAGATTAGCAGTTAGGACGTATAGTCAATTTATATACTCATCATTCGCAAAATTGTCATTCACGCTGCACGACGCAACTCTTCAACCATTATGTAGCACCACGAGGAGTACACATGACGTCCGTAGGAGGAAGGATGGGTGTGGCTGCCCTCTTCCCCTCCCTGAAGCAATAAGCTACACAGTTTGACTAGCGTGCACTAACGTACCATTCGCACACTAACTTAACACACACTTTACGCGCACTTTAAGCATTATTTTAAACGTATGCCGCATCAAACCCGTAAGGGCGCCGCTTTCGGCCACTGGCGTTCCAGGAAGCCAAGTACGTGCTGGACCATGCCTCTTTGGTTGCTGCTCTGGGACGTCCGAGCGCACTAGAGTCTTGCTTTAATTCTCCCACCTCTTCCTCATTTATGCCGGATCAACAATAAAGTAGTTTCGCTCACTTCAACGTACTGCATACTCGTCCTAAACTGCCTTCAGCATAGCCAGCCAACTTAGCACGTTAAATGCAATTGATTAATCTTACTGGTCGTGTCCCAGTAGTGAATGAAACGATGCTTGGGCTGGGTCTTACTTCCCGCCCTGCGGATGAACGCCCGGTAAAAAGTTCTGCTGATGCCCTCGTATGTACGGATGTCGACTGCTTATGTGTCATTGAGAAGTTAGGGGAAAGTGGTAGGGGAAGGGGGAGCGGTGCCACAGTTGCTCATTGTTGCGATTTAAAACGGGTTTAGAATTTTGTTTACTTACTGTAAGTTGAATAAATGGGCATCGATAGTGGCACTTTATAAATTGCGAAGGGTAAGCAAACCTCTTTAAAGAAAGTGAGGCTTTCTTTATCTGCTGCCTGATAATTTATTTTCTTGTCCAACTGAATACGATTAGCCAATTCTTCCACAGTCTTGCTAAGCGTGTTTTATACTACAGTATAGTAGCGTAACATATTCATTCAAAAACGTCAATCGAAAGTGGTGGTTGCGTCCGCTGCTTAGACTTGTGACATAAGGAAGTTTTCGGGATGTGTTCTCAAAGATAGTCGTTCTTCTTGTTGTATGCGTTTTAATCGAAGCGCAGCGTAGCTGCGATATTTCGAACAGCCACGTAACTTCCAACAAAAAAAAAAGAGAACGGACAACTATAGAAACGAACTTAATTTTTCCCGCTTATTTTCTGCTTCGAGTGATGCACCAGAAGTACAACGACTAAATTTGTGCAAGTGTTTCTTTGTTTGTTTGCTATTTCGCTAAAGCTGAACGCCTGCCATCTTAGTAAAATCACAACACGTCGGCACCAACTACCGCGACAATGAAAGAAGTGAACTGCTGTCTCAATAGCGACGCATTTATTTACGTTGCTGTCCATCAGTAGGCACAAGCTATTGCTGCTATATTCTATGTACCATTGTTGTTATCGATTTTTCGTTTCTTTCAAATATTTTTATTGCTGAGCTTCCGAACTCGTAAACATACAACACATTGGCAGTTTCCGTGGGGATAGACTAATGAAAATAGTGGAGTTTTCAATATTTTCAAACTTTTGAAGGCCATGGCCACTGGAGGAAGTTTGAGAAATAGCGAAGAATGCTGAGGCAATTTATACCTCTTAAACCTTTATTTTTTTGTGCGGGAGAAGTACCAAAAGTAGCAGTTTTCAAAAAAAGTTTGCGCCTCTTAACCAAATACTCACATAATGAAACAATCATAGCATAAAAAAGAAGAAACAGAACTGCTTTCTCGTTGATATGGAGATCTAATTTCTGACCGAATCCGGAGGCACTACTTACTCCCTCGCGCAAACAATGACGAATCGAAACGGGAAAACACACTCACCCCTTTCGGCGTTGCCCATGGCCTCAACCTTCTCGACCGCATCGCACTCGCTGCCCTGCTTGGTGCCCGTGCAGCCCATTTTTCTTTTCCTGCGACCTGGAAAGCTGTCTTCACCTGCTGCGCTTATCGTGCGCCGGCACAGCGAGGATGTGCGACGATAAGACGGCGCTCAGAACACAACGACGACGCGAGGTTGCATTCCACACAGACAACACTCTCGGGGGGGCCAAAGACCTGGGCCCCCGCCTCCTTTGCGGCGCACCAAAGACACTCCCACTCCCCAAAATCTAAAAACAAAGCACCGGTTCACAATTCACAGAGTGACTTAGGGGTTATGGCGCGTCTCACATTCGCTGAGGGCGGGGGGGAGGTGATGGTCACTCGAGAAACACGTGCGCTGGGCGGTTTCGGGAGGTCTTTGAAGTCGGGACGTGGCGTGTCAGGGCTCCCGAGCAGCGTCCTCGTCGAAGGGCATAACTTGTGCGTTGTCGACGCCGAGTGGTGCCGGAGTGAAGGAGGAGCGCCGGGCACGCGTCAAGTCACGACATTCCCCACGATGACGGGAAGCGGCGTCGCGCAGGAAAGCGTGACGCTCGGATGAACACAGGCGAAGCGGTGAAGACGACACTACAGAGCACGCCGCGAGGCGCGTCAGTCAACGCTGCCGCCTTCTTGTCCACTGGGAAAGATTCCCGAAAAATCTCCCGGGTCCAGTGGTAGCCTTCGACGAAGTCCCCACGGTGTTCAAAGAGGGCCCCCCTTTTTTTCTTTTCACTTTTCTCAATACTGCACGAGCGAGTTGACTCGCGCTGCTGCTTGGCAATAAATTCACGTGTTTTCCCGGTGATTGGAAGAACCCGAACGCAAGCGAGGAACTGCTGGGAAAGATGATTGGATCTGGGAACAGTCCGCGTGGAGGATATCGACAGGAGAGAAAAAAAATAATAAAAGAGGAGTATCTCGCTCTATCTCACCAACAAACGAGGGACCTAACGAAAAGAACCAAACTCAAAAAAGTCCGCGCGCTGAACGGAGTTGCTCACTACATGCTTGAGGAGAGAGAAGCGCCGATCGACGTGTTCGGTGGAAGCACCGCTCGCAGGCGGTTTGAGATGCCACTTGCTCGGCCGCTCCGAAAAACGGCGCGAGGCCGGTCCGGGAGGGGCGCATGCGCGTAGCGCCTCCGAGCGGCGCGTTTGCGCGCTAAAAGCAGACGACGACGCTAGAAAACGCGCGCGCTGCCGTCGGGATGGCCGGGCGCGCGCGCCCGGACACAAGAGTTGTTTCTTCGTGCGCGGAGTGGGCACCCTTGGAGAGAAGATAAAAAACAAAAAAAACACAAAAGACGTTTGTGCCGTAACGCAAAATACACGCACGCGCGCTCGCACGAATCTTTTCGTTGATGCGTTTTGCACTCTAGCGCGCCCGTTGAGAGATCGCAATGCAGTTTTGGTGTTTTCCTCGAGAAGCTTTCGTTCACACTGAGATCTGGCGCTAAATGACACTGGAAATCGTGGGCAATTTGTTAATGCGCCGAGCTGGAAGTGGCACTCTGCAGCAAGTATTTGTTCAAACTTTCTTCTACCAGTGATAAATAGCGCGGCTAAAAGCGTTATTTCTTTCTTTCTTTCTTTCTTTCTTTCTTCTTCTTTCTTTCTTTCTTTCTTTCTTTCGTTCTCCTTTTCTTTCTTTCTTTCTTTCTTTCTTTCTCTCTTTCTTTCTTTTCTTTCTTTCTTTCTTTCTTTTTGTGATCCTTTTTTTGTTTCTTACTTCGTGTCCTTCTTGTTCCTTTGTCGTCATTCTATTCTCGCGCTACAACTATTATCATGTCATACCAACAAACCCAAACTGCCACACTTCTTTCTTTCATTGTTTATTTAACTCTTCCTTTCTTCTTCTTATTCTCCTCCTCGTCTCCTGAAAACGATGGCTATGTTTTTACATGACTTCATATGTGGGGTTTAACGTCCCAAAACCACTATATGATTATGAGAGACGCCGTAGTGGAGGGCTCCGGAAATTTAGACCACCTGGGGTTCTTTAACGTGCACCCAAATCTGAGCACACGGGCCTACAACATTTCCGCCTCCATCGGAAATGCAGCCGCCGCAGCCGGGATTCGAACCCGCGCCCTGCGGGTCAGCAGCCGAGGTTTTTACATGACTGAGCCTGTTCACTGCTTCAATGCCGTTTAACAAGGCCACGGACCGAGCCACAATGAGACGCATGCAAAGAACAGTCGGCCTTGTTTTTACTTCTTTAATTTCGTCCCTGCACGCTCTTCTACATGATCATTACCAGAAGCAATAAGTGAGACAAAACGGACTATACGCTATACAATCTACATTGCTACAAGTCCTACGGAAATAATAAAACTGCTCGCATGCGTCATCAAGTTTTCTATCCTTGAATTTGTCTAGTAGAAGAATAATGCACAGATTCTGAAAAGTCGAACTTTTAAATGCAATGCACAACACGAAACAGCACTCATCAATAGCGATAAATGCACGAGCTGATAAGACTTGATTCGAAAAGGTGAGCATCGTAATGTTCAGTGCTACTTCGATTCTCGAGCGAGTCGTCAGAACGTCGCTGCGGCGGTTTTTTTTTGTCTTTTTATATCCTTTGTCCACTGTTTCCAAAATAAAAAAAAATAATTGCACATTTAAGGTGTACACCAACAATGCATCAATTACGACGTTGCTTATTTTGATGAGTGACGCAGTCGTCACTATGTCTGTTCACTCCGTTCAATTTCTTAAGTTTTGATACCTGCGTGAATTTTTCACGGTGTAGAACCACTTTGTAACATTTCCGCTTAAAGTAAACTTACATTTGAAGGACACTAAAGTCAACTATTATGACGACGTTGGTTGTTGAAATAGCGGTCTAGAAACCTCGTAGTGTTACTTTTGTGTCAATGAAGGGCTTACTTTGAAATAAAATCACGTTTTAGTGTCCCGCATTGCGTTGGCGCACTTCAAATTACCCGCCTAAAGAAGCAGACTGACCGGACCGTCTCACGTCACTGTTGCCGTGCACAACGTTGCCCGCTTGCGCTAGAAGCACCAGACCGAAAGCAGCGGGAGCCACAACAGCAGCAACAGCCAGTGATCAATGTCCCGCCATTGGCTTCGAGACTGTAGACGCTTTTGTTTCAACTGCACCCCGCTAGATGGCCCCACATATCCCGTGTAACCACGCGAATATTGAATTTTCGAACCACTAGCACCATCCCCCATAGTAACGTCCGGCGGCTCTTTTTCAATGAATCAAACAAAACAAACAAGCAGCATTTTATTGCGTCTCTTAATGCACGGAACGTGCTTTATTTAGTGCAGTTGGATCGATTGCTAGTGATTAAATGTAGGCGGTTTAATTGTGGGCGGATTAATTGTAGGATATCCTCGGGATCGTTTTGAAAATGTCCTACTGTGGCGCTTGTGTTGTTGTGCATTTTCTTTAATTTATCGGTAAGCAGGGCACTGTTGTTGATAATATTGCCGTTTCAGATGTTGTGATACATTAAGCTTTCCCTCAGACGTAAATAGTTATTTGACTTTAGTGTCCCTTTAATGCGACCATTCATTAATTTCCGAACACTTCTTTTTTTTCTGGAGCTTATGAATATTTAAACTGCTACGCCAACGTGACAGTTTCCTTTCATTGAACAGAACGGACTGAGGCGTTCCTGCTGTTGCCTAATTGTATGCGATAATGCATTGGTTGCTTGGCTACAAATTAGCAAACTTTGCAAGTTTCTTTAGGCACTTTGCTTGTGGTGCCACTAATCTTACGATCGAATGATCTGGTGCTATAGCCACAATAAATAGAAACACCATGTTAGTTGGCACTGATAAAGCATTCCTTCAATGCTTTTTATAATTTTCGCGGTCATATTGAATACTATTTTTTAAATTTGCGTACAAAATACGCAAATACAAACATCAGACCTGGTGGTTGCGTAGGATAAACGTGATAGATTCACTAGTATACTTTTGCATGACGTCACAGTGGACTGCTGCGGTAAGTTCAAAACAGCGTCATCATCACACTTCTTTCGCATTTTGTGTCCTTCGTGGCTTACGCAGACATTTTGCAAGGTAAGAGTGTTACCGGTATTGTTCGTTAAAGATGTTGACTTATCAGGTATAACGCGCCCTAAACTTAACAACTTGACTAACAAATTATTCTTGTGCTTTATTGCTGAATGATATATTGTGCAGTTTTGTCCACTGTGTTCCAGTCCCTGCTGGGTTGATTTTTTAAATTTATAATCACTAACAACTACTCTCCCAGACGAAAAAGAGAGACAACCAGCAGTACATGCTCTTCGCAGAATCAGACCAGTAACCAAATCACCCACGTTTACATGCAATGGCATTTCACAGTCGAATAGCTTTTTAGTTTGTTGTCGTTTTACCCAAGGTTAACGTCGGATGGAATTAAAAATTCGGCAGATCCCACGTACCTGGGAATCGACGTTATGCAAAGCATGCGGAGGGAAGGTTACCGTGTTGCAATTTTTTCTTTTTGGGCAACACGCCATAAAATGACGCTAATAAATGTACAAATGTTGTACGCACAGACAAATATCGAAGAGTTGCAGATGTTTATATAACCAGTTGTTTGCACCTGCGCAACGATTCTAGCTGGACCATGCGCATTAGCAACACCAGAAGCTGATTAAGCGCTGATGCTCGCGAGGATGCTGGCCTTGGACACTGCTACATAAATCAACTTGAGCGCATGGCAACTAACCACAATTGACGTTAACCAGACGTGACAGCTGTATCGAAAGAGTACATATGTACTGTTTATAAAATTGGGTATAGGCAGCACTGCAACCACTATTTACGTTTCACGAATATTAGCGTCTATTTGAAAAGAAGTTCCGAGACATGGCGTAGCTCTGTGGTAAGATGCTTCACTGTCGCGCAGAATGCTTGGGTTTCGATTTGATCTGTGACCCTGGAAATTATTCTTTGCATTCGGTGGGTCGGCGTTACCTATGTCGGGTATTTCTCAACGCCCGCGCGTTAAAACTCCCCACGTGTGTTCTTGTCGTTCCTGAGTAGATACCAAGTGTCAATCACCCGCTGCACATACCCACATAGGAGCGGCAGATACCCGCCCTTGGGTATGTGGCACTGTCTGGCGGGAAGTGTTTGACGACGTATGCGACGGGATTGTGGCATTATTCATGTCTTGGCTAGCACGTCATGTTCGTCAAACCATCCTACACTTCCATGGTAATTTTGAGAGAGAGAAATAAAGATGCAAGAAAATGCAGGGAGGTTAACCAGGCGCACATCCGGTTCGCTACCCTGCACTGGGGATGGGATGAAGGGGAGAAAAGAGGTTCCAGAGAGATGAGAAGGTACACACAATCACGAGCACACTCGGGGAGCACACACAGTCTACAGGCGGTCGCTCAGGTTTGTTGACTTTAGGTAAATTAGCTGTGATTTAGTTGCTTTCTGCGCAACTGAGGCAGATGCCCGAGGTCCTAGTATCTTCTGCACACAAAATGGTCCGGGGTCAAGTTGATTCAAAACCACCCGGAACTGGCATCGCTGTGTGTCGTAGCAAGCGCAGCTGCACAGGACGTGTTCGATGGTCTCTTCAGCTCCGCAGTAGTCGCATGTAGGTGTGTCTGCCATACCAATGCGAAATGAGTACACCTTTGTAAATGCAACACCCAACCAAAGGCGGCATAACAGTGTCGCATCGGAGCGGGAAAGTTGTGATGGTAGCTTTAGTTTGAGCGAAGGATCCAGTTCATAAAATTGACACCTTTGGAAGCTGGTAGACGACCAGAACGTGCGTGTGAGATCTCGAGCCAGCAGGTAAAGTTGTCTTGCTGCATCATTCCTTGATAGAGGAATCGGGACTACACGGGTTCCTTCATGGGCAGAGCGGGCTGCATCATCGGCTAATTGATTTCCGGTAATACCGATATGTCCAGGCAGCCATTGATATATAATATCATGCCCTCGTGCTAGAGCTTCATGATGGCAATGTCTTATTTCTTGTACCAATTGGTCATGACTCCTCCTACGCATGGCAGACTGCAAACTCTGAAGCGCTGCCTTCGAATCACAGAATATGAACCCATTTTCCTGGACGTTCTTGAACGAGATATTGTAAAGCAGCCCTTATAGCAGCAAGCTCTGATGCCGTAGATGTAGTCATATGCGACAACTTAAACTTGATTGTCATTTCTACAGCCGGAATTACAGCGACACCTGATGAGCTGCTGGACGAGACGGACCCATCAGTGTATATCTGCATTCGGTCTAAGTACAACTGATGTAATAATTGCAGTGTTGCTTGCTTCAATGCTACTCTGGAGTGATTGCTTTTCTTTTTGATTCCCGGAATTTCTAGACGTACTTGCGGCTGGTCGAGGCACCACAAAGGATATGCCATTCTCGCAGCTGGCGTATATCCTGATGGAATGCTGTTTAAAACTGCTTGGCTATGACGTCTGAAAACGTAGAACGTGGTCTTCTGGAGGGTAGAAGGGACAAGTGGTGGTCGGGGACACGGCTAGCATGTCGAATGTGCGCTCTGAGGCAATCCACAACTCTATATGTCCTGACCGGATGGTCTTTGGCAAGCATGATTGTGCCATAAGTAGAAGCGCATCGGGGCAGTCCTAGGCAGATACGCAGTGCCTGACCCGGCAAACTCTCCAATGAATGAGTATTGGATTTGCAAGTGTTAGTCAGTACCGGCAAGCTGTGGCGCAATAGACCCAGAAATAGGGCCCTGTACAGCTGTAGCATAGAGGCCACAGAAGTTCCCCATGCTTTCCCGCACATGAATTTCATTATATGCCATGGTAATTTTTATTCACGCGAAGTTAAGGGGGTGCCCTCGAGAGCACCCGAACGTAAGCGGGTTCCTAGATAGATAGATAGATAGATAGATAGATAGATAGATAGATAGATAGATAGATAGATAGATAGATAGATAGATAGATAGATAGATAGATAGATAGATAGATAGATAGATAGATAGATAGATAGATAGATAGATAGATAGATAGATAGATAGATAGATAGATAGATAGATAGATAGATAGATAGATAGATAGATAGATAGATAGATGATAGATAGATAGATAGATGATAGATAGATAGATAGATAGATAGATAGATAGATAGATAGATAGATAGATAGATAGACACGATTAAAGTCGCTGAGGTTCTCTAAGAAATACTTTGCTTTTAAAAGGCAGAATAACTCAATCCAAATGTAGCCAAAGCACCTATGTCATTCACTACTGCCGCCAAATTTGTAGTCAAATGGGACAGGAGTGGTATTATGAACAAATTATTTATTACTGATGTATAAATAAGACTATGTCAAGTAAGTAAAACCAGAAGTCTCAAAGTTGCCAGTAAATGTCCATGGCGCCAACTGGACATTTTCGTCACCGAACGTGACACAATGTAGCCAATTTATCGCAAAGTAGCCACCAACGGCAACCCTGGTTCTACCGTAAATACATGAATAAATTGGTGTTTACTTAGTTTTTATTAGGCGCTAAATAAAACAACGACATGATTATGTGGGGACGTCGTAGTGGAAGGCTCGGAACATTTCGACCATCTGGTGTCGTGCATTGGCATCGCACGGGCCTCTAGCACTTCGCCTCCATCGAAATGTGACCGCCGCAGCCGGAATCGAACCCGTGACCTTCGTTCCAGCAGCCGATTACTGTAACCCCTGCATTACCACGCTGGATGCTTGTTTAGACTTTAGATTGTTTCTCGCATAGTTTTTATCTCCGGGATACAGAAACGACAGACGCGGCCAACAGTGCATCCCTGTTTTTATCGCTTCTTTATTGCTCCTCGAAAAAATAGCATTCTTGTATTAAATATATGAAAGAAGGGGCAAGGCAGTGACTGCCCAATTCACCCTTTCAGACGGACTTATGCAATGTCGCTCGCATTTGTGTAAATATACAACAATGGCAACATTCGCCAACCGTAACGAAAACATTCATTTATGCTATTCTACTAGCGTTCATATCAATTTTTCTTCATCATGACTTTCTTTATTTTAAATTCGTTCTTACCGATAGGACCTGCTTATGCCGTCGCCGAGAAACACATGCTCTGCGACTCGCCAAATGTTTCGTCTGTTTGAGCTACAAAGGCAGCCGCCAGGACCACTTTGCGGGGAATATGGTGGCCCACAAAATGAAAGCTGACAGCGCCTTCATGTCCCATAGCTAAGCCAGCCACGCGGGGAAGCGTAGCTATTATTGAGCGGTCATCACTCTTCATTCCAATCTGTGCACACGAGAAAGTCGGGAATCATGCCCAGTGCATGCCTCGTGGAGCAAGAATTATTCTTTGGCTGGCAACGAAGGCACATTTACATTGCATGCAATAAGCATGGTATACGTTGAATTCTTTGGCAGCTGCACTGAGTGGGAGGCGTTTGGTTGACGGCCCAGGACGGAGCTGCACGGTGCGAAGGGGCTCCACTGTGCAGTGCGTGGCTAAGTCAATACTGACTCGTTCAACTACAAGTCTAGCTCGCCTTAACCTCTTGTTTTATCCATTAGTGCTCATCTTTTTCCCAACACAGTGCACGGAGTTCTAGCAGCTCGCTTCCATCGAAACGCGACAGCAGCGGCAGGGTTTGAACCTGTGACCTTCGGGTTAGCGGTCGGGCATCGCAACTGCTACATTATCGTGGTAGACTTCTTCACGAGTAAATGAGCATTCTAATGCATTGCGCTAAATGACGTTCTGTGTGCTTGCACAATGATAGAGTTACAGAGTAGTAGAACTCGGTCTAAAAAAAATCACTCTGGTTTTTCACTCAGGTGTTTAATTCCAGAACACGGCATCGTTATTTCAGGGCAGTAACCCTGAAATGAAAATAGACCGCCCCTGTGGATCAGTGGTTGAGGTGCTCGGCTGCCGACCCGAAAGAAGGTTGCTGGTTCGATCCCAGCGGTCGCATTTTGATGGAGGCGCAATGGTAGAAGCCCGTGTAATGTGCGATGTTCGTGCACGCTAAATGACACCAGATGATAAAAATTTCCGGCCCAAAAAACCAATACAAACCGGCACAAAAACACATTAATGTCTTCTAACAGTCATAGTTCCAACAGTATCGTCCAACGAATACACCACCAACTGGAATCGCCACTTGTGCAATAGTAACGACACACCGACATTAACGACATTCGAGCTGCTATAGCGCTGCAAAATTTTCCACTGTGATTCGTTTGGGGCTTATCTACGAAATGCGTTGCCATCAGTGTGAACGTGCCAGACATGCTTGAGACATCCAGAACGGAACAGCCAGCCTCGCTCGTCAGCGCCGCACTAGACCTCACAGGACTGCTAAAGTCTTATAAGGGTTGCGCTTGCGTCCGTCTAGTCCTTCCTCTCAAGTGTTCTTCTTTTAAGCAGTGCGCAATAAGCAAACTATTAATGCTAAACTCTGTGGTAAACTTAAAACAAAGTTACGGAACACCATGTGTCTGTGAGAGAGAGACGTGCCATGGTGTGTGTGTGTGTGTGTGTGTGTGTGCGTGCGTGCGTGCGTGCGCGCGTGCGTGTGTGTGTGTGTGTGTGTGTGTGTGTGTGTGTGTGTGTGTGTGTGTGTGTGTGTGTGTGTGTGTGTGTGTGTGTGTGTGTGTGTGTGTGTGTGTGTGTGTGTGTGTAAGAGAGATGAACGATCCCTCCTACGCTGCTGGAGCGCACATCAGTCTATCTGTGCACACATGACGGATCATCTCCTACATTCGATTACCTGTCGTTCTGCTTGCTAAGCTGTCGCCTTCACCTAATGAAGCTATATGACAAGGGCCCAAACTATGACCGATCGTCTACTTGCCTCCACAGGCCACCATACTGGCCAGGGGTTTGTGGGGCTGAATTTCTTTGTCAGAGAAAGATGTTTTCATGAATGTAGTAATAGAAATATCGCGAATATGTTTAGCTTCGGGAAAAAAATGCAGTGTGCAATGTTGGAGCAGTTTTTAGGATTATGCGTTGTATGTTGGGTGTGTTAATGTCACGAAAATCTGATAACTTTACTGTTTCTCAGGACAACGTGAGGGAGATCTTAAAATGTGGCAGAAGTTAATGTCTAGCCAAGTAAAGTCTCCCCGAATGCCGTCAAGAAATCTTACATGGTCGAGAATGATGGTGATGTTTTCCAACACTTCTGCAATGTCTAATTCCAAACAACGAGGCAACGTTCTCTCTGAAATAGAGGAAACGACATAAATGCTTACATGCATTTCGAAAAACATTCGTATTTACATGTTTATGAGAAATAGTACGGCGCGTTTAGTAAGGTAGTTTTCAATTACGTTCAAAGTGCCGTTCAAAAATTACACTAACGGTATCTACGCCCTCAGAGTGCACAAGCTCATTCGTTAACATTTTCTCGGTCATTGCTTTTGCTTGAACATTGATTTGCGCTTGAAGAGTTCTTCAATGCCGACAACATAAGCCATCGCAACAGAAGGCGAATAATGTGCTGCTGAGATGCTTAGCACTGAATGGTACCAACTCTTACTGCATTGCTCTACAGTGATCGTGAGCGCTACCTACTGTGAGTGTGCGTCTTTTGTCTACTTCTTTTTTCTACTTCGCCCTGTCTCCGTCCTCGGAGAACGTAGTCGAACCAAATAAGCATCAAATGCTTTAGCTTCTATTATTGGTGGTCTTCGAGTGACCTTGGGCCACGCCGTCATACAGGAACTCGCACGAGCGCACATGGGTTCTTGAAACAAGATATCCAGGAACTCCAGCGAGAACATAAGGGCCTCAAATGAGAACACGTGGGCATCTCTGCGAGAAAAAAAAAACGGTACATAACGCCAACCAGCCTGAAAGTTAAAAAAAAGTCACTGTTTCGGCCCAACGCCGAAGCAATGAATGTGATAGCAACACATCGGACTGTTATACGCAGCAAGGCTACGAGATTTAGAAACCATTCGAAATAAAGTGATCATGGTCAACTGTGCTTGACTTAACAGTAATGTAGTAACCACATTATCTAAACAGGTATTGTGACCCCGCCGCGTAGGTCTAGTGACTAAGGTACTCGGCTGCTGACCCGCAGGTCGCGGGCTCGAATCCCGGCTGCGGCGGCTGCATTTCCGATGGAGGCGGAAATGTTGTAGGCCCGTGTGCTCAGATTTGGGTGCACGTTAAAGAACCCCAGGTGGTTGAAATTTCCGGAGCCCTCCACTACGGCGTCTCTCATAATCATATGGTGGTTTTGGGACGTTAAACCCCACATATCAATCAATCAAACAGGTATTGTGAATAGTTGACCGCATGACGTCTTACAGGAGGTGAAGTCCAAGTTCGACTTTAAGAAACGTGACAAGCCACTGGTTTTCCTGTCCAAGTACATTAACTTTGAAGACTCTAGTGACTAACACCGGCACATCCCGTAGGCACACCACACGGAAGTTGTGCAAAAAGGTCATGACGTCAGTCCGCAAGGTTCCTGGTTAAATGTGCTCGGTTGCGACGAAAAGGCCGTGTGATGTTTTAACGGCGCAAGCGTCACCACAACTCATCTGGGGCAGCGAGTTGAGTTAATCTGTCTAAAGTGATAGTGGCTGTACGCATTTCGATGGGAACCAAATTTGCAGGCATGACAGGACCAAAAACTTACCTAATAGTCATGGGCTTGATGCGAGCAACTTTTCTTGTTGCTTCAGAGTGAAAGTGGAGCCAGAGACATTTTGAATTTCATACAACTGTATGCACTCCAGTGAGCCCACCCCTCCATTGATAAATTCATCAGACACGTCATTGTTTAGGGAAATCATGTATGGCTTGTCCAAACAAATTGAAGCACGTGCTTTGTGGAAGACTGTTCAAGTCCACTAAAAGAAAGCCAGTGGCAAATGGGGTGTATAAATAGCTCTCCGTTGGTGTGATGAACAGTATGAGCGGCGTGGTTTACTAAGTTAAAGCAGTGCGCTGAAGAGTAAGAGGTCGCTGGTTCGAATTTCCGGTGGGTGCCTTGGAATTTTCAAGATTTACTTTCTTTAAGCCTTTTATAAATATACATATCCTTATACATATCTGGCACATGACGGCGACGGTAAAAGTCAGCTGAGAGTGTCCATATATTTGCTATCGCAATAAGATGCGGCTTTGCCAGTCAACCCTTCATGGAGGACCACATTGCATTTGCTAATTACGGGTGAAGCAAGCTACCAAAAAATATTACATCAGAGTTCTTTTTAGTGTTTGTTCACACTATGACAACATTTGTACATCCTTGCATACTGTTCTTTTTTTTTCGTTCAGGTTGACCTTCTTCCTTTCCTTGCTACTTTCTCTCCCCTGTTCTATGAGCCTTGACTTTGTTATCATACTTGTCCCTTTTACCTCCATGCATTTTCTTATGACTTCAGCCCTGATAAATGTTCTATAGAGCTCGGCCTTTCATTCGCAGAAAACTGCAACTTAAATTTTCAGGCACGGTTACAGCTACGCCTGTTTTGAAGGAAACACGTTACTTTTCTCGATCAAAAATGTTTTTTTTTATTTTTGCATTTTGTGCTACAGCGTGACTTTTCTTTGGCCTACTTAAAGAATCTCTGTCTTAACATTTGCTTTTAGTGTTTTTTTTTCAAGTTCGAGTGAATCGTTTGCTCCCACTGGCAAACAATTTACTCGAATCGTATGCTGGCTATGGAGGCGCTACGGTATATATATATATATATATATATATATATATATATATATATATATATATATATATATATATATATATATATATATATATATATATATATAATGTCAGTAACGATTCTTTTTTATATAAAAACTTGGCTTCAGATGTCCTGCACATGGCGTTTCTTTTTCGAAATTGCACTATCATGAATGAACGATCTGTAACATATCCTATCGAAACTTGAAAACTCACTGACTTCGTTAAAACCACTGAGGGGACATGGTGGTAAAGAAAGAGAGATTTTTCTCGATTATTTAGAGGCAGCTGTTTGGAGGCATATATGTTGAATATATAATGATATTGTCTCAACTTCTTCGGCACGACGCTTCGGCTTTTATAGAAAAATAAAAAAAATATGTTGAGCGTAGTTTGAAGCTTTTTGGCCTCGGAGCCATTCGTTTTTCGGTCAGCGTTCAGAGAACTTTACACAGCACAAGCAAAAAGTTCCTCGCGGGACGGCAGTATGGACAGGATAAAGCGCCGAACTTTAGACACTTCATCAAGCTCTGCTTTTGTTTCGGAGGCTGCAACAAACTCCGTTACGCCATTTTCATTTCGTATTGTCCCCTCTATGTTTTTTTAATATAAAGCGTGTCGTAATTAGATAAAGTTCTTTAACTTTTTTCTTGTTTGTTGTACTTAAACCCAACACCAGCCACTCAAAGCGTCTCTTCTCGCCACTTCGGTCAAGCGGTGTATACGGGCATATATTGGCGTCAACAAAGTGAGCTTCGGTCAGAGGGCAGCTTGATTGATCGCCTCGAAACTTTGGTCTGCATAGAGGGACAATTTATAGGCACGAGACTCAGCAATAACCAAGACGTTGAAGAGGGGAGGCCACACGCTGCGTGATGAATAGAAAAATGCCGGGCAACGCTTAATGGCTCATTTGCCACGCCGAACGACGCTGTAGCGAAAATAAAGCATAAAAACAAGCTGCGTGGCGTTTCGGTCACCCAAGATGTCGAGTAACGAGCGCGGCTTTAAACTATAGAGCCCGAGGTTATAGTGTTTCCTAGCCCTATACCTAAAGAGGGAAATCATGCGCAAGACGTTGCTCCGGTTTACACCCAACCAAGTGATTTTTGCAGGGAGCGTTCTCGTTTAGTGTAGCCCCTTAATTGCTACCATGTGTCTAACCATTCAGGTGACAAGCAGTGTTGTGCACGTTCCTCCGAAAAAAAGGAACGAAAGCTCGTTCCTCGTTCATTCCCGATTTGGGAACGAAATCTCGTTACAAGTTCCCTAAATACAAAAGGAACTCGTTACAGTTACATTTCGAAAATTGGATCGCGTCTCTACATTACCGTCAAATTTGAATTTTCGATCAAAATATAATGCTGGACAATCTCGAGGCACAATAAAAAGTGAGAAATTTTATGTTCATTTTCCGCTAAGTATACATTTACCAATTTACAAACACCCACTGCGGCATGTTACGTGTATACGCAGAAAGAGTGTAAGGAAGTTATCCCAGACAAACTATTAGCGCCCACAAGACGTATAAGTGTAACTGAAACTTAAGTGCTCGTCTATTACAGTGCAAAATATATGGCACTTTCTACGTAAGTATTTAAATGCGCAGTCAGAATACGTCATGCACTTCAGATATTAACACGATATACAGCGTTGAAGAGCTTACATCACTAAAATACTGGTGTCGGCGTTGTTGGTCGTGCGCGAGAAAATAGGGTTTTTCATAAGTAAAAATTCCAGATAACTGCAAATAAATAATGTTAAAGAGCAGTTCGAGTGTGAATTGAACCCAAGCCTTTTACGTAGTGAGCGGGCGTTCTACCAAATAGTCAGGTGATTGCTTGAAACTGCTTCAGAAAAATGTAAACCAAATGTTATGTACTTAGACGAGTCTTCTTGACACATATAGTGTTGTGCGTCAAGAGCTTACAATCGCGCCAGGCGTCAACACACCAGAATTGCGTCATGAGTGTGTGTTTTAAAGGCCCTTCCGTTGCACAGCGCTAAGATAAAGTCAAGAGCTGCGTAGTCCGCGTTTGCATTACCGACGCGTATACCTTCCCTAATTCGCAGAAGGAAGAAATATGGCGTAGTGGACACGTCACAGCTGTACTTGGCATTCTAGAGTCTATAGTTTGAAACGGCTAATGTTACACTTGCTGACGTTCGTTTCTTTGCGGCATAGTTGAAGCATCCACCGAGAGTCGCACTGGCAACATGATGAGGCGACAAACGTGGAGCCCGATTACGCTATCGCGTTCTTGAAGGCGAAGCTCAAACGTCGTCCCAGTTATCTTCGAATAGAAATTATCACGCATGCCGATAGGTTTCATGTAGAGAAAAGCGCACAAAGAGAGGAACAATACGGTGGCTTTTAATGAATGCTGATTCAAATTGCAATGTGAGTATATGAAATAGTGTCCAGGATTCAAGTCCCTTCTTCGCACTTGGCAAGGGCTGTGCCATGCTGTACACAAATGAGAACAATGTAAATCGAAGTAGTAGGGGTGAGGGTGGGTTCGACGAGAATGTGTCGCTGGATGTACGTGCATTGTTTATTGCATCGCAGTCGTTATTAGTGCGGTGTCCGTTGTAATGAGCGGTAATAAGGAATATAGACCGATAGCAAACGGAGATAGCTGACCTGTTAAGCAGATGCCTGGCCAAACGCAACCGTTGCATGCAGGCACCGAACAGGCACCACTGCGACACCCGCTTCCATTACATTTCGGCCCTCTCCTCTACCATCCACGCACCCAGGTGTGAAAAGACTGATTTGTTGATAGCTGTCGGCGGCATGCACGAGATATTAAAGGGACGGTTGAGCTATGCAGTAGCCAAAGACCACTCAACGAGAAAAACGCCCCCAGGAACTAAGTCGAAGCTTTGCAGTCCGTGAGCGCGTTAACATAAAACATACATGTACAGTGCACGCAGTAAGCTTGGGGGCTCACTTCCAAGGGATAGAATCCCAAAGTGCAACTCTTGCCACCGTTACGTGTGGGCCCAAACCATTCATGCCCAGTGGGAAGTCACTGCGAGGGATTACGGGGGTTATTACATCGATTATTTACTCACTTTCTGTGCCTCAAGAGTATTGGTTGGTCATTCTGTCCTATGTGCGACCGATCATTTGCACCTTTCGAATGCATCATGGAATCACACGCAGGTGCCTTGACTACGCCGACAAGGTCACATGAACGCGTTGCAGAACCGCCAGAGCACACACACACACACACACACACACACACACACGCACACACGCACACACGCACACACGCACACACACACTCTCTCTCACACTCACACTCACACACACACACACACACACACACACACACACACACACACACACACACAGCAACTCCCATACGTACAGTTCCCGCTTCTGTTTACACACCAACGTTGGCGTTGACGTTTGTGGTGATCACGTATAGGTTTCCCTCGCAAGAGTAGAATATTGTTAAAGATATTCACAAGCTGGGTGTGCGACGCGCGCAGTGCTTTTTTATGCGCTTTATCAACTCTTTACTCATATACGGCAGTTGGGATACGCGTCTTCTGCGGCGAGTTCCGTCAGGTTGTTCACCCCATCAGATGAAGTGACCAAGCGCGGGCAAAGTGCACGTGCGAGCAGCTGTGGTGCTTTTGGCGAAACGATGGCGTCCTTTCTTGCGCGGCAAACAAAATCACATGCGTTCGAAGCGGTTTAGGGGCGAAGCACCTTATCGCAGCACCTGTTCGTCCCTCGTAGCCGTTTTAGCATGTAACAACTATAACATTTTGACCTCCAAGGTGGTGTCGGTGAGAGATTTCTTCTGTGCGTTGTTGAACAACAACAAATAGTGCTTACTGTACATGCCAATGGCTGCAAATAGTGAATGAGAGACAGGAGTATTCGGCTTTTAGTTAACGCGCACGCTGCGATCCCCATTAGCAGCCATTGGCATGTACATTGAGCACTTTCTGGCAAGAAAGGGTTGCTACGTTATACTCGCTGGGCGTAACCTCCTTGGTTTTAGAAAGGTTTAGCGAGCGTTGGGCCGCAGTACCATGAATACAGTGAACTAGTATATACCATGAACTCGAGCTGGTTAAAGGTGGGAAGTAGACCCGAAGCGCAAGCCATAGAAAGTGGGCGTGTGCCACCTCTCGTTTAGTCCTTGGAATGTCCGCTGGATGGCGGTGCTTCTATATGGGGAATATATCATGAAAAGATGCGAGATGGTGGCACACTTGGAGTGCTGAATAGATGGACGAACGGACACACAGACAGATGCATGGATGGACGCATGAACGCACGCAGGGGCGGATGCATGGACGAACGCACGGACGGACGCACGAAAAGACGCACGCATGGACGGGCGGATGGACGCATGGACGGTCACGCAGACGGACGCATGGACGGACGGAAGCAAGAACGAATGGACGGACGAATGCTTCGCCCCACTCTCCATCATTCACTCCGTGGATATGCTGCCAATTTTTTTAAGAATTTAAACTTAATTATTGTGATTACTTCCTGCTTATTTTTTCTAATTATATTATTTTAGACCTTCTTCGTTCATTTTAATACGGTTTGAGCGTCTCTAGCTTTGCTATATGGTCTGTATTGAGCGCTTTATTGCGAGCGTGATCAAATAGCGCATGAGATGCATGAATAGACCACAACCCGGGTCCCTAAAGTGCTTCCCACTTAAGAAGCAACAGCATCATATGCATGCACTCGAATGGCTGCTGCACACGTCAAGGGCGACCTATTTTTTTCCCATCCGGCTCTCTGGCGGCCAGAGCTTCCGGGACCAGCGTGTACACACTACTTGCCCAGCGAGCGACGACAGCGGCCAATGCTGCTTCTTCCTCTTCCGTTTCGGAAGGAGTCGGATTCACTGGTCGTTCCGCGGCATCCCGCGGGTGTCGTTATTATAGCTGCCTATAGCCCGTTGCGTGCTCGTGGCATCGAGAGTGGCCTGGATGACCCTTTCTGTTGCCCAGAGGTGCACCAAATGTCGAAAGTGAGATCTCGTCCGTAGAGAGGCACCACAACTGTCGAACTTGTGAGAGGGGGTTCGCTTACGTTGGGTTTTTTTGATTGGTTGTTAAACAAGGAACAATATATATGGTTTTTGTCCGTTAAACAATATATATTAACCATATAGTGTGTGTGTGTGTGTGTGTGTGTGTGTGTGTGTGTGTGTGTGTGTGTGTGTGTGTGTGTGTGTGTGTGTGTGTGTGTGTGTGTGTGTGTGTGTGTGTGTGTGTTTAAAGCACTCAATGACTCATACTCGTATCCATCCGTCTGTCCGGACCCTGGAACAGTACCAGCTATGGTCTGTTCTTCTCACACTCTTTCGGCAATCACTTAATGGCACAGCGCCTCGTTGCAGTAGTCGAGTTAGTCGGATGGCTCCCACAAGCACGCCTCTCCCCTGTACACGGCGACAATCCACTCATGCAAAAAGGAGACCTGCACATTGCGTTCCATTCATACCGACCTCGTGTCCTTTATTTTTTTTTAGATGCGAAGCAGTTTATGATCGGGCTTGTCCTTTGTCTGTGGTTGTAGCCACGCTAGTACTCAGAGCGCCCACTAGATGGCTCCGCGGTATAGCGCTCACTTCCCTCCGGTGGGTGCTCTGGTATGAGTGGAAGCCACTAGCAGCGCTGCGCTACTCTCTATCGTAAAATCGCTTACTCCTCTCTCTCTATCTCTCTCTTTCACTCACACACAGCGTGAGCATGAATGAAGACGTGAGCATGAGTGCGGCGGAGGTGAGCGCTCACAAAGCAGATGTGTGCGCAACCATGAACGTTTATGGTGACGAACAAAGAGCACCTTTTTACAGTACTTTAACTCGGTCCATGGCTGCTTGACATATTAGTCAGGGCTCTGTGTTTTTGGCTATCACAAGTGTAAGTACAGAAACCCTGTAAAAATTACAGACCTCACTAATCTACAAAAAGGCCAGATATTCTTAGAACGCCCGGAAATCTCAGTCCGCACACTACTTTGCAGTGATTACTTCACCTTCGTCAGAATGCGTATGTCGAATACGCAACCTTGTGCTTAAGATCAGAAGGTTGCAGCCACCAGGCAACCATAAAGGCTTTATATTTCTGTCATGTTTTTGACTGGGACGCTCCCGAATAAAAAAAATGAAGGAATGAATGAATGTTTTACACAGGAAACCATATCCTTTCTATACTTACCTTACAGACTCAGCCATGCACCCTCTTCCGTTACGAATGTGTTCTTCATTCAGGAGTGAATTATACGTTAAGCTACGAGAATGAGCTCGAGCGCATGCCCCCGTTAACATTGTTCTCACATTGATAACTTTTCATTCGATCCATTTCCTCTTCTGAGGTGGACAGCTGTGGTATTTTCTAGTCTATTTTTTTCTACTCTCATTGCAGTTTCGCTTACTCTTATTCTCGTGGACATAAATGGGGAGAAAAATGATAGGTCGCCTAATCAAACACAGTAACTCCGTGATGAACGCTCAACTGCGCTGGTTGGTCAAGCAGGCGCTCTAAGAATTCGTTCCTAAATACGACAGGCCGGCCGTTCATTACCTTGGAACGTTTTTTTCGCTGACTTTCGAGACGCTGCCTTTCATGTGGATGCCACTCGAAAAACGCTAAATAGGGATTTTTTTTTATAGATCTGCGCAGCACGTGTTTCTTTTTTATTTCTTGGTCGAATCAGCAACTGCACCACATGATCTCATTGTGTTTCATCACCCTTGAATTCTCTCCTGTTGCTTACCGTTGCTCACGTGCATCAGTTGTATCATCATTGGTCATTAAGGGTAACTGAATTCCCAGAGAAGGCAAGCGGGTCAGGGGGAGACAGAAAGTTAGGTGGGCAGATGAGATTAAGAAGTTTGCGGGTATAAATTGGCAGCAGCAAGCACAGGACCGAGTTAATTGGCGGAACATGGGAGAGGCCTTTGTCCTGCAGTGGACGCAGTCAGGCTGATGATGATGATGATGATGATGATGATGATGATGATGATGATGATGATGATGATGATGATGATGATGATGATCTGCAGGTCGTGGGATCGAATCCCAGCTGCAGCGGCTGCATTTCTTATGGAGGCGGAAATGTTGTAGGCCCGTGTGCTGAGATTTGGGTGCACGTTAAAGAATCCCAGGTGGTCGAAATTTCCGGAGCCCTCCACTACGGCGTCTCTCGTAATCAAATTGAGGTTTCGGGACGTTGAGATCCACATATCAATCAATCAATCAATCAATCAGGTGTATCATCAGATAGATTTATAGCTACTCTGCAGTAAGCTTTACTTTCCTTTCCGTGATATAATGCGAAGTAAGCAACCGACAATTACTACCATTTCACTACAAGGCTCAATAATTCTATCATCATGGACGTCTGCCTATTCATTTGGCCTCCACTCTGAACCTGAGGCTTTATTTTAAATAAAAAATGTGTTTGCATTGGAAAAACTATACAAACAAACGTCAGTAGGTACGAAATCTAGCATAATTACATGCTGTGTGACCTGCAACAAGCGCACTCACTGATACCATAAAACACAGCTGCCAGAGACATCGCCTGTCCGAAGTTTTCTTTTCATTGTGTTGGTGGGAAGCCTGCGAAACATTTTGAGGCCAGCAACTCGTCGGGTGGCCCAGCCCTGAACGTAACTGGCACACCTGTTACAACGCCGTTACCCTCGCACGTTCTCGTGCAAATAAAGTGAACGAAACGTGCTGTCTTGCGATGGACTGTACTTTGCGAACTGGGAGAGTTACATTGATAACCGAGAGAATTGACGCCATAGTCATCACGGCCATCTCGCGAATTAGTCTATTTCTAAATTGAAGGAAGAGAGGGGGGTCTGGCATGCGGGTTGGTGCGACGTTGGTAAAATGATTTCCAGATTACGCACTGGGGATATATTAACAGAATGACGAATGGCTCGCGATACTCTGAAAAGAAAGGTCCTCTGAAGATTACTTTTGCAATGCTCGACACTTTTCTTTTTTCTTTTGCAGCAAGCGCAATAAAGAGCAGAGACCTCAAGACCTCTGCACAGTGATCGATTATTAGCTCATTTATCCCTTCATGATTTACGTTTTGTTCTTTTTCTTCTTCGAAGTCGTCTGTGGCTAGCAGGCCACTTCAAAGAACTTCATCATTATTCCGCACGTGAGCTGATCATTATGAATACTTAAAACTGAAGACAAAGACAAAAAAATGAGACCAAAACTCTGTATACTAAATTGTACAGTAGAATCTCTGAACAGAAGAGAGAAACTTCAGTAGTTACGAGAGCCCAAACGCCGGGTAAAAATAAAATTTTATATCATTTCATATCTTTGAACATTGTTGACACTGCAAGAAGTTAGGTCACTTGTATATACATTATTGGTAAAGTATACTTGAGAGCCGTTTAGAAGATTTGTGGAGAATTTTTTTTTACTCATTATTTATTCTCGCGGATGCCTCCATAAAAACAATGTGTGCTAGTCACTATCAGCCGTCTAACTTACTTCAGAATCAAAGTTATGGATAATAAATTAGATAAAGGGTTCTAATTTATGATCTGATGTAACTTAGTCTTTATAATAGCATCTTTCCGTTCAACCTTTCTTCCACTCAGTCTCCGATTATTCAATTTCGAAGCGACAGCTAATAATATGACCCTCACCTCAAAGAACCTGCACTTCTTAACTTTCTTTAGAGAAGACTGCCGGCCCATTAGATGGCCCCTTCTACGAGTGGATACAAGTACATTTAGCTAATACACTAAGTATATATATATATATATATATATATATATATATATATATATATATATATATATATATATATATATATATATATATATATATATATATTCGGTATTCGAAGCGCTTGCAGCAGAACCAGCGAGACTACAGCGTAGCACACGGGGCCTGTAATTTACAATAAATTTTCAAAATCAGCTAGAAATCGTTGCCTCTTATTTCTACAAGTGACGTCATATGCTCACACTACCATGCCATACATCCAGATTCCTGGCCATGGGCTGGTTTGAACACCACTAGCGTAGCCTCCGAGGTTAACTGGCGGTGTGCCACGGGCTAATTTCGGGGGACATGCCACTAACTGGACAATTACTGAGGTGACCGCAGGAGGCAGCCACATGCCCACGCTCTCACTCGCTATCACACTGAAAACAAGTCCGCGCTCGAAAAAAAAAAGGCCCCGAATCTGCATGTTACTGTAGAAATGTCGTCGAAAGACGATAGTCTTGCGTCTGGAGAGAGTGAACAAAACGTTTCTTTGATGTTGTGCGCAAGAAAATCGGTGAATAGTATTGTGTAGGCGCTGCCTTAGAGTGCCTCGAGCGTGTAGCGGAGGCAAATGAGCGCATCGAGGCACGTTAGACTCGAGCGCCATCTCGCAGTTATCTTCGAAAACGAAGGAGTGCGCGCCCGCGGAGAAAGATGCGTGCCTGTCTCGGGGGTGATAAGGTGTAGAAAGCAAAGCGACGGGCAGGTGCCAACACCGTGTCGTCTTAGCAAAGCGTTGGAAACACTTGCCTCTTTGAGGATTGTGTTGCACTGTCAGCGCAGCGTGATAAACGTTATGGTCCTTGGAGCTACTTTTGTCTGTTTATCTAGTATACAGGCACACATACAAAACATCGACGTGTTGTTATGGCGCCTCAGATATGCGCAATGATTGTTTTTAGTTGACAATCGCACAAGTATGAACGCTTAATCTTGAGCAATATTGGTGGGCGCTGCGGGTGGGGTCGGCCGTTAGGTGCCGTTTGAAGTGTCGTTAGGGCAGACAAACAGACAATTGTACAGACAGACAGACCAAAATTTTTCCGTTGAAGGTCCTCAAGAAAGACTATCGTCTTTAAAAAAGAATTACACTCAATGTCATGACACACGCAAGACTTCGTTCCTCCGTGTCATTTCTCTTTGCTTAACGTTGGTCGCAGCTTGTGGCTCTTGTCAAACACATGAGCATCTTATACTGCACTATTCCGCATTTGCGACGTAGCAGGATTTAAGTGCGCGACCGCAGACGCTTACCTCTTTCCGAGAAGTTGTGTTTCCCGACGCAACCAGGCCCATCGAGCTCTATTGGTTTTTATGGACCTAATGGGGCTGGTCACACGTTTATAGCCGTCTTTTGTGTGTGTGTGTGTTACGCTTGTCTACGTCATCGTTCTTTCTTTACTTCTCTCGTTTCTTTCCTCTTTCTCTCCTCCTTTCCTGTATCTCTTCCCTCCTCCCGAAAGAGTATAGCAGCCGTTGTGCCCCTCTGGGTGGCAGATGCCACCTTGCTCTCTCCCTCTTTTCTTCGTGTTCTTGTGTACTGGTGCACGCAAATCACCCGCCACGGTGGTATAGGTGTTAAGGCACTCGGATGCTGACCCGTAGGTCACAGGATCGAATCCCGGCTGCGGCGGCCGCATTTTCGATGGAGGCGAATACGCTTGAGGCCCGTGTGCTTAGATTTCGGTGCACGTTAAAGAACCCCGGGTAGCCGGTATTGCCGGAGCTTTCCACTACGTTGTCTCTCATAATCACATGGTGGTTGGGATAAGTTGAACTCCTACAATCAATCAATCACGTGTATGTAAATCAAATAAATAAATGAATAATTTCAGCGCGCTCGTCGTCAAGAGAGAAGAGAGAAAACAGTTACAGCCTGCCACAAACCTCAGCAACTCTGCTTGTGTACTTGACGGATTGTAAGAATTTCGGCAGTAAATTTATTTAATGATGCGTGTAATGTTTACTTGGAAAAGTATTGCAGTGTCCCTATAACTTGATAGCTTAGAGATATCATCTGTGAAGATTACATACCACTTCTGGAGCTGAAACTTTAAAACAGTAAGCGAGAAATATTCATCCAGCACCCTGTCTCGCGTTCTCTCTTATATAATATTCCCGATCGGCTGTGGTTAGTGGCTCAGTGGCTGTGGAACTGCCCTGCTAAGCACGGGGTGGTAGGTTCGATTCCCAGTCACGGTGGCTGAATTTCAATAAGGACGAAGTGCAAGAACGCCTCGAGTTTATATGTTGGTGCTTGTTAATAGACACACTCGTGGGCAAGGCGAACAGGCTTTGCAAGTCCGTAGCTTACATACTTCATGGGCCCCACGGCAGGTGTACATTAATATTCCGTTTGACATCAATGCGCCGCTGGATCGCCAAAGTCACTGTCACCATGGTGCTGTCTTCGGTGCCTGCTACGGTAAGCACCGAGAGCCAGGGGACACGACGATAGTTATAGCGCGAGAACAGAACGACAACAAAGAGATAAGTGTCGTTCTGTTCTCGCGCTATAAGCATCGTCATGTCATACCAACTTGCCCAAACTGCCACACTTCCAGGGGACACATTCGTGCTAGTTTATCAGTGCGTTGACGTCTGATGGTCAGCCTACTATCATCAGTCAACGGGCTACCAACTGTAAAGAGTGGGCAAAATGCCAGTAATTGAAGTTCCGGCACAGAACAGTGTGTGTTAAAGAGAGGTGTACGTTTGCTTAACCTGCTGTTTTATTTGGTTGACGACAGCTGTCCATCATCCTCCAGCGCTGGCTTTGAGGAGGCGGTCTTGAGAAAACACGTGCAATTTTGTTCTTAATTTCGATCTTCTAACGTTATTGTTACAGCTCAGCGTGATAAACCTGTCAGACTGAAATTATACGTCTTTTGGCAACTTTCTGTTCAACACGCGCCGTTAGTAACGAAATCGGTCGCAGCAGCTTATGCATGGTAGGCCTGTAACTCGATGCATCATGGTAGTAAGAGGCGACCCTCCCATAACCAGAATCACGCAAAAAGAAGCAAGAAGCGGGGCCATATTTTTTTCCTCCCCGCCGCGGTGGTCTCTTGGCAAAGATACTCGGCTGCTGACCCGCAAGTAGCGGGATTGAATCCCAGCTGCGGTGGCTGGATTTTCTATGGAAGTGAAAATTCTGTAGGCCTGTGTGCTCAGATTTGGGTGGACGTTAAAGAACCCCAGGTGGTACAAATCTCCGGAGCCCATCTCTCATAATTGTCTGGTGGTTTTTGGACGTTAAACCCGACATATCTATCTTTTCCTTCAATGATTACTACAGCAAGATGCTCTAATGGCATGGTACAGCCGTGACCTAAGATGTTAATCATTCGCCAGCTTTATACATATACGTTACCCTAGTTAATGAAATATCTTTTCATTGATTCTTCTGAAGCTATACTGTCAATTAGCTCGAATCTTTGCTCATTAACGCGGCTTGCGCGGCACTATCAGTGATTGGACAGTGACAGGAGTAGGGGGTTGAGGGGGGACACATGGGAAGTTGTAAGAAAAAAGGCGGAGGTATAAACGTGGGAGAGATAGGGGGGGGGGGTTAGCCCAATATAATATGCCGTCAGGGAAGCATGGTTGAGAGACTCTCGGCTGCTTTTGTTTCGTGATATCCCGCCGAGCACATCTGTGCCTATTGATCCACCATCACGGCGTGGTCAGAAGCTCCGAACAAAAGAAGCGTGCTGCCGTCAGACCACTATCAGATTTTATTCGAGCCCGAATTAAATAAAGATCGATCGAGCCGCCGCATAAACGGTCGTTTGGGCCACGCGTTCACTGCTCCTTGGAATGATAAGGGCTCTGCCTACTTTTTAATGGACACATGCCTCCTTGATAACTCCGTAAAACCACCCTCCCCCGTCTAGCCCCGTTTTTCGTCCAAGGACGTTGCGACTTTTCATTTCACTTATGCTGTTGAGGCGAATTGTTTTCTCGTTTCATATTAATCCCCTTTAAAGTAGCTCATTGGACGCCCATTAACCCGGCTCGGATAAGATAGGAGCAAGGCAAGTATTTAACGAGTGGAGAGCCGGTAAGTAAAGGAATCAGGACGGGTGAAGTTTGAAGGTCGTTTACGGGACCTAACTGAATATATACGTCTAAAAATGCAACAAGAGTAAAATTCTGCTAAAGGCTCCTTTCTGCAGGCTCTTGTGCAGAGCTTGGCCCGTTGTTTGTTCATTTTTTTCAACTCGAAATGCAGCAGCAGGAACGAAGAACTTTACTCTATTGATTGATTGATTTGTGGGGTTTAACGTCCCAAAACCACCATATGATTATGAGAGACGCCGTAGAGAAAGGCTCCGGAAATTTTGACCACCTGGGGTTCTTTAACGTGCACCCAAATCTGAGCACACGGGCCTCGACATTTCCGCCTCCATCGGAAATGCAGCCGCCGCAGCCGGGATTTGAACCCGCGACCTGCGGGTCAGCAGCCGAGTACCTTAGCCACTAGACCACCGCGGCGGGGCGAACTTTACTCCAGATAGCTGAAATGTTCTGTAATGTTTTCAGCCGCCGGCCGTGCTACCTACCTTTTTCTAGTTCTAGCCTGCTTATCCTCTCCGCATTTCTTCTCTATTTGTCTCTCTCTCTCTCTCTTCGAGTTCATTTGCGTTGTGAGCATTGCACTTGCTAATTAAGCTACAGCCATATGTCACACTTGTACACTTTTACCTGCTCTCTACTTGAACGGCGAAGAATCGGCATCAATAATAGTTGCATGCTTGTCAAGCCCAACATATTTCCATACCAGTTCCACTAACTAAAGCGTGAAAGTGGGCTCTTTTCGAATAAACAGAGACAGAAGGACATGGCAAGAAACTATTGCTTCCTCTTCCACTGTAATCTGCATGACGTCAGCCAATGGTCCAGCAGGCCTCCATTGTAACGTGGCTATACCTGGGAACCACTGCTGTGGTTGAGTGGTTATGGGGCTCGACTGCTCAAGTGCAGGTTGCCGGATCGAATTTCGGCCTTACTGAGAATCCCAGCTCAACAGGGTAAGTACATGGCTGTACTGTAAATCTGTCTGGTCGTGTAGCAAACTATATATTCTCGCGCTGCGATGACGAAGAGCAAAAGGACTGCGTCCTCTCCTGCCTTCGCGACACAGCCAAAGCCGGTCACTAGATGCATGACGTCCCTGCGTGACCCAGACCAACCTCCGCAAGGCAACCAGGGTCATTGACTGCAGCCAGTGTTGCCTACCTGAGACACTTCTCTCAGATCCCCTAACCACGCGGCAGTTTAGTCGGGGTGGACCTTCTCCATGCAGCCAGCTTTGCCCACCATGAACAAAGGGACCAATAGAATCGACTGAGAGAAAAAAAACCATTGCCTGTCAGTCCTCTTAGGCAGTTGCATAGGGACCATATGACTTTTAATTGTATCTCAATGAAGCTTATGAGAGCGGCCACCACGAGCGCGCTGATCGGAGGTAGAAGAGCAGGACGATGATCGGGTGTGCGCGGAGTGGCACGTGGCAGCCGCTGGCAGAGGGCGCTTGCGGCCCGGGTTCCGGTCAATAAAGAAGGTTCCTGGTCGGGCTCCACGTCTTCCCTGCGGGATTCTGGGCCAAGCAGCCTAGCAACCCCCCTACAAGCTATAGTAACCGCGTAGAAAAGTGCTGCTCTAAAACACAAGGCGTGTTGGCGTGACGTCATTCGCTTCTCTATATATCGTAATCTTCCTTCGTCATTAGCCAGCCGGATTTCCTAATAGCATGTTCAGCATAAGCTGTGGCTCAACTCGACCTTCACAAAAATTCGGGCGTATTCATGAATGCTTACCCAGGACATGCCGGGAACGTAAAAGGTAAGATTAATCGAATAACGTTCATCACAGGCAGTAAAATCTACACGTACATTGCGTGCATGCTTTACATCAGCATTATACCTTCATTTTTCTGACCAGAACGTAAAAACGTGACATTCGAGACGAGCTTCGAAAGTCGGTCTCGGCGAACAGCGAGCACAAAAAAAAAAATGGGAGGGAAGAATATCCAGCCTGTAGAAAACGCTAAACTATAACAATTGAACTTGAAAATGAAAAAAAAACAAGTATAAGAGCGCGAGTTTCCGAAGCTAGGAACGACTCG
This sequence comes from Rhipicephalus annulatus, assembly GCA_013436015.1. NCBI lineage: Eukaryota > Metazoa > Arthropoda > Arachnida > Ixodida > Ixodidae > Rhipicephalus > Rhipicephalus annulatus. The sequence goes on along the minus strand of WOVY01001045.1, from coordinate 584,818 downwards.
TTTGGCTGGGCAGTTTCATTTGTAGGTTAAAACAAAGAAACAAAAAACGTGAATGAGAAGTATGTGCGAAGCTTCCGTTTTATGCAGATGAAAATCCCCACTCGGTAATTGTGGTTTAAATACTCGGCAGGCAAAGACCGGTGCGAAAGGACTTATTCTCCCCGAGTCTGCACCTGAGCTTCCTGCTTTTCTGTTTTTTTTTTGTTGTTTTTTTTGACAAATAAAGCTGACTCTTCTAGAAGAACTATACACGCACAAAGCTCTGCGACTTAGCGTTCGCCACGAAGTTTTTCATCTTTGTCCGTACCTCGTCGAAGGCTGCATTGTTAAGTTCACGCGACAAAGAGAAAACAGCGCGATGAATTAAACTTTCATTTCGCTATAAGAACACGAACCATTCGAGCCGCTGCTCGCGACAAATTTTTCTAATGCACCCGCCGTTGGAGACCTGTCAAGGTGAGCCATTAATCGAGAACGGAAGGGGACCGATTACATGGAGGAAGCAAGTTTATTGCTCGTCCTTTTTGGGTGTGTGTGTTTTTATATTTTTTCCTGTGAGCTCCATCCAAAATCTCGCGTTTCATAGGGATTTATTGCGCAGCCGTCGGATGGTGTTCCTTTCGAAGTATAAACGATCTATTCCGATTCCACGTTGATAGGAACGGTACAGCCGTAAAAAGGTTTGCTTTTTACATCAAACGTGTTTAATTTTCTGATTCTGTTCCACAGTGGATGATGCTTAGGAGACTGTGACGCGGCAATGACGTGCTCAGTGGAACGGTTCAGCAATAAAGAAGATTCATATTTTTTTTTTGTCTTGGGAATCGACTCTTCTTGCTTGACACCCAATATTGTATATAGCATCGTATTGTCACTGCTTTCAAAAGTAAAAGCGGCTATAACATCGACGTTGAGCGCATATACATGCGGAAAGTTTTCCTCCCGATTTATTTTTGCAATTGTGTTTTAGCTGTGGGCATGCTTGAACGTCCCCAAATATAAGAGAAGTTCTTCGTCTACATTCCTTGGCCTTGCTTATACACTAGGTTAATATGCACCACTTTACGCATATTATTTTACGTAACCTTGTGGGTAACAGGTGTGCAAAACGTTATCCGATATTTTTATACGTGGGTACCAGATATGCACCCACGAATGGGGATACCCAACATTTAAGCGTTGCAGACATTGCGTACGTTAAACGAAAAGTTACACCCACGAGCTTTAATCAATAAACCACGATTAAATTGTGGGGGATCATGTGCTATAGGGACATGTAGAGTTATTTACGCATATGTAACCTAAGTGCTCCATTTTTCAAAGTTAACGCGAGAGTGCTTTCTGCCAGGCTTCAACTAGACTCCCTGACGTTATTTCCGTCACGGATATGACGTTGGTAAAATGCACATTAACGGTTGGAAAATAAAAAGCTAGAAAAACAGAAAAAAAAAACAGAAAATTTTTGACAGGACGGAGGATTAAGAGGGACGACAAGAGCCCTGTGGTCGCACCATCATCGTGTTCTGCTCTGTCAAAACTTTTGCGCTGTTCTTATCTGTTCAAGCTCAAGCGTCGTCCAAGTTTTACGCAAGGTCTTCGATCGAACTCAAAGCGAAAAAATTCGCTTTGAACTCAAAGCGAAATTTTTCAAAGCGAAAAAATTTCTACGCATGTGAGAGCGTTCAGGTACGCAAGCGTACCTCTCCCTCTCGTGTTCTCGAAGCGTAGAGCGTAGAGTAGCGTGTGCAGCACAAAGGCGCGCATTACCCCATTACTGGAAAGCGCACACATTGGCGTTTCTCGCCTCAAATGACGACGCTTCGAAGGGGTTTATATTGAGTGCCAGTGTTTATTATGAGCTTGTTGATGCTATCTGTATAGGCATGACACTCCCCATATGCTATTTCCAGGTAAGAACTTCAGCTACCACAAGGGTGGTATGATGGTCGTGGACGTTAATCGTAGGGGTGAAGATGTGCGTCAACGCGAATACATCAAATACCAATAGGAATTGTAATATAGCTCTCAAATATCGATAAACAATGAACAGCTTCCCTGAAGATACGTTTCCCTTTCATGTTATACCGATTCCCGTGACGGATGGATCAGCCACGTTTTTTTTAACCCTATCGGAATGCAGCCTCCGTGGCTGGCATCAAACTCACGACGCCACAGTCATTAAAAATACCGCGCTGATTCTCGCCTTGTCCTTGGTGCGCAAGCACCTAAAGATCGCGCCCGTTTTTAGACAAGGCCTACACCGCTATTCCTATGAGGGGCGCGAGCAAGAAGTGCCACTCTTGCTTTTTATCCAAGCACTTCCGGTCGAGCTCTTACTTCCGGCTTTCTTAATACTAATAAAGTTTGTTCGAAAAAAAAAAATAACTGGCACAAAATTGATGGTTCTGGTTGAAAAGTAGTATTTTGAACATATGATCCCAAACATAAGTTTACCTAAGATGTAAGCCAACTTTAGCTGTCAGCATAATTAATGAACTTTCATTCATTGCGTTCATTGACAGATCAGAAGCTCTGCTAGAGAACAGCTTAACGTCCCTAGAAATAACTAAAGCAGTGTCATTCGTGTCAGTGTGCAGGCTCTTTCTTTCCCCGCGCTTAGTAGCCTTGGTAGTGCAAGCGCCATTTTGTCTGTCCTCGGGTCACGTGTTTTCTTTTGCTTCCACGGTGACACCGACTTACCCTTTCCTGTGCGACGGGAGAGGGTATGCCTGCGTCCGTAGTTTCTTGCTAGAGGCTCTAAGGGCGCTGCTGCAGCTGTTGAGAGAGGAGGCAGAGGAGAAGGGGCGTGGTTGGTGCTACTTTAGTTGTCTCTAGAGGCTTTAGAACAGCTGATAACGTCGCGGCGTCTGACGGAGTAGATCACAACCACTCATTTATTTCCGCGTGGCCTCTGAAATACGCTTCGGCTGTGGGGCGAAACATGAAGGTAAACCATGGAGTGCACCAGAGCGTATGAACACCGGCGTGCGAGTGCCACCGTGCCACTATCAGTCCCATAATAAGTAAGCACTAGGGTCGCTGTCAAGTCTTTAAAGCGAAAACTTCAGTGGCCAAAGCCGAGAGAGCTTTGCCGCGTATGTCGGTCGGGCCTTGAAGCGAAGAACGGATAGTAGGTGACAAGCCGACATCTGCCACCGCCGCCGCTGCATGATTGATTGATATGTGAGGTTTAACGTCCCAAAACCACCATATGATTATGAAAGGCGCCCTAGTGGAGGGCTCGGGAAATTTTGAAAACCTGGGGTTATTTAACGTGCACCAAATCTGAGCACACGGGCCTACAGCATTTCCGTCTCTATCGGAAATGCAGCCGCCACAGCCAGGATTCGATCCCACGACGTGCGGGTCAGCAGCCGAGTACCTTAGCTACTAGACCACCGCGGCGGGGCGCCGCCGCTGCATTTCTTTTCACCATTGCGTACAGTGGGGTAAATGACAATTTCCAGAAGGTTCCCCCTCCCTCCCCTGAGATAAAAATGAAGAAAAGGACGTATGCATGTGGTACCTCCCACATGCATACGTCCCAACATCACCATATGATTATGAGAGACGCCGTAGTGGAGGGCACCGGAAATTTTGACCATCTGGTGTTTTACATGCGAAGCATTTCTTAGCGAACTTCGGCGACTTTGAGCGTATCTATCTATCTATCTATCTATCTATCTATCTATCTATCTATCTATCTATCTATCTATCTATCCATCCAGCCAGCTACGACCTTTAGCTCTCCTGGCCGTTTCGGTAATGGGATCAATACCAAACTTGGTATGGCATAACATGACTGTATGAAGAACATATTTGACTAGTCCAAACATGACAATCATGACACGTATGTCATGAATGTTATAATTCACATTTCATGGTCCTGCAGCTCTCGCGGTGGTTTTGTCCACATGGCATGTTGCAAAACTGCTATGGTATGACATTATTGCGTGGAGAACACTTGTGAAAGACCCTAACATGAAAATCATGACAAGCGTGTCATGTCAAAACGTGACTACATGTCACGCTCATGGTGCGCTCACGGCTGTTTCGCTAGCGTCACAGATACCAAATTTGGTATTATGGTACGTGAATGGATGACGAAGGTATGTGACTGGTGCAAACATAATAATCATGATATGCGTGTCATGTAACAACATGACTACATGCTACACTCATGATGCGCTCGCGGCCGTTTCGCTAGCTTCACATATGCCAAATTTGGTATTACGTGACGCCAATGGATGACGAAGGTATGTGACTGGTTCAAACATAATGATCATAAGATGCGTGTCATGCGAGAACATGACTACATGCCACAGTCAAGGCGGCAATACATTTCGACATGACACGGTGCGCTTGCTCACCGGCGTTCATTTCGTTGCGTCACGCCGGCGTTGCCGCGCCAGGCGCCAGTCCTGCCACTCGCAGGCACGCGTCGCGCTGCGTTGCTTTGACGCATGCTTGTTTCAGCGCGTTCGGCATCCCTCCGTCACGAAAAGAGGGAAACGCAGAGTGTCCGAATAACACATCTGCACAGAGTAATGTTACTCTAAGGCATCGGCGCGAAATGCAGCATGTCGTATTTCGCGCTAGTTGCCGTCGGGCCGCGCCGACGGACGCTGGTCGCGCCTTCATGGCGTCTGACTAGCTAACGTAGCCTCGCTGTGCCCAGCGTGTGCGCACTTCAACACAACATTAGTATATTGAGCCCTTCATGATACGCTTGTGGCCATTTTGATGACTCCACATATACCAAATTTGGTGTTACATGATATCAATGGATGACGAAATATATGACTGGTGCAAACGTGA